>CM026398.1:51460301-51511834 GCA_014843695.1 Archivesica marissinica | reverse complement strand
GTGGGTTCGAGTCCCACGTCGGGTCACTAACTTTTCCGCTCTTTCTTTGCATGGTCACTTTAATGGCGACGAGGATATATGGTACGGGCAAAGGAGTAGGAGTGCGGCTCCAGGAATCGGGAGTGCGGCTCCTAAAGAATAAAAGAGGGAAGAGTGTAGTGTATTTCGGCGTGGGTAGAACAGCGGCCCGGCTAGCTCAGTTGGTAGAGCTGTCCGACTAGTGTTCGGGAGGTCGTGGGTTCGGGTCACTAACTTTTCCGCTCTTTCTTTGCATGGTCACTTTAGTTTTTTAATTTATACAAATTTATTTTAGCTTGATTGGGAAAAACAAGTTCTTACAACTTATATTAATCACTCTCGAGACCTCATTCCTGATGGAATCCATCGCCACGAGGGAGAGAGAAGAGGCAACGTGGAATTTAAATACCTTGCCTAAGGGCACATTCGTAACAGCTCCACCGGGGCTCGAACTCGGGACCTTTCGCACCTGAAGCGCGCGCATCCACAGCGCTATCACGACTTCCACTTAATACATAAATTACATTAATATTACCTCAGTCCCGAACCCAATACCATATAAACTCTTTTTCCCCCTGAACAATACGTTTCTGGAATGGCCTCCCCTACTATGTACAGTCCAGCCCCAGCTTAATCATTTTTGCTGAGCGGTTGGCCACGGTACCACTAAGGCCATAATAAAATATTTCCTAGATTTTCATCCCCGCCCGCCCCCGTTTTTAGGGCCCGCCCCGATTTTTTTTATTACTATTTGAAAAAAAAAAAAAATATATCTTGTCAAAACACCATTTTATCAGCATAAATATCGATATCCTGAAAATATAAAATAAAAAATAAAATTTCACCCCCCGCCCCCATTTTCAAAAAAATTTGGATGAAAATCTAGGATTTATTTTATTATGGCCTAATGTAACATGATGTCTGTTTTTAACCTTAGTATGTAGTTCTTTTAAGTTTTAACACTCTCTATCTCACTAATTGAGATTTTTAACCACTGTCCCTGACAAGCGCCTCCCTGTCATACTCGCGTCATTGCCCCACGTTGTCTTTTTTAATTGAATTACTTGAGATGTTGATTCATACCTCTGTTATCTAAGTCTTTTAGGGACATGTTTACATCCCCCCAGTTGGTTCAACATTAGAGGAAGATAGATAGATAGTCTTTCATGTTCAAAATATGTTGACATTCCAACGTTGTTTTCTACATCCGCTGTTGTTTCACGCATGCGTGCTGTGCGTGTTTACATTTCGTGTGTTGATAAACATATTTTGTTTGTTGATGCGTATACGACAGTGTATAATTATTTATTGGATTTTTATCGTTTCTGAGCGACTATCTCAATATTTGTAAACACACATACATATACGAATTTATATTTTACCAAAAACATCCTTTATTATGATATAGTGCTGCTTTAAGGATTTGTACACTTAATGTTTACCGATGTATTAAACTGCTTCAACATCTACATTTAAATTGTCATCAATATGCATAAATTTACACAAGTTTAGATTATACTTACAATGCTATTGCATTTCCTTCCCTGGACGTATGTGCCGTGATTGCATACATTTTCAATTGAGGATTTTCAACTAATGATATGCAGTGCCTTACAAACAAGAGGTTGTGAGTTGGAACCTCATCAGAACCACAGTTCTTAGGACAAGACACTTAAGATCCACATTGCCTCTTCTCTCTCCCCTCATGGCGATGGATTCCATCAGGAATGAGGTCTCAAGAGTGATTCATATAAGTTGTAAGAACTTGTTTCGCAATCGAGCTAAAATAAATTTGTGTGAACGAAGTACTATGTACTAAGTGCCCATGCATATACATTGCTTAGTACTGGTTAATTGTTTAGGTCGGCATATTTCGGCTAGCCTGCCCATGGTTAGTATTGTTCATCATTTAGGTCGGCGTACGTCGGCTAGCCTGCCCATGGTTAGTATTGTTCATCATTTAGGTTGGCGTACGTCGGCTAGCCTGCCCATGGTTAGTATTGTTCATCATTTAGGTCGGCGTACGTCGGCTAGCCTGCCCATGGTTAGTATTGTTCATCATTTAGGTCGGCGTACGTCGGCTAGCCTGCCCATGGTTAGTATTGTTCATCATTTAGGTCGGCGTACGTCGGCTAGCCTGCCCATGGTTAGTATTGTTCATCATTTAGGTCGGCGTACGTCGGCTAGCCTGCCCATGGTTAGTATTGTTCATCATTTAGGTCGGCTAGCCTGCCCATGGTTAGTATTGTTCATCATTTAGGTCGGCTAGCCTGCCCATGGTTAGTATTGTTCATCATTTAGGTCGGCTAGCCTGCCCATGGTTAGTATTGTTCATCATTTAGGTCGGCTAGCCTGCTGAGGAGTGCAAGGTGTTTCAATGGAAGTAAATCAAGTAGAGCAGTGCTCATTGAGTTAGGGGCATGCACATTCGCCGTGTCGGCCTCCACACACTTTAAACACGCCCAATGTACAGTCAAACCTGTGTTAGTGGTCACCTCTATTAGGCAGCCAACCTGTATTGAGGAGAAGAATTATATAAGACTCTGTCTTCCATTCTAATCCTGTTTCTGTATTCTGATTATGCGTGGTGTATGCATTGTTCAATATGTATTATATTGGGAAATAAAATATGTTTAAACTAACCTGTATTCAGCAGCCAGTTTCCAGATTCCCAATATGTTGAATATTATACATTTGACAGCCATCTGTGCTTAGCAGCCACTTTCTGTGATGCCCTTGGCTGGTGGCTTAAGATAGGTTTGATTGTAGTTCATACCTCAATGGAAACTATTAACTCGCAATTCATTCCTTAAATGGTTGATATGTTTCAGATATCACAGTTCATGATTTTGCAGACAGCATTCCAGGAATTTTCTCCGGATCACGACAGAGGAAGAGTGAAAAACTAAAGCATATAAATAAAAGAGGTATACAACTTGTTAACTTTATAGATAAACTGTCATCGTTCTCAGACTAATATTATAACTGATGACCACCAATTAAATAGTAGGATATTTTAAGGGTTATTCTAGGGTGGAAAAATGGCAGGGTGGGTCAGGGTGCATTTGTAGTGGTGGTGGGGGTGGGAGGGTGTTTGTACCCCAAGTAAGTTTTGTTAGCTTATAATATGTGATTGACAGCTAATTATTCTTAATCAGAGGCAGTAAATTAAAAAAGGTTTAAAATTTTATACCGATTACTCTTGTTGGCGCAGATGAAAGCGTATATGTGGTCATTCCTGTGGGAGGAAACCGGAGTACCCGGAGAAAACCCACCTGTCCGAGCTGGCATACTTACTGGTCGGAGGATCAAACCCGGGTTGCATTGGTGAGAAGCGAGCGCGCTAATCGGACAGCCTAAGGTTAGGGCAGAGTCTGCTACATTCATAGCTGTTGCTTACTTTTATGTGTAAATTGTTCTTTGTCTTCAACATGTGAACATTATTATCACATCATTAACATTCCTTATATAACTGGACGAAATGTCAGGGGAGGTAACTAAAGCCACAGAGTGGGGCTAGGTAGTCTGCTACGTTCATACCTATTGCTTGCTTTTACATGTAAAATGTTCTTTGTCTTATAGTATATTTAACTCTTTGCCTGCTGAGTAAATAAAATCACATTTGCAAACAACATAGATCCAGTAAGGTCGCATCTGATCAGGATCTATGTTGTTTGCTATTCAGCCAAGTGTTTTAGCTCCACTATCCGAATAGCAAACAACCTAATCAGACGGCATGTTCCGTGCACGGTCTGTGCCATCTGATCTGGCTCTATGCTGTTTGCAGTTTTTTTCTGCCGCCTAGCGTGCAACGGGTTGCTTGTGTGACTGGGGATGTCAAATTCCTTTAAGTGAGGTAGCTATCCAGATGGCTTGCGGAAAGTTGGTGGTTCTACATGGGTACCCATCCGTGCCTGAAATACTTCTCAGAGGGCACACAGGTCTTCCTCGACCAATAATTGCTGGAGAGTCACCTAAGCAGTAGGTGTGACTAAACCAAAAGAACAAGCGAAATTTTGGGTCAGTTGGTTATAGTGTTATTATTTTCTCCACTAGAACTTGTTGACGTGAAAATGGCAGCGGCAGAGGATGTTTCCTGGTTCGACAAGGACCTTGATGACTTCGACATAACCATTGACAATGAACTTGAAATTGAGACTGATGATGCTAATAATGGTGAGCATTTCATGTGTGTTTATATGCAACTTTGCTAGATATAATGTGGCCAAATGCGGTATAATAATTGTTGAGATACAGTGCCTGTAAGAATATAAAATAGACAATTTGATCAGGTGCCCTTAACCCTTTCCTTCATAGAGATTTAGGTTAATATACTATTATATCTCCATCTAAACAACAGCCATTTAACCCTTTCCTTCATAGAGATTTAGGTTAATATACTATTATATCTCCATCTAAACAACAGCCATATAACCCTTTCCTTCATAGAGATTTAGGTTAATATACTATTATATCTCCATACAAACAACAGCCATTTAACCCTTTCCCTCATAGAGATTTAGGTTAATATACTATTATATCTCCATACAAACGACAGCCATTCATTACTTTCCCTCATAGAGATTTAGATTAATATACTATTATATCTCCATACAAATGGCAGCCATCATGCAATGGATAAGTAGTTGCCATATCTATCCCAACTCCATAGATATTACTGGGACTACATAGAGATTTAGATTAATATACTATTATATCTCCATACAAATGGCAGCCATCATGCAATGGATAAGTAGTTGCCATATCTATCCCAACTCCATAGATATTACTGGGACTACATAGAGATTTAGATTAATATACTATTATATCTCCATACAAATGGCAGCCATCATGCAATGGATAAGTAGTTGCCATATCTATCCCAACTCCATAGATATTACTGGGACTACATAGAGATTTAGATTAATATACTATTATATCTCCATACAAATGGCAGCCATCATGCAATGGATAAGTAGTTGCCATATCTATCCCAACTCCATAGATATTACTGGGACTACATAGAGATTTAGATTAATATACTATTATATCTCCATACAAATGGCAGCCATCATGCAATGGATAAGTAGTTGCCATATCTATCCCAACTCCATAGATATTACTGGGACTACATAGAGATTTAGATTAATATACTATTATATCTCCATACAAATGGCAGCCATCATGCAATGGATAAGTAGCCCGAAATGGTGCTGATGCAGGCGTAAAACCCAAAATATAATAATAATAACTCTCACACCCGAAACGAACGCGTTACCACTGCGCTATTACGATGTGATATATCTTATCACTTCATAAAAATAGATATTTCACAGAAAGAACATTGAAGCATTATTATCAGGAGTGGCTTTGCACCAATAATAATCTATGTTCAAGTTTGATCTTTCAATTAAACAGATATGAAGTCAACTTCACAATCCGCTCCACCCCTATTTCTTACTCTCATTCAATACTACAAGTCAATACTTCTAGATCTCATTTCTGCATAATTTATTCTATTCCATTTTCATCATTATTTCCTTTTTCTAAGCCCTTAGCTACCAATTTTCAGATATTTATAAGCGTTTCGATGCATTTCCAATTTGAATTAAACATATTTAAGTTCTGGTCATTTTCGATATTACGCCAAGTTATTAAAATTTCCATATATACCTGGTACTAACATCTAGTACGCAGTGGAAAGAATTACCTTAAGCTTTCAGTTCAATCCACATATCATGATATAAATGTATGTTTCTGTATATTTCTCAATGTATATTAGTGTATCCTGATAAATAAATATGTTTAAACCAAACAGACAAATTTTCTTTTTATTTTAGGTCGAACATGTTTTTATGTTAGAAAATGATGCACTCAGTAGTGCTCATTCTCGGTCATAATATCTGAGAGGAGACAGCGCGAGATTGCACTCTTTAAATTGTGTTATTTAATAAATTTCAACAAAATAGGGTTAAAAGTCACAATTTGACAATTTTGAATAGGAGGAGTGCGATATTGGGCCAGCGTATCTTACTGGGGAATATTATGTATGAAAATTGTAAAATAAAAAAATGTTTTTTGGGGGGAGAAGTGAGGGTCCCTAGAGCGACTATTTCACCCAGTCGCCTTCTAGAATGAACCCTGAACTGTGCGCTAAATGGTGCTTAAATGTCGCGTTTAGACAACATCATAAGTCACTAACAGTTTGAGTCTGAAACACATGCAGCAGTTAGGAACCACAAGTGTAAAGCAGTGAAAAATGATAATTAATATTGTCATTGTTTACAATCATTTTCCCATCACCAGAGTGGGTTTGAAACTTTGAATACCATTAGGGGTGTTGAATTTTGAAGATCATGTAGTTCATGGTGTGTGTGCGGTTTTACGTTTATTTATCATCGCTACCGGTTGCCCATATGAGTGACGCCTCCTGAAGAGATTAGTCATTTTAGATTTTTGGAGGATAGTGCAATGATACAGACAGAGACCCATTCCAGTCTCCTCTGGTTCTTTTACGTGCACGGTGTAAAGCACCGACATGAGACCTCGGTTTAAAGTCCCATCTGAAAGACTGTTAATTTTATTAGGGTCAGACGGGGGATCGATTTTTAAAACATCATTTATGTGACCAACTGTTTCAATCAGATGCCTCCCACCCCAGAGTAGACCAGTAACACTTATTATTGTATTTTCCTAAGATTCTGTAAAACGAATGTCGGTCAAGAAACGGAACAAAACTGTGGACATGAATGTAAGCGGAGTCACGTACCCTGTAGATGTATGGTTCCAGTTGTCTCGTTTTATCGACCCTGAAAGTGTCGCAACGTTTGCACTCCTGTGTCGAGGGACTAACGCAGTGGTACATACTGTACAGTTCTGGAAAATACTCTACCTCAGGTACGGTCATTGGGCATAAACGGCTGATCTGGATCTATGTTGTTTGCACATGCTCTGAATTTATTCGGCGCTGAAAGAGTTAAGCAATATTTATTTCTTTGAATATATAATATAATCTAGTAGAATTTTGATGTCTGTGATCCCGGCGTGGAAAAGTACGGGAAATGTCGAATGAGTGAATAAAACTGAAAAATATTACTGAATTTCAGGGTTTTCATTATTACCGTAACTGATTGGCGATTGAAAACATCTGTTAACCCATTTCATTCTGGATATATTAAAGGCGTTTGCAAACAACATAGATCCAGATCAGCCGCAGCGTGACGCTGCGTGCTGATCAGGATCTATGTTGTTTGCTGCATAGCCAAATGTGTTAGCAAGATCATCTGAATAGCAAACAGCATAGATCCTGATCAGACGGCACGTTCCGTGGCGGTTGATCTGGCTCTATGTTCTTTGCAGATACCGTTTGAACGGTATCCATAATGAAATGGGTTAAACATGCATTTGAATCGGTTTTTTACTCAATAAGACATGGTCGTCTATTGGTTAGAGTAAAACTGCTAGATGATGTTATGGCAAGTGTTCTGCGTTGTTTATTCCACAATTACAGGGAACCCATGTTCTGGGGTGTCGTTTTATTCAGGGGATCCTTAACCCATTTCATTCTGGATACCATTCAAACAGTATTTGCAAAGAACATAGAGCCAGATCAAGCGCCATGGAACATGCTGTCTGATCAGGCTCTATGTTGTTTGCTATTCAGATGATCTTGCTAAGACACTTGGCTATGTAGCAAACACCATTGATCCTGATCAGCATGCAGTGTCACACTGCAGCTGATCTGGATCTATGTTGTTTGTAAAAGCCGTTAAATGTATCCAGAATGAAATGGGTTAATATGTACAAGCATGTTTTGTTTTATAGTATTGTGTCATTCACCTGAAATGACTGGTAATGTAATGCAATACAACATTACGGTGCATAAAAACCCCATAAAAAAAGGCCCCGATAATCTAACAAGTTAATTGACCCAACATTTTTAATCACTGTAAAATGCTAGTGCATATTTAGCATTTATTGATCTAAGCAGTTGATTTTCAACAAATAATCATGAAGAAAAACAACATGTATATGTCGAACTTATATAGTTCTTCTCCCTATCAATTGGTTGATATACAATAGGCCGGAGCATAATATATTTAACACTGAAAATACGTGAATCCCAATCACGATATAAAATCACTTCCCCTTCACTGCTGCTGTGTGTTTTATGTTTATTTATCGTCGCTACCGGTTGCCCATATGAGCGACGCCTCCTGAAGAGATTAGTTATTTTAGATTTTGGAGGATAGTGCATGATACAGACAGAGACCCATTCCAGAATCTCCTCTGGTTCTTTTACTTGCACGATGTAAAGCACCGACACGAGACCTCGGCTGCTGGTTCAAATCCGCCTTATTTCATGTATGGAAGCTATCCAGCTGGCTTGCAGAAGGTTGGTGGTTTTACCCGGGTGCTCGCTGTCAGGTTCGTTGTCTAAGCTGTTGGTGTGACGTTTTAGTTTTATGCAAATTTATTTTAGCTCAATTGCGAAACAAGTTCTTACAACTTATATATACTTATACTCTGGTGTGACGTAAAGCCCCAAAAACAAAACTAATCCATAACATTGTATGATATTTCTCTAAACGTTATTTTTCTTTGTACAGGTATTACATTGAGGAAATGGCCAACATTCCAGATGATCTCCAGCTAGAGTCGTTGGACCGTATGCACGGTCTCCGAGCGCGGACAATTAAAATGTTGTACTACGTGTACCCGCCACTAGTGGCACGCACCCAAACTACTGTACCATTCGAGAATGAACCGCATAGCCTTGTGGGACAACGATGTTTACTATCGTGGCACAAGAAAGTGAAAAATGTTTGGAAATTCTATTTTAAGTTTAGAAAAGGGGACAATATAGACCTTAGCAGTAATGAAAGGCGGAGTTTGAAATCGAGGGATTTCATGAAATGGCACCAAGATTTATTTTACAACCCTGATAATTATACTTCCGTTATAGAGATTACCTGTCCCGGATACACCTCTCTGCCAATAGTGATGGGTCTTATACTGAATGGAGTTTATCTTAATGTGAGCTCGGGAAGTATGCGATACCATCGGCTTAAATTGGTTTTCGATACCAATTACAGGTTGACAACGAGTAAGAATCAAATGAGCATGATCGAACTTGTCCTTGACCCAGTTTTAGAGGTCAGGGTATTCCCATGGTGGCATCCAGAGTTTACAGGGATACAGTCAATACTTGGAAGTGAATCTTGATTTGGACTGGTTAGGTAGTGTAAAATACTGTGAAAGTGAAACTTGATTTGGACTGGTTAGGTAGTGTAAAATACTGTTGTGATAAATCATTCTTCATATGGTGGACATATTAATTAACCGCTCGCTTCTCACCAATGCAACACCCGGGTTCGATCCTCGGACCGGGAAGTATGCGTGATGGTACAGTGGTCGCCAGATTGGTTTTCTTCGGGTAATCCGGTTTCCTCCCACATGAATGACCACATATACGCTTTCATCCGCGCCAACGAGAGTGATCAATATAAGTTGTTAAAACTTGCTTCGCAATCGTTGTAAAATAAATAAAGTTTAATTAATTAAATCAAACCAGGGTTCGATCATCGGACCGGGAAGTATGTGATGTGGTACGGTGGTCACCAGATCGGACAGGTGGGTTTTCTCCGGGTACTCCTGTTTCCTACCACACAAATGACCACATATACACTTTCATCCGCGCCAACGAGAGTGATCAATATAAGTTGTTAAAACTTGCTTCGCAATCGTTGTAAAATAAATAAAGTATAAAAAAAAGTTTTTTCAATTCATTGTATTGCACTCATTTCATAATAATACATGACATCATGAGGTGATACAACAGTTTACACAAATGACGAGGCAATAAGGCTACACGTATACTGTGTTTTATTTTTAATTAAAACATTTAATATCCCATTTCTGCTGATTTCAGTTTGATACGCCGGCGTATCATTTCACAGAGCCAATTATTTCTATTTTATGTAGTATAATGTCTGTAGATTTCATTTTGATACGCCGGCGTATCATTTGAGAGATAATATTACTAAACTTATTTCTAACTTCGCAATCGTTGTAAAATAAATAAAGTTTAAAAAAAAAAATTAACCCTTAATGTGCCAATCACAACTAAAATGGCAAACAGCATAGAGCCAGATCAGACAACAAAGAACAAACGTACCGTCTGATCAGGCTTCGGATAGTGGAGCTAAACAAAACACTTGTCTGAATAGCTAACAACATAGATCCTGATCAGACACGACTGGTTTTCTACACTTACACACCTATCCGGGCTGCCAATATTTGGAACAGGAGAAACCAATAGATTCAATGGGCAAGATCTCGACAAATTGTCCGACTCATTGAACTCGGGGATGAGACGTTACTTGTAATTATCCGGCTATGCTATTTTAACGGTTCTTGGACAATGAGAGACATCGGTCAGTTACTGCCCCTGAATACACCCTAAAAGTAGATAGGTCATATCAAGTGTTTTCCTGTTTTTATCGTTGTTTCCTTTGCACAACATGCTAGCAATTTTAATCCCCTAGCACTTCTTACGATTATTAAATCACCTTATCTCGACAGATTTCATAAAGTATATGCAATGGGTACTTATTTGTAAAGAATGTTATCAGTTAACACAATTTTGATAAAATCACATTTATCATACCGCAACATCTGGTTAGAGAACAACAGTAAAAAGGATTCTAACTAAAAGGACCTATTCACATTTGGAATAAATCAGACTTTATCTGGGAGATAATAGAAAACTAGATAAACGTCTCTCATTGCTATATATAGGTCAACCAGTTTTAATCGTAGTTTATTAATTTAAATATTGTTGTGGTGTCGTCCATCCGGAGAGTTATCAGTGACCAATGGGTGGAATTTTATGAGGAAAGGATAAATGTGCATCACCATAATGTGGTGGGGAGTAATCCAGTAACACCAGAGTTATTGCCCTTTAATTGACTTAAGAATCTACCAATATGTCCACGCAGTTTGGCGGTGTCAATGTTCCGTGTTATACTACTGTTGGATAAGATCTATACATTGCTAGTAGTTTTTAACGGTCTGTATGTCTCCAAGAACCAGTGGTGTATGCCTTGTATGTCTCCAAGAACCAGTGGTGTATGCCTTGTATGTCTCCAAGAACCAGTGGTGTATGCCTTGTATGTCTCCAAGAACCAGTGGTGTATGCCTTGTATGTCTCCAAGAACCAGTGGTGTATGCCTTCAAGAACCAGTGGTGTATGCCTTGTATGTCTCCAAGAACCAGTGTTTGCACTGTCTGTTATTTCTTGCCTGTCAGCATCCCATTAAGGCACGGTCAATACTTCAATGCAGGTCCATCATCAAGATTTATATAGACAGCTTTATGTCTTCACCACGGATTAGGCATATACTACCCATGTGTTCATCGCAATATTTACCTGGATTATGGTGGTGGTTGATGCAAGTGGAGACCAAATAGTGAAAGTTTGTCCAATTCCACCCACAGGGATTCGGCACGTTTGGGGTACTAGTATATATATCCCAGTATATTAATCCCTGTGATTCCACCACCTACCCAGTTTTGTATTATTAATCATTTTCGTTTGTAAGGGCTTCAGTCGTTTTGTTAGCATCGTTACTGCAGAATAATATGTATTTCACTGACAAAACGAGTTTGGGTATACTTTCTTGAATTTAGCCATTTATAAATCCCCCCCCCCCCCCCGATGGTGAAACATCGCACACGATAAATGAACATTTCAACCAGGGTATTTCGCGTGTGTTAGTGTGGTTGAGTGTCGGAATCGAAGTCCGGGTTCGATACTTATGTAGTGTCATTGAGCAAGGCACCTCACACACATTGCTTAGTACTGGTTAACTGCTATGGTCGGCTAAGCATACCTAGGTCCCCACAAGGGGTTTGACATTAATGGTACATACATACATTTCAAAATTGCTCCAGTGGTTCACGAGATATAAAGTACAAAGTGTCCGACGTCGGTACAACATTTAGATCAACTTATCTGTAACACCAAGTCATTTCACACTCCCTCCAGCGGTTCAGGGTGGACAGAATATTGGATCAATGGCCACATTATAAATATGGGTGGGGGAGGCACTCCTGCCAATGGTCCTCGATGTAAGACGCGTTCACAAAATGTAGATTTTGCCATCTACCTCCAAGTGTGATCTTGACTTGACATAGCTGAACCCTGCACGCCCTCTATTTATTGTTAACATTTGTGCCAAATTATTTCAAAATAACTTCAATGGACCAAAGATATATATGAAGCATACACCTGACATTCGACTCCGAAGTGCAACCGTGAAGATATCTTCTACCTGTGCCCGGTAAATTTCCGTATGTTGAATATTTGTGCAATATTACTTCCTAATCCCTCCAGTGGTTCAAGAAAAATACGACCACAAACATAAAAACAATATACCAAGGAGACGATCCAACCAACTAGACGTATGAAGAGTTCAGTTTACTTCAACGCGTCACTTTGAACACATAGCACTCCTCTGCACGTCGTTTTAATTATGGCAAATATTTCACCATATCATTCAAGTGGCCCAATAGATGTGAAGCATACACGAAGTGTAAGTTTCGAGCAGTCCGTGAACCAACATTGTCTGCGTTGTCCCAAACAAAATGCTCTGTGAAAACTTAAGATTTGACGTAGGCTTTTATTAAGAATATCACCGTAACCTGCAACAGATAATTGAAAGATACCCCTTTTGCCTCTCTGGCAGCTGTAAATGATTGATCATTTACCAGGTGATTTGGTTAATCTAAGTTTGCATCATCTGCTACTTAACAAAGTACAGTAAAACCCCTGTAATCAAGACTGGATAAAAAGTCTGGATTAGAGGGATTTTTATATTTAAGACATGTACAACATACTATGATGTATAGCACAACATATGAACACTAAAATAAAACAAACATAATTATACACTAGTAAATATGAGACATGTAGTCGTAAACAATTATAATGTACTCTAGTTAGTTTTGATGAACTTAGAGCTAGCACAATGTCAGTCCAGGTACACTGAACACAGTTGAGTTAACACTTATCATACACGATGATAATCTGTTTGTGTGTGTGTTTTATGTTTATTTATCGTTGCTACCGGTTGCCCATATGAGCAACGCCTCCTGAAGAGATTAGTCATTTTAGATTTTTGGAGGATAGTACAATAGACAGGGACCCATTCCAGTCTCCCCTGGTTCTTATACGTGCATGGTGTACAGCACTGACAGGAGACCTCGGTTTAACGTCCATTCTGAAAGACTTAATTTTATTAGGGTCAGACAGGGAATCGAACCTGCGATCCCTGACAATGATAATCCAAAAGAATGAACGATTTTGTAGAGTGGAGAAACTGAAACAAAAAATGTTAAAATGTGTTCCATTACTCTTATTATTTAATTGTTCAATTGTGATTTTCACAATTTGCCAAAAACACCAGCGAGGTCAATTCATAAACAATGGAATGATGTCATTTTTATGACATTAGACAAGAATTATCCCTTTACTGGTTTCCTTTCATAATTGACATGTCCGGCTTACGTGTAATTTTGTGTTGAAAATACACAAAATTTAGTCAGTTTTCAGCAGAGTGGTTCTGTTCTGGATTAGATTTTTTTATATTATTACATTGAAAATAAAACGGAAAAATTCGGGACCACAGAACTTTGAGGGGTTTTACTGTAGTAACATTCAAGATTGATAACATTTCATAACGCTCGTCAATTAACTGTAACTAATCCAAACAACTCGATCTGTATATATTGCAACATATTTTATTCATATCTCGCATCAATTACCATAGAAAATATACAATCATGCCTGAATGATGACTGAGCTAGGGATGTCAAACTAGAAATAAAAAATCCCAATTCTTTTACTTCCTTGTTTCCAAATATCACAGGCTACTCGATTCCTGAAAAAAATATACGTTGTACATTTCTATAGTCTGTCCCAACCACATGTGCAACTGCATTCTTTTGATGTTCATTTTCTAAATTTTATTTAAGTATATTTAACGTAGCTACCGGTTTCCCATTTGAGCGACGGGCAGTTTACCTAACAACACCTTTCCTGGGCAAGCTCCAGCGGTTAACCAGTACTTGGTGCACCAACCTCCGTAATAAACTGCCAACTTTTTCATATAAATGAGACACGGTCTGAGCGGGGCTCGAACCCGTGACCATCAGAGATGATAGATTACAGTGGTATACAAGTCAGCGACCGTAACCACTCGACCACGGAGGCAGACTTTGATGTTCATATTACAAGTAAATGTATTTAAAGTTATTTACATATCGCGCAACGCGCTTGACTGCATTACAGCTTACAGAGTTCACAATCTGCTTATTTCGACATGCCCTTCATCCAGGCCTACATAGAATCTAAACAAGTGCAAATATTTACTCCAATAAATACCCCCCCCCCCCATTTCTCTTACAATTATGACAATATTTTAAAGAAATATATTTACCGATACGAACAAACAATGAAGTTGCCCTGGTAGACGAGACAGACATTAGTATTCCCTCAAGATGTTCCAAATGTCTTTAAAAAAATAGATATAATGTTTGACCAAAATACAACAATCCAAATTTTGTGTTTTCCTAATGAAGTTGTGTTTTATAGGTTCTCAGTTTGAATTATGCTGCTCCAATTTGGTAATAAGTTTTTTTCTGCAATATGCATTATTACATTTGAATTCACCGTTTTATAATGCTCACGGTTTGGGTCCAGTCTTGTGCGCGAGTGAGCAATCGTATAGAGATGTGGGTATAGTAGATACAGAACAGCAAGATCAAACTCATTAAATGTCGTAACTTTATGCGTGTCACACGCATGGTCACGAATTCCATTTAATTATGGGAATACCAGGATAGGGAAGTCTGGAGGACGACAGATCACTGTTACTTGATCGCAACAACAATTTGTATGTTATTTTGGGGAGGTTAGAACCATTATGCAGAGGTTGTATTTGTATGGAAGCTATGGTTTCTTGAAAGGAAAACCACCAGCATTGATCACAATACAAATTATGACCCATTTTGATGATCAGCCAACTAATACCGTGCATGAACATGTGTTCGTTTTGGGAGTTTAGTTGCACCAACAGCTTAGGTCATACAGCGACTCCAGCTATTATTGGTGGACTGAGCAGTATTACAGGCACCCAGGTAGAACCACCAACCTACTACAAGTAGGACAGCTTCCTCATAAGTAATTCCTAGTGTGTCAAATGAATGAGAAGTTGATAGACGCCTACTACAAGTAGGACAGCTTCCTCATAAGTAATTCCTAGTGTGTCAAATGAATAAGAAGTTGATAGACACCACACAAAACACCCCAAAAACCACAAAAAAAAAAAACACCTACTACAAGTAGGACAGCTTCCTCATAAGTAATTCCTAGTGTGTCAAATGAATGAGAAGTTGATAGACGCCTACTACAAGTAGGACAGCTTCCTCATAAGTAATTCCTAGTGTGTCAAATGAATAAGAAGTTGATAGACACCTACTACAAGTAGGACAGCTTCCTCATAAGTAATTCCTAGTGTGTCAAATGAATAAGAAGTTGATAGACACCTACTACAAGTAGGACAGCTTCCTCATAAGTAATTCCTAGTGTGTCAAATGAATGAGAAGTTGATAAGACAATGTGTGGAGAGTGGTTCCAATAGCATGCAGCACCTAGCTCAGGTGAGCTAAGAATGGTGCGTTAATTTAGTATACAAATAACCTTCATTATCAAATGTTAAACAGTTTTCACACAATACTGGTAATAGAGGATCCAGTGTATATTTCATTCAAGGCATAACCATACATAAGTTGGTACTGGTAGTCTCGAAATAGGCAACATTTTAAATTATATTGGAACATGAACAAGAAAACATTAATTTAATAGCAATGTCGTTAACTATACGTGTACAATTGTGTGTACTGAACGAAAGTGAGCATAGTGTATATTCCAAGCATTCACGCAATCCAATTGAGACTACTTATTTTGATGTTTTACCCTACCGTCCATACTAAAGTTCGTTTACAACCGGATTATGGACTCAAATGGCTTCCCCGTCCTATATGCGAGTGCTAAACAAGTTGTCGTTTTTAAATGCGTTAAATGGTATCCGTAATTAGTCTAATTACGCTTTATAAAAGAACTGACACTGAAAATGTCTTCCTTGTGTGCGTTTTACATTTAGTTATCATCGTCACTACCGGTTGCCCACATGAGCGACGCCTCCCGAGGTCATTTTAGATTTTTGGAGGATAGTGCAATGATACAGACAGAGACCCATTCCAGAGCCTCATCTGGTTCTTTTACGTGCACGGTGTAAAGCATCAACACGAGACCTCGGTTAAGTCCCATCTGAAAGACTTATTTTATTAGGGTCAGGCGGGGGATCGAACCTGCGATTCCTGGATTACCAGTCCAGCGTGTTACCACTGGACTACAGATTTGTCATCTACTTGCACTGGCCAAATTTATACTTGTGTCTGGTGTCCATATTATCAACCAGTCTTATATGCGAGTGCATGCCAAAACTCAATTTCAGGGTGGTCATCTTATGTGCAATATATTATAATTAATTAATTTATATGCAAGTATGAATGGCATATGAACATTTACGTGGAGGGTTTGTAGGCTTTATTTCCATAGAATGTGTACAATGTGTTGAATCGAAAAATGTACATAGCAAAGGATGTATTATTGAAATAAACTATGCTTACAGGACCATTTTACCCTATGAACAAATAACTGCACTCAATACAGCTGAAGCGTGTTGGACTTGAAAAGAAAACAAATGTGCAGGTTAATTTTACCCTATCAATACCTCATTTACATAGCACATCACACAATGGGGGAAAGCCAGGCATTTAAACAGATCCATATCAAGCGCAATAAATATTCAATTTACAGTAATACATGATGCTATTTCCAAAGTGTCTGCTGATCATATTTTATAACATCCACGCAATTATGAAATCATGATGCCATCACCCCACCCACTCAATCTGTAATGTAGACATTTCGAAACTTCTGCAGATCCACCATAGTCTCTACAGATCCACCATAGTGCCTACAGATCCACCACAGTGACTGCAGATCCACCATAGTCCCTACAGATCCACCAGTTTCTGCAGACCCAATAGTTTCGTAAGAAATCCATCAACATGATACCTTGTAAGAGGATAATATACTACAGCGGTTTATCTCCCCCAAATGGCAAGCAGTACCGTCTATTATCCAGTTTTCACAATGGCTTCCAAATAACACTGATGAGATTCTGGGATATTCTATAAATAGCCAATATCCTTGGTGAACAACTAATTATAATTTAGTGGGGAAATATCCAGCTGTTCCATTTACAATTGCTGCATTCGTACAATACCATACCATTATTCTCATTTACACACATTAATTTGATAACACATTACTCACAAAGCATTATTTTTTCACACAAATTAAATGAACACAACTTGCACTCAATTTTTATTAAATATTTCAAAATTTTTTTTATTCCAACGAAACTTGAGGGGCATATAAACACGTTGGGACAGGGCTGCATATCTAGTACGTTAGTGAAAGCAACATGTTTTCTGGACACATTTACAAATATAATCAGTTTTATTTTTTAATTGAATTCACAATAATTACACATAATATTCATCAGTGTAGCAAGCAAGCATCAGGTTTCCGAGAAGTTTTACTGCCTTAAGAACTAGCATAAATCATTGCACGATACCATTCTAGGAAAAAAATGGTTTAAAAACAGAAACCGGAGCAAAAAAACAGTAACGGTTATAAAGCATAGTTAGTGTACGGCGTTCCATTCATGTTAACATTTATATAACATGGCCAGCGATCACACGAAAATGGGCACTCAGACATATTTTAACCAAAATTAAATGGCTATATCACAAATGTACCAAAAACAAATCCTGGAAATTTCAACTCAATATGTTATCAATTGAGAAAG
Source organism: Archivesica marissinica (assembly GCA_014843695.1). Lineage (NCBI taxonomy): Eukaryota > Metazoa > Mollusca > Bivalvia > Venerida > Vesicomyidae > Archivesica > Archivesica marissinica. The sequence goes on along the minus strand of CM026398.1, from coordinate 51,493,811 downwards.
TTGTGAATTATTTTGTAATACACATTAAACAGTCGTTTTCGAAAGAACGTTTGAAACGTCGCGCCAACATTAATGACGTTCTGTAATCCGTAATTTTGGTCACTTATGACGTCAGTAATGTTTATCTATCAATATAAGAAATTCACATTTACAGTCCACAACTTTAGTTTATATAATGATTTGACCAAATATCATGCCATTATCTTTTTGTAACAAAGTGCTGGGCTTGGAAAACATTGTTTCTATGGCAACAGTTTCGAAATATTTACACTATTTGACATCGAAATTTAAACAGCATAGCTTTAACTAATAATCAGACGAAATTATACTGTAGCGCAAAGGTGGGAAAAAAGTGTAACGTTACCCTAATTTAAACAGTTTCTTACCATGTTTCTAAAATTGCCAGAGTGCTCATTTTCATATGGCGCCGGTTATTATTAGTTATTGGGCTTGCTACTGACCCTCCACAGGGGGTCAGTAAAATCAATGGGGGATGAGGCGCTAGCTGAAGGCATGTCTTGAAATAAACCCCGCTAATTCAAAATTCGGAGAAAATTGTACTGAACAGCAGATTTCCTAAGAGTTGACGGACAACAAACGCACACTCAACGTAAAACATCCGCTTCATCGTCGTCTGCCAAGTTAACGGCATCTTGTGAAGAAATGGTAACTGAATGAATCAAGTGTCGGTGAATAGTGGTCACTTCATTGTATACAAAATGCATATAGAGCACTTTGCCTATTTTTGCCCACATCTGTGAATAGAGATCACTTTTCACTATTCATTACAAAATGTCTGTGATTAGCAATAGAGGCCACTTCCATCGTTTATTTACAAAACTTTCTGTGTACAGAGGCCACATTCCCTTGTTGGTTATTAACTGTCTGTGTATAGAAGTTGTTTCATTGTTGTTTACATTCTGCAGGCTTTTCTTTCTGCAAATACAAATATTACGTATTAAAACAATACAAATTTTGTTGCAAGATTGAGACGAGTACAATTATCCATTGATCATTGATGAAGACAAACGTTAAAATGCCATGTAGTAAGACTGCCAGATTTCTTATTATGCTGATAGCCTAAAGCAGGGTTCCCGTCGTCGGTCGCCAAAAAACAAATATTGGCGCTAAATGTTGCGAATTGACGAAAATATTTGGCGCAACTTTTTTTTTTTTTTTGGCACATGCTTCAAATATGGCTTCAAATATTTATCTGTGAATTATATGGCTCTTAGTGGCTCCAAGTTGTTTAAATTGGCTCCAGTGTTTTTCATTTGGCGACAAAAGTGGTGCAGACAAACATTCAGACAGAGGGAACCCTGCGTTTACTTGGAATGTGCTGCACACTGACATATTGCAAGGAGCTGATGATTAGATATTGTGAGTATTGTCCCGATATTTTCATTTTTCAATAAAAATTTATCACAATGGAAAGTAAAATATGGACTATATGGCCACAAAAGGAACAAACTTTTGTGAAATCACAATTTGTAATTACCTCCATTTATGGATATTTTTTAAAAACAAAATCACCAATGACTGTGTAAATGGTGGTTTACAAAAGTTAAAAATAAAAATTTCTAAGAAAGAAAAAACGCATAGAGAGACTTTACGTGTGGTCAGGAGAATAGCCAAATTGTGGTGAGACAATTGTAGTGATGTAACTGTATATAAACACAGTATAAAATATTATAATGAAACTACACAATAGTGAAGCATTTAACCTGGGACAACCAGAAACATAAATTTTATAATAATTTTGTCAAAATCTTGCAAATAAAACTAAACATTTCACAGGCATTTACAACATTTTGACATCATCAATACATTCTATGTAAGTTTCCATGGAGATGTTTCTTTTGTTACAATTTTCAAAAGCATATTACTATTTCAAACCGAAAGGTCACAGAAATTTATGAATTTATTTTTGTCCAAGATTTAAGCTAAGACAAGCAGTGGATCCGACAGACTGTCCAAGATTTAAGCTAATACAAACAGTGGATCCGACACTGTCCAAGATTTAAGCTAAGACAAGCAGTGGATCCGACAGATTGCTCAAGATTTAAGCTAAGACAAGCAGTGGATCCGACAGACTGCTCAAGATTTAAGCTAAGACAAGCAGTGGATCCGACAGACTGCTCAAGATTTAAGCTAAGACAAGCAGTGGATCCGACAGACTGCTCAAGATTTAAGCTAAGACAAGCAGTGGATCCGACAGACTGCCCAAGATTAAGCTAAGACAAGCAGTGGATCCGACAGACTGTCCAAGATTTAAGCTAAGACAAGCAGTGGATCCGACAGACTGTCCAAGATTTAAGCTAAGACAAGCAGTGGATCCGACAGACTGCCCAAGATTTAAGCTAAGACAAGCAGTGGATCCGACAGACTGTCCAAGATTTAAGCTAAGACAAGCAGTGGATCCGACAGACTGCCCAAGATTTAAGCTAAGACAAGCAGTGGATCCGACAGACTGCCAAGATTTAAGCTAAGACAGCAGTGGATCCGACAGACTGCCCAAGATTTAAGCTAAGACAAGCAGTGGATCCAACACTGTCCAAGATTTAAGCTAAGACAAGCAGTGGATCCGACAGACTGTCCAAGATTTAAGCTAAGACAAGCAGTGGATCCGACAGACTGTCCAAGATTTAAGCTAATACAAACAGTGGATCCGACACTGTCCAAGATTTAAGCTAAGACAAGCAGTGGATCCGACAGACTGCTCAAGATTTAAGCTAAGACAAGCAGTGGATCCGACAGACTGCTCAAGATTTAAGCTAAGACAAGCAGTGTATCCGACAGACTGCTCAAGATTTAAGCTAAGACAAGCAGTGGATCCGACAGACTGCTCAAGATTTAAGCTAAGACAAGCAGTGGATCCGACAGACTGCCCAAGATTTAAGCCAAGACAAGCAGTGGATCCGACAGACTGCCCAAGATTTAAGCTAAGACAAGCAGTGGATCCGACAGACTGTCCAAGATTTAAGCTAAGACTAGCAGTGGATCCGACAGACTGTCCAAGATTTAAGCTAAGACAAGCAGTGGATCCGACAGACTGCCCAAGATTTAAGCTAAGACAAGCAGTGGATCCGACACTGTCCAAGATTTAAGTTAATACAAGCAGTGGATCCGACAGACTGCCCAAGATTTAAGCTAATACAAGCAGTGGATCCGACAGACTGTCCAAGATTTAAGCTAAGACAAGCAGTGGATCCGACAGACTGTCCAAGATTTAAGCTAATACAAACAGTGGATCCGACACTGTCCAAGATTTAAGCTAAGACAAGCAGTGGATCCGACAGACTGCCCAAGATTTAAGCTAAGACAAGCAGTGGATCCGACAGACTGTCCAAGATTTAAGCTAAGACAAGCAGTGGATCGACACTGCCCAAAACAAACAACAACACAACCAAAAACAAACAACAACCACACCCAAAACAAAACAACACGACTGCCAAAGATTTAAGCTAAGACAACAACCAAACCCAAAAACAAACAACAAACACCCAAAAAACAAACAGCAGTGGATCCGACACTGCCAAAGATTTAAGCTAATGCAAGTAGTGGATCCGACAGACTGTCCAAGATTTAAGCTAATACAAGCAGTGGATCCGACAGACTGTCCAAGATTTAAGCTAAGACAAGCAGTGGATCCGACAGACTGTCCAAGATATAAGCTAAGACAAGCAGTGGATCCGACACTGTCCAAGATTTAAGCTAAGACAAGCAGTGGATCCGACAGACTGTCCAAGATTTAAGCTAAGACAAGCAGTGGATCCGACAGACTGTCCAAGATTTAAGCTAAGACAAGCAGTGGATCCGACACTGTCCAAGATTTAAGCTAATGCAAGCAGTGGATCCCTAGTCCCTAGTTGTTCTGCGCAGCTGCTTTTAAACTTTTACAACAACTTATTTTCATTAATTTCTTAAATTATGCTTTTAACTTCTTTGCGGTTTTTGACGCGCAACATGTCTACATCCCCGCGAGGGGTTCGACATTAAAGTAAGATAGATAGATAGATCCGACAGACGACTCATTACCTGTCCTGTAAGGCTGTAACAAACATAATCCGCAAAGATGGCAACAAATACAAACATATATCAACAAAAACAGCTATAAAAATGTGTTGATTTCCTTACTCTATTTATACCAACATTAAAATATGTGCGACAAGAACATGTTCTCAAACAAGAGCTCCAAATAGAACAAAAATGCAGTAATCAACAGCTCCCTGTCCTACATGCAACACACATCAGGACTGGTTTCAGTCATTGGACACGACATATCCGGAGTTCTAGATGTTAGTGCAACTAACTTGAAAGTATTTCCATTACGAAGACATGAAGACCTACGGTAGTGTATGCTGCATATTGAACCCATTCCAACAAAGTTAATTGACGTACGTCATGTACTTTTGGTAATGACGCTACTGACCACATTTAGTAACATTGCCGTCGACTGTTAATGAGAAGAAGTTGCATGGTTTATCCATCATGCTGTCTATACAGCAACATTTTTACAGCACAACCCGAATGACAAGTGCATTATCAAATCTTAAAGTCAAAACTCATTCACACATATTCTATTTGCCTGAAATGAAATCGACTAGCCCCCCCCCCGGGCCTTCGGGCCCTGGAGATCTCTACCAACACGTTGACCTCATCTTAACAAATAATTGCCGAGCTTGTTGCATCAGACCAAACTGGAGAGATTCCTACTATTGGTTCATGAGAAGTCGTCATTTGAAACCAATTGTTGACAGATACTACCCGTTCCCTTTTTAGATATGGCGGGTATATGTTTTTGTTTATTTAACGTTGCTACCGGTTGCCCATTTGCGAGACCGGCAGAATATGGAGGATATTTGTTTCGGTTTATTTAACGTTGCTACCGGATGCCCATTTGAGCGACCGGCAGAATATGGAGGATATGTTTGTTTATTTAACGTTGCTACCGGTTGCCCATTTGAGCGACCGGCAGAATATGGAGGATATTTGTTTCGGTTTATTTAACGTTGCTACCGGATGCCCATTTGAGCGACCGGCAGAATATGGAGGATATTTGTTTGTTTATTTAACGTTGCTACCGGATGCCCATTTGAGCGACCGGCAGAATATTGAGGATATTTGTTTCTGTTTATTTAACGTTGCTACCGGATGCCCATTTGAGCGACCGGCAGTTTACCTAACAACACCTTTCCTGGGCAGACTCCAGCGGTGAACCAGTACTTGGTGCACCAACCCACAGGCACAATACACAAATCGTTTTTTGCCCTATGGTCATATAGTAAGTAATGTTTATTGAAGGCAACCAACGGAAATAAAACATGCATGCAGAATGCCTGTATATATCAATGTGATTTTTGTGTACATTATTGAATAAAATCATACATTGATAATTACCACAGTAGTGAGTTTCTTTTTTGACAAAATGTTACGTAAAAACAAATTAGAGCTGTAAAAAGTTATTTTCGTGCCACTTTCCTTTATGAGTCCTAAATAGCGAAGCTACACAATTGTAACTCATATATATATAAGCAAGATGTTTCAATTAAGAAATAAGATTTGTCTTTCAGTTATTTATTGGCAAATAAAACATGGTTTGGGAGTTCTAACTGGTTAATTCTGGCAATCATAACGACAAACCATCATTTACCGATATTAAGACTATAAAAATGCAAATATTGCTAGTAGTCGTGTAGTACATCTCGTGCTAAACCACGGTCTATTGCAGATTTAAACATGGTGAATTCCTTCTTTGCATATACAGACAAAATGACAAGTCATGTGGAATACTTAATTAAAACTTTAATGAAAACATTGCATTATTTTTGTTATTATTATGTTATATTTCGGGTTTTACTCCTGCATCAGCACCATTTTGGGCTATATCGCCGGCGGGCAGTTTACCTAACACCTTTCCTTGGCAGGCACCAGCGGTTAACCAGTACTTGGGTGCACCAACCTCCGTAAGAAACTGCCAACTTTTTCATATAAATGACACGGCCTGAGCGGGGCTCGAACCCGTGACCATCAGTGATGATAGGTTACAGTGGTATACAAGTCAGCAACCGTAACCACTCGACCACGGAGGCAGACCGCAATTTTGTTTTGTCAAATTGCAATAAAACTAACATATTTTAATAAACTAATCAAGGATATTGAAGCTTATTTTAGGACATTTCACGTAATTTGATAAGCAATAATTATTAAAAGAAAAACCAATTTAAAAGCGGACATGCCTGTGTTTTTTTTTTATCTGTTTACTCGCACCCTATCCTGCAGAACTATCAGCGATAAAATTCCGAATAAATAAATTCATCTACATCTATGCAGGATGTGCCCAAGACAGAAAGTGAACAAGCGTGACATATGGCAATCGGTACATACTGAATGAGTACATATAGAACTTGTAACACATCGGGTTCCGGATGTGCTTGGGGAAAGAAAGTGAAATGGGGGGGGTAATTAGAACATACAGGACTGTAACAAACCTGGTACCCTTTCTATACATGTACACAGACATCTCATAATCCATGCATCAAGCAACAATTATGCACCACAGAATAACTGATAAACCAAAGCCTAATGGGCACCAGGGCCTCCTCTGTATTCAGTATCGGCACAAACCATATACAGTCAAACCTGCATTAGTGGTCAGTGCTCACATCCATTAAGCAGCCAACCTGTATTCAGCGGCCAGTTTTCACATTCCCAATATGTTGTCTTGGTATACATTATACCTCTATTAAGCAGCCACCTGTCTTAAGCAGCCACATTATGCGATTCCCTTGGTTGGCTGCTTAAGGCAGGTTTTACTGTAGACTTTTGCAATTGGTGACAAAAATTTCAAACAAATCAACCGAAAACTCTAATAACGATACTTGGCTCGAAAGCGTAACGTTTCAGCCAACAAGGCATGCATGCGGTATTCCAAGTACAAGGGAGGCCCTGCTGCATGAAAGCATATTGCCAGTCATTTACAAGGTGACTTGTCCACATGTTCAAAACTAATGCATGAAAGCATATATGATGGGTAGCTGCAAACGTCAATACCAACTATACCTAACATTCCAGATGGGTACTACACAAAACTCTATTCTATTTGGAGCCCTACGAAGAGAAGACATTACATATGTTAAGACGAAATGTTCACAAGTACAGTACGACATAGTTTATACAAATTTATTTTTAGCTTGATTGTGAAACAAGTTCTTATAGCTTATATTAATCACTCTCGATACCTCATTCTTGATGGAATCCATCGCCACCAGGGAGAGAAAAGGCAACGTGGAATTTAAATGCCTTGCCAAAGGGCACACTTGTAACGGCTTCAGCGGGGCACAAACTCCAGGACTTTCGCACCTGAAGCGAACGCGCTACCATTGCGCTATCACGACTTCCACACACGACAGTTAGTGTCAAATATATGTTCCCCTCCAAAGGAGCACCTTAACATTTAATATAATTGAAATTAATCCGAGAGGCTGTGGAAAAAAACAGGAGATTGTTGGAATTTAAAACACACCACATGTTTCAGGTTATCTCGTAAATTTATATTCAACTAATAATATTACGATATGGAATATAAAAAAATCAGGGCTTTTTTCTTCTCTCGTTTAGGGGAATGTGACAGGGTACCCTCAGGCAGGGTATATTTTGTTGTAAATGACCAAATAGGTTGAACAGTTCTTGTTATGCAGCATGATAATCAATATGATAAGACGCTAGCAGTTGCCAGTACATCAAGCGCATAGTCAAAAACAGACAGTACATCAAGCGCATAGTCAAAAACAGATTAGACTATGTCTAAAATGGTAACCAAAACACAATTTATAATTTGAAGTGAGCAAATGAATGAATGTTTAAGTCATTTTGATGGCAAAGTGTCTCTATTTTGTTGATTGGTGACTACGGTTATATTCGGCTGTTAGTTTGTCAAGGTGTAAACAAATATTACTGGTTGTATGCGAGGTATAGTGAAACACAGCAGTCCATATTTGAGACACACAAAATGAACGTGTGATATTAGAAACCAGAGTGGATATAGATAGGTAGTAATGTTACATGTGGATGGACAGTTATATATTAACACGTTTCACTCATTTTAAAGCTTCTAAATGAAATACAAATTCAAAATCCTACACTGGCTTAATTTCCGTGATTTATGAAAATTTGCATGAATTTTTAAAACATCACAGACATGGGAATTATTTAAATATGTCCCACTTTTGAAACATGAATTTGTGGTGCTGAATATTTATTGAATATCCAAGACCGTGAACAAACCCAAATTCAAACACTTGCGAAAAAAACAAGTCTATTTCTTCATCACTGTTTTTGCGTAAATGTTGAATTTCCAACATCTGAAAAACATTAAAACAAAATGAGCCCACACGTCCCTGTATTTTCATACAATTATGTTTGAAACGGCCCGAATTAATAAGTAACAGGGTTATAGTTTACAAGGGTCACACTCTGGTAATAACTAAAGTCACAGTTACAATGTGTGTGTTGTGAGCTCCGAGTCAAGCCGTGGACATCGCCAGTCTCGGGCTGCGTACTTCCAGCACTACTCTGTACATTGCTAGCCCCCGAACTGTGAGCGTGGCTTTGCGCGCTATTAGCCCCTGGCTGACGTCTCTGTTTACCAGACTGTGACAAACACTTTTCTTTCAAGTATGGGCTACCCTCATATTTTGGATGGATATTTACTGGTGTGTTACTACTGGCGCCACCCTTTCTACAAGCTTCTGGTGCATATTCTGTCATCTCAGAAATGTCTTTACCGCTTGATACGAGATCATTCTGTATCTCTACACCCCGTTTATTTGACGTGCTTGTAGTACATCTCCGTTTCGACATTTCTTGATCAATAGACTTTATTATGTGCTCGAGGTTTGAATCAATCGACGGCCTCACGTGTTTTGTAGCACTACATAGCACAGGGTTCTCTGCATCTGTTGTTGTCCCCTGTGATTGTTGGTCGAGGAATTTGCCATCATCAGATGGTATTCCAATCTCTACAGATTCCATAGCCTTCAATTGACTTTTCGTAACTCTAGATCCGCATTGCTTGGCAGAGGACCTTCTGACATCTTGTCTTACTCGGGATTTATATGTAGCAGCACTTTGGCTTTCTCGCTTGGCCAATTGCTTGGGTTTGCACACAATATCTTTTTTTTCGTACGGAGGAAATTTACCAGTGAGATATTTTTCGAGACTCATAGGTGCTGAAGTAGTATTGTATGGCCTGTCCTTACCATGAACGGATTCTTGCTCCAGTACACATCTTCCTGAACGTTTCTTTCTCAAATTCTTTCCTGCTGGTTTATCATCCTTTGGTTCATTTGACTCTTGTGACATATTATATTTCTGTTTGTCCAAGTGACTGCTAACAACAGACGTTGCTTCGAATTTGTGCTTCCGCTGTGGTTTGTTAACAGCTGGTACCTGGCCAGGTCTGTGAGCACCTTGGTTCCGTTTTCCGGTCAGTTTCTGAAGTATTGATAATGCTGCATCTTTTGAAGAAGGTTTTTCATTAGCATTGTCCCTGTTGCAACTAGCTACAGATTTTGCACTGCCATATTTCTGCTCACGTTTTCTAGACTTACTTATAGCCGAGCACTGTTTACTTTCCACATCAACATAACTTTCCTTATTCGCAACAGAACGCACAGAAATTGCCGTATGTTGTTTTTTATGACGATCCTTCCTGGAACCTTCAGCATTGCCAACTGAATTTACCAGTCTCTTAACAGATGTCTTTTCCGATGCTTTGTTTCCTTTTATAGTACTCTGTGCATTGTCATCAGTTTCTGCTACTATCTCCACTTCCGACTCACTAAACTCTTCTACGGAATCCAGTATCTCATTGGCAGGCTTGCGTACAAATTTCTGACTGGGTTTCAAAAGTTTCATACTTGAACTTCCTATTTCGCACAGAGGTTTTTTAGCAGACTGGTCAGGAGTCTGCGAAACGAAAGTTGCCTTCCTCCTCATTTTTGCGAGTATTTCAGGATTGGCTTCTACAACTTCCTCTGGCTCTAATGCATTAGGCAGCAAAATCTCTGTGCCTTCCCTAATAAGAATCCTTCCACTGGCACCATCAGCACTCGAATCACATTTTTTAACTGTTCGGAGTCTGTCGTGAGCTTTTGAAGTATTAAACGCGTCGGTCTTTACAGCTGGCTTTATAATCCCAGTTTCTGCATTACTAATACGAGTCTGCCTACGCGGAGATGTCGGAGGGGCAGTATGAGGGCGATTTGGCCCCTCAGTCTGTGGATGGGCATTACGCCTGATGGCTGACCCCGAGCTAGGTCTAAGGGGCAGGCGTGTATCACATGGGGCACTAGAGGGAGTAGAGACGCGACCAAGGGCTAGTTGCGCACACCGCTCATGAAACTCCCTCGTCACATATACTACTCTCTGTAAAAAATATCATAATGCAAACAATTTTGTCTAGGAGATAATGGAACAATCCAAGTTGTATGTATTATGGTAGTAACCATGTTAAATATATACACTGTAACCATACATTGCATGCTTTCTTCAAGTCAAATAAATTGACTACGGTAAATCACGTTCTCTACAGTAGGATGATGGACCTAGTTCTCGAGGTACTAAGACTTTAATCGGCATTAGCTCATTCATCAACGCTTTACATTTCCAAATATATTTTGTGTTTCATTTAAATTAATGTTTTAAGATAAGTAGCAATGAACTTTCTGGACGGTCCGGTTCCGGTTCTATCGGAAGTCACAACAAAGAGTGTTTGCATAATTAAAATTCTTGAAATTGTAAATTTGTTTATTTCTTCAAACTTTCCTATACAAATGATACAGAGAAATCTTAGAATCTTGTACACTGGTCAACTACTTTGATTCAGTTGTTAATGAACAATGAACACAGGCCGTATTTAATTGTTATGACACATGCTGTTTGCATCCACAATGGTCAGAAATGCTGCCCCCCCCCATATGAATGTTCAATGTTTATAAATAGTGGACGAACAGAAGACCCCGACTTTTTAAAAGACTCGTCACGGCTATATAATTCTACCAAGCCACCGTTTTCTATTGGAAAACGGAAACAGTGCTACGTCACAAGTGTTTCAAAACAGAAAGTAGAAAAGGTGTACTTAATTTGAGGAAATGAGCGAATATTCGTTTGAATGCCCAAATCACCATTCGTTGCCAGCCCTAATTATAAGCAAGTTTCAGTCAGAAATGTCAAAGAATGTGTGCAAGCCAGAGCCATCACTGAACAGTAGGATTATCAACGATACTGTCCAATACAACAATCTATAAACCTTACACCAACTTACTAAACTATACAATAATCTGTATCATAATAAGGCCTAAATTAAAATAGTGTTTGTTTGATCTTTACCGCCCGCCTCAGTATTTTCCCGCCGACTCAAACGTTTTTATTCCAATTTCAAAATAATAATTTATTTTATTTGTCAATTCGGTTCTTTTTCGCCCATTTCGGTTCTTTTTCGCCAATTGGAACCATTTATGATATCCGAATCATCGGAACGCTTTTGTGTGAACTGGCGACTATGCGTTTAATAAGCGTCTGTATAGTACACGCTTGAGCATTATCATACACATTTGTATGTGTATATTAAACCATTCCCCGATATATACGTATTTCTACGTGTGCTACGACTACCTTATATATACGTATTTCTACGTGTTATCGGGCACCTGATAAATACGTATATATACGACTATACCAGTCACCTGATATATACGTGTTTTTACGTGTCCGTTTTAAAACAATCACGCCTGCAGTTTTGGAGTTCTAAAACAAAACATAAAGATTGCAAATTTTATCTTTATAAGAGCATTATCTAATATTTTGGACATTTATATAATGATTTATTTTGAAAAACAATGATGCTTAAATTTGAAATTCTACGGCAATCATCAATTAAAAATATCTCCTACATGTGTTATATAAAATCACCACAGCTGGGTCAATGCTGGCATAATCATGGAAAATTACTGGGGCGTTCTAAAAATAGATATATGTAATAGACAATACTTTATTAGTGTACTATGTAGCTCTCTAGGCTGGTTTGATTTTCTGAAATTCCTGAGGTCACGACTTTTATACTTATTTGTTAACATAAAGATCAAAGAGGCATAGTCACAGCTTAGCTTTGAATGCAGTAAGTAACAAGGAAAATTACTGGGTTTATTAGTGACAATTTCAATTTCTGAAAATGTGTGCTTTATAATGAGACAACCAATCAAATTTAATACATGCATAGATCACAGGCATTATGCCATTGATTGCATAATTGACGGTGTTTGACAACAGCTGTGAAAACACTGGTTTTCTGTTTATTGTTTTATTGCCTGCCAGGGCAATAAATGTTCTGGGATCAAAGTAAGTGAAACTTGTATATATACAACACTTGTATATTGTACATATGTCAACACAATACACAGGACACATCAAAGCCAATTAAAATTTATGACTTCCAGAATCAGTGTGAAAAATAATCATTAGGCCTACTGTATGGATGAAATCATTCAGTTTGTGTGTAAACACCAATGCCTATACATTATTTTTGATGATTTTTACAGCAGTGAAAAGGTAAAAAAGTGTCTTCTTTCCAAATGTCTTTACTTGATAGAAATATCTTGATTAAAAGGCACATATAGCTATAAATATATACAACATACCCTGAAAAATCTAGCATGGCTGTATCTGTCTCAATATCCAGATATTAGGACATTCATTGTCTTTATAACCTAATTGAAAAAGACAGGCTTACCATACAAATATGAGTTTGATACTGTTAGAAAGAGAATTTTATTCTCTACAAACTTTACATTGACCAAAATTCAGTTTAAATAAACAAATATAGTCGAATATAATAATTATTCTCCAAAACCTGCATGTCCAATATTTACACCTCCGTATCTAAGTAAATACTAAAAAGTTTCTTTTAAAAATTATATCGTTGAAAACTTTTTTATTCTTACCATAAATATATTAAAGTAAGTTTTTATCAGGGAAATCAGGGAAAACAGGGTTAAACATGATATTAATAGAAAAAAGATCAGATGCTTATATGCACATTCTTCTCCTGCAAAACGTATCACCAAATAAAGGTGTTATATACGTGTCTGATAAAAATCATTAAAACGTTATTTTTTAATCTCTGATAAAATAAAATAATTTACCTACCTACCTACCTACCTACCCATGTCTGAAATGTTGGATAGGTAAAGATCAAACAAACAATATTTTAATTTAGGCCTAACATGCCATATCTCCAATACTATTGCACATTGGCATTCTGTACTGCGCCCCAAGGATTATAACAATACCGTGCCGTACTGCACCCCCATGTATTATAAACAATAGTGCCGTACTGCGCCCCAAGGATTATAACAATACCGTGCCGTACTGCACCACAAGGATTATAACCATACCGTGCCATACTGCACCACAAAGAATATAACAGATTATAACCATACCATGCCATATTGCACCACAAGGATTATAACCATACCATGCCATACTGCACCACAAGGAATATAACAGATTATAACCATACCGTGCTGTACTGCACCACAAGGATTATAACCATACCATGCCATACTGCACCACAAGGAATATAACAGATTATAACCATACCGTGCCGTACTGCACCACAAGAATTATAACCATACCATGCCATACGGCACCACAAGGATTATAACCATACCGTGCCGTACTGCACCCCATGTATTATAAACAATAGTGCCGTACTGCGCCCCAAGGATTATAACAATACCGTGCCGTACTGCACCACAAGGATTATAACCATACCGTGCCATACTGCACCACAAGGATTATAACCATACCGTGCCATACTGCACCACAAGGATTATAACAATACCGTGCCATACTGCACCACAAAGAATATAACAGATTATAACCATACCATGCCATACTGCACCACAAGGATTATAACCATACCATGCCGTACTGCACCCCAAGGATTATAACCATACCATGCCATACTGCACCACAAGGATTATAACCATACCTTGCCATACTGCACCACAAGGATTATAACCATACCATGCCATACTGCACCACAAGGATTATAACCATACCGTGCCATACTGCACCACAAGGAATATAACAGATTATAACCATACCATGCCATACTGCACCACAAGGATTATAACCATACCATGCCGTACTGCACCCCATGGATTATAACCATACCATGCCATACTGCACCACAAGGATTATAACCATACCATGCCGTACTGCACCCCAAGGATTATAACCATACCATGCCATACTGCACCACAAGGATTATAACCATACCGTGCCGTACTGCACCCCAAGGATTATAACCATACCATGCCATACTGCACCACAAGGATTATAACCATACCGTGCCGTACTGCACCACAAGGATTATAACCATACCGTGCCGTACTGCACCACAAGGAATATAACCATACCGTGCCATACTGCACCACAAGGATTATAACCATACCGTGCCGTACTGCACCCCAAGGATTATAACCATACCATGCCATACTGCACCACAAGGATTATAACCATACCGTGCCGTACTGCACCACAAGGATTATAACCATACCGTGCCGTACTGCACCACAAGGAATATAACCATACCGTGCCATACTGCACCCCAAGGATTATAACCAAACCGTGCCGTACTGCACCACAAGGATTATAACCATACCGTGCCGTACCACAAGGAATATAACCATACCATGCCGTACTGCACCCCAAGGATTATAACCATACCATGCCGTACTGCACCCCAAGGATTATAACCATTCCATGCCGTACTGCACCACAAGGATTATAACCATACCATGCCATACTGCACCACAAGGAATATAACAGATTATAACCAAACAGTGCCGTACTACAGCACAAGGAATATAACAGATTATAACCAAACCGTGCCGTACTGCACCACAAGGATTATAACCATACCGTGCCGTACTGCACCACAAGGATTATAACCATACCGTGCCATACTGCACCACAAGGATTATAACCATACCATGCCGTACTGCACCACAAGGATTATAACCATACCGTGCCGTACTGCACCACAAGGATTATAACCATACCGTGCCATACTGCACCACAAGGATTATAACCATACCGTGCCGCACCACACATTCTGTACTTACACCAGGAATATAATCAGCATCAGCATCTTCGTCATACTCTCCCTCTTCTCCTCCGTCCTCCTCCTCTCCATACTCATCCTGTTTAAATACAACAATTTCTTTGTTTGGTTTTTGGATTTAATGTCGAACAGCATATGTCAAATGGCAACTCTCCAGCTATTATTGGTGGAGGGTTTTTCTAGAGCAGAATGACAGGGTATGCTACCCATCTCAGTTTGAGCCCCACTCATTTGCATTTTCCAAATTTTTTTTTATAAGCCTCTACATGTTGGTGCCTTCGGGTGGGCAGACCTGTAATGCCTTCGGGTGGGCAGGCAGACCTGTATAACCTCGAACTTGACCACCCTTTTCACCGATATATATACTGCCCTCCTGCCTCTTTGATCAATAATAATTAGCTGTCAATCACCTTAAGTTAGCAAATACCCCCTCCCACACCCCGTCTCTTTTCTGATTCACCCTTTTTTTTCAAGCACAGACGGTCTCCTGGGTGGAATCACCGACCTGCAGCAAACCAACTAAATAGCTTCCCCACATCAGAGAATTCAACACCCCAGTAGGATTCTAACCTACAGAGGTGAGGGACAAGTGATTTGCAGTCAACGACAGTAACCACGTGGCCACCCACCCGTAATTAAACAAACTGGCAATCAGTCTACAAAATCTACACCGTCTATTCTGAAATAGTCAAGCAGTCCATGAAATCTAAAACGATCTTCTCAAATGGTCAACCGCCATCGAAATGGCAAGTCAATCACAATCTACTATGTACTGACCCTCGTTAGCCAGGTGAGCCAAGTTCAAAGAGCCTGTGGGGCTTCCTGTGAATTGATGGTCTAGAGCTTGGACCCTTTCTAACATGACACTTCAATTCTAAACCAAAACATGTGATGTTTAAACTTTAAAAACTTTATTTATTTGCGAAGCAAGTTTTAGCAACTTATATTAATCACTCTCATTGGCGCATATGAAAGCGTAAATGTGGTCATTCGTGTGGGAGGAAACCGGAGCACCTGGAGAAAACCCACCTGTCCGATCTGGCGACCACCATACAATCTTGCATACTTCCGGTCGGAGGAACGAACAAGGATTACATTGGTGATAAGCGAGTGCGCTAATCGGACAGCCAAACATGTGATCAGTGCCATAGGCATGTTATATTTCGGGTTTTACTCCTGCATCAGCACCATTTCGGGCTATATCGCCGGCAGGCAGTTTACCTAACAACACCTTTCCTGGGCAGGCTCCAACGGTTAACCAGTACTTGGGTGCACCAACCATCGTAAGAAACTGCCAACTTTTTCATATAAATGAGACACAGCCTGAGCGGGGCTCGAACCCGTGATCATCAGTGATGATAGGTTACAGTGGTGTACAAGTCAGCGACCTTAACCACTCGACCACGGAGGCGGACGCCATAGGCATGACATTCAGATTATTGTTGACATAAGCAGTCCAAACAATAACATTTACAAAGCACTAGCCCGATATACTACTACATTACCAAATCTTAATAGTTTTGTTGTTTGTTTTGGTGGAGTTTATTGTCGCACTAACAGCTTAGGTAATACGGCGACTCCAGTTACTGGTGGAGGAACACTCCGGATGTCCCTCTAGCAGTATTGCAGGCATGTACGGACAGCTTAGGTAATACGACGACTCCAGTTACTGGTGGAGGAACACTCCGGATGTCCCCTAGAGTATGCAGGCAGACGGACACAAAACCACCAACAAACAACCTCTAGCAGTATTGCAGGCACGGGCGGACAGCTTAGGTAATACGGCGACTCCAGTTACTGGTGGAGGAACACTCCGGATGTCCCTCTAGCAGTATTGCAGGCACGGACGGACAGCTTAGGTAATACGACGACTCCAGTTACTGGTGGAGGAACACTCCGGATGTCCCTCTAGCAGTATTGCAGGCATGTACGGACAGCTTAGGTAATACGACGACTCCAGTTACTGGTGGAGGAACACTCCGGATGTCCCTCTAGCAGTATTGCAGGCACGGACGGACAGCTTAGGTAATACAACGACTCCAGTTACTGGTGGAGGAACACTCCGGATGTCCCTCTAGCAGTATTGCAGGCACGGACGGACAGCTTAGGTAATACGACGACTCCAGTTACTGGTGGAGGAACACTCCGGATGTCCCTCTAGCAGTATTGCAGGCACGGACGGACACCGGGGTAATCTAATAGTCCAAGATCAAACATTCAACACTTTCTACTAGTACCGGTACTAGCCCAAAATGAAACTGACTAGCCCCTGGAAAATGTTCGGGTTAGATAGGGTGGAAGCTGCATAATTTCCCAAGTATGTACCTTAATGATTGGCGGTGCACCACAATGCTCTGTCTGGCTACACAGTCTACAGACACCAACAATCATTTCATTTTGTACCAGATTCATTTTTAATCAATCTAATTAATACAAAAGTACGACTTACATCGTCATCATCATCATCATTTTCCAACGCCTCACCGGTAAAGTAGAGCACGGCTCGAGGAACTATCCGTTCTCGTATGAAGTGACCTATTTCAAAATCGGCTGCTAAAAGGGCCTCTGTGTCCTCATCCTAGTATAAACAGTGGATACGGGATATAAACATGCAGTGAATAGCTTCACTTAAACATGCAGTGTTTTAGCTTTAATTAGATCTTATAAAATAGGAAGAACTATCTAAACCCTTTCAACACCACAGGCCTCTAAATAGAATTACAAAAAGTGTAGATCCAGATGAGCCAGCTTGTGACGAGCCGTCTCATCAGGATCTGCACTTTTTGCCAGTAATAATTACTATTTTTAGATAAAATTACACCATTTTGATAAATGAACTAGTCCAAAGGTAATTTTCTTATTAATTTATTGGTCTAAATATATGCACCAGTCCATGTCAGTTACTTGGGGTTGAATGGGTTAAACCAATCATCAAGCGGTTACTTATCGTAGGTGGCTTCTAATCAGAAGTGAGATGTATAACAACATGTATAGCAATATATATAGGTTCTTATACTCATGGTGATTTCAGAACATATTTTATGAAATGAGCTGTGGAATTTTGCTATTAAGCGAGCCTTTTGGCACTGTATAGCAGGGTTCCCTCTGTCTGAATGTTTGTTCTGGCCACTTCTGTTGCCAACTGAAAAAACGTGGGAGCCAACTAGAGACATATAGTTCACAAAAAAATAAAAGTTGCACCAAATATTTTCGCCAATTCACAAAATTTAGCGCCAATATTTATTATTTGTTGCATTTGGCACCTTTGGCGACGACAGCGGGAACCCTGTATAACCACAACGAGTGTAAGATCCTTTTCATCACATTACCATATTAGGTTTTTGTCCTATTTTTGCAAAAAATAACTAACGCTACTACTTTCATTTTGCCGACAACTGTCAGCACAAATTTGTCATGACGTCACTACGCAAAGCAGCGTTATAATTTGCATAAAGCCGTTTAAATCATAGTTTGTCTTACCATTAACGTTATGTACCAATTCAAATGGAAATACGCATACTTGAAAGTTGGTGTGGACAGGACAAACATTCTTCTTTAAAATGTTCAAAGGAGAGCAACTTTGTGAGATAAAAAAACCCAACATAATACTAAACGCCACGCTAATATATACCAATCCGTAATGCAGATATGTAGTTTAGTTAAATCATATTGTATTGCTCGATTCGTTTTACATATACATGTGAATACAAAACATGACAAATTAAATAAAGGCCACAAGTTCTAGCAATATTAGTTATGGCCCTTCTCATATCTGTAGATATGTAAAATCTAGATAGGGGTTTGGAGACGAAATGCATACAAACTGCATGTGTACAGATGGTTACAACTGCATGTGTACAGACGGTTACAACTGCACGTGTACAGACGGTTACAACTGCACGTGTACAGACGGTTACAACTGCACGTGTACAGACGGTTACAACTGCACGTGTACAGACGGTTACAACTGCACGTGTACAGACGGTTACAACTGCACGTGTACAGACGGTTACAACTGCACGTGTACAGACGGTTACAACTGCACGTGTACAGACGGTTACAACTGCACGTGTACAGACGGTTACAACTGCACGTGTACAGACGGTTACAACTGCACGTGTACAGACGGTTACAACTGCATGTGTACAGACGGTTACAACTGCACGTGTACAGACGGTTACAACTGCATGTGTACAGACGGTTACAACTGCTGTGTACAGACGGTTACAACTGCACGTGTACAGACGGTTACAACTGCACGTGTACAGACGGTTACAACTGCACGTGTACAGACGGTTACAACTGCACGTGTACAGACGGTTACAACTGCACGTGTACAGACGGTTACAACTGCCTGTGTACAGACGGTTACAACTGCATGTGTACAGACGGTTACAACTGCATGTGTACAGACGGTTACAACTGCATGTGTACAGACGGTTACAACTGCATGTGTACAGACGGTTACAACTGCATGTGTACAGACGGTTACAACTGCACGTGTACAGACGGTTACAACTGCACGTGTACAGACGGTTACAACTGCACGTGTACAGACGGTTACAACTGCACGTGTACAGACGGTTACAACTGCACGTGTACAGACGGTTACAACTGCACGTGTACAGACGGTTACAACTGCACGTGTACAGACGGTTACAACTGCACGTGTACAGACGGTTACAACTGCACGTGTACAGACGGTTACAACTGCATGTGTACAGACGGTTACAACTGCACGTGTACAGACGGTTACAACTGCATGTGTACAGACGGTTACAACTGCATGTGTACAGACGGTTACAACTGCACGTGTACAGACGGTTACAACTGCATGTGTACAGACGGTTACAACTGCATGTGTACAGACGGTTATAACTGCATGTGTACAGACGGTTATGGGAAAGATATAACTATGAATATGATATTGTGTTGAAATTCGCAAAATAAATAGGATGTACTAACCATTTCTTCATCTTCTGGAGCTGAAATGTAAAATTGTTGTTACAGATACATTGCTCAAAATCTGTTAGTAGTTTAATCATATAGTATTGCAAATCAATAGTACATAATGTCATACACATAAAGATACAATACATAGCATGAAAATACAAATGGTTTGGGCCACAAGTTTTAACAACATTAGAAAACGGCCCGCACCAGATGCTGTTAGTAAGCCCCATGTGCAGCTGTTTCCAGCATTTCATATGTTAGATTATGTATTAGTACACATAACACACTTGCTTGCTACAGTGCAGAGTGTAAATGTACTATTTAAAAAAGATCTCGAGTATGAAAATTACATTCCGCAAAATATCTGCATTGATGGAGGAAACCCTGGGTGCACTCCCACCTCTCCGTGCATTATTTCAGGCGCGGGCATGCACCCGGGTAAAACCACCAACCTCCCCTTAACCAGCTGGATAGCTTCCTCACTTGCCACATTTTAGTACTGAAACAGTTAAATCGAAAACAATAAGCCCTGTATAGACAAGGTCACCAGCATCACCAGAACAGACAGATCTGTAGTCCAGTGGTAACACGCTGGACTGGTAATCCAGGGATCGAAGGTTCGATCCCCCCGTCCGCCTAATAAAATTAACAGTCTTTCAGATGGGACTTTAAACCGAGGTCTTGTGTCGGTGCTGTACATCGTGTACGTAAAAGAACAAGAAGAGACTCTGGAATGGGTCTCTGTCTGTATCACTGCACTATCCTCCAAAAATCTAAAATGACCAATCTCTTCAGGATGGGCAACCGGTAGCGACGATAAATAAACGTAACACACACACGCATCACCAGATATTCACTGCTAAATATGTAACCGCTTTAATCTAGTCTGTAATCATTCTTATATGAATCTACTTCTCGCTTCAGCTCTACAACATTTACTGTGTACAAATCCTCCACACAAGCAACGGCTATAGTACACAGTGAAATCCCTCTAAACCTAATGTTCGGTTTTGGAGGGGGCTTTCAAAGTAGGATAGATTTCTCCTAATTTAACGAATCAACTCTCAAATGCCTAGTAGTCCCGAGACATGTTTATAATTTGGCAGTTAGTAAAGAACTCATTTTAAGTGTACAATATAATATTCTGAAAATAAAATAGCTGAAAGTTGTACGTTTAAAAGTATGACCAGTTTCATATTTCATAAAGACAAGCTGCTGTTCGGTTTCCAGCGGTAAATTAGTTGAAAATGCATATTAAAAAAAATCTGTTCGGTATCTGCAAACGAAGTTCTGGTTTACAGATTTTTTTTTACAACGAATAAAGGGAAAAATTCAAGACCAAGAACGTTCGTTCGGTTTGGAGGGAATTCCAGACTCAAGAGGCTTCACTGTACATACAATATAAGATATTGGTTGAACTTACGTGACGGAGGACTAAAGAAATTGAAGAATGAATCACTTTGCACAGTTTTATGTATTGTTCTTGTGGTTCCACTTGCTTTGTGTTTCTGTTTCTTCTTTACTGTTTTTACCGTCACATTCTTTCCCTTTTTCCAATCTATTTTACACCTGATATTAAAAATATTATGTTCCAACTGTAAACAAGGTTAAACTTTAAGCCAGTAACAAGGTTAACCATTAAGCCAGTAACAAGGTTAAACTTTAAGCCAGAAACAAGGTTAAACTTTAAGCCAGTAACAAGGTTAAACTTTAAGCCAGTAACAATGTTAAACCATAAGCCAGTAACAAGGTTAAACTTTAAGCCAGTAACAATGTTAAACCATAAGCCACTAACAATGTTAAACTTTAAGCCAGTAACAATGTTAAACCATAAGCCACTAACAATGTTAAACTTTAAGCCAGTAACAATGTTAAACCATAAGCCAGTAACAAGGTTAAACTTTAAGCAAGTAACAAGGTTAAACTTTAAGCCACTAACAATGTTAAACTTTAAGCCAGTAACAAGGTTAAACTTTAAGCCAGTAACAAGGTTAAACTTTAAGCCAGAAACAAGGTTAAACTTTAAGCCTGGAACAAGGTTAAACTTTAAGCCAGTAACAAGGTTAAACTTTAAGCCAGTAACAAGGTTAAACTTTATGCCAGTAACAAGGTTAAACTTTACGCCACTAACAAGGTTACGCTAACAAGGTTAAGCTGTAAGACAATAGAAACTTGCTTAATAGCGAAATTCCAAAATTCGTTTATATAAAATGTGGTATGAAATCAGCACTCGTGTATGATCCCTCCCTACGACACAATCAATGTTCAGTCTTTAATTACAGTCACAACAGTACACAACCAGGTTGCATCGTGTGTCCACATTAACCAGGATGTATTGTAAGACACAACCAGGTTGCATCGTGTGTCCACATTAACCAGGATGTATTGTAAGACACAACCAGGTTGCATCGTGTGTCCACATTAACCAGGATGTATTGTAAGACACAACCAGGTTGCATCGTGTGTCCACATTAACCAGGATGTATTGTAAGACACAACCAGGTTGCATCGTGTGTCCACATTAACCAGGATGTATTGTAAGACACAACCAGGTTGCATCGTGTGTCCACATTAACCAGGATGTATTGTAAGACACAACCAGGTTGCATCGTGTGTCCACATTAACCAGGATGTATTGTAAGACACAACCAGGTTGCATCGTGTGTCCACATTAACCAGGATGTATTGTAAGACACAACCAGGTTGCATCGTGTGTCCACATTAACCAGGATGTATTGTAAGACACAACCAGGTTGCATCGTGTGTCCACATTAACCAGGATGTATTGTAAGACACAACCAGGTTGCATCGTGTGTCCACATTAACCAGGATGTATTGTAAGACACAACCAGGGTGCATCGTGTGTCCACATTAACCAGGATGTATTGTAAGACACAACCAGGTTGCATCGTGTGTCCACATTAACCAGGATGTATTGTAAGACACAACCAGGTTGCATCAAGTGTCCACATTAACCAGGATTTATTGTAAGACACAACCAGGGTGCATCGTGTGTCCACATTAACCAGGATGTATTGTAAGACACAACCAGGTTGCATCAAGTGTCCACATTAACCAGGATTTAATGTAGGACACAACCAGGGTGCATTGTGTGTCCACATTAACCAGGATTTAATGTAGGACACAACCAGGGTGCATTGTGTGTCCACATTAACCAGGATTTATTGTAAGACACAACCAGGTTGCATCAAGTGTCCACATTAACCAGGATGTATTGTAGGACACAACCAGGTTGCATCGTGTGTCCACATTAACCAGGATTTATTGTAAGACACAACAAGGTTGCATCGTGTGTCCACATTAACCAGGATTTATTGTAAGACACAACCAGGTTGCATCAAGTGTCCACATTAACCAGGATTTATGGTAAGACACAACAAGGTTGCATCAAGTGTCCACATTAACCAGGATTTATTGTAAGACACAACCAGGTTGCATCAAGTTTCCACATTAACCAGGATTTATTGTAGGACACAACCAGGTTGCATCTTGTGTCCACACTAACCAGGATTTATTGTAAGACACAACCAGGTTGCATCAAGTGTCCACATTAACCAGGATTTATTGTAGGACACAACCAGGTTGCATCGTGTGTCCACATTAACCAGGATTTTGTAGGACACAACCAGGTTGCATCAAGTTTCCACATTAACCAGGATTTATTGTAGGACACAACCAGGTTGCATCAAGTTTCCACACTAACCAGGATTTATTGTAAGACACAACCAGGTTGCATGAAGTGACCACTTGTGTCAGGTTATATAGGGAGTTAACAGCCAGTTACTCATCAGTCCACAATTTTGACAACTCTCCCTCAAACATCCAACCCCACCATGCACTATATAAGACTGAAACTGTATTACTATAAACATAGGGTCTCAAGACGGATCTGTAGTCCAGCGGTAACACGCTGGACTGGTAATCGCATGTTCGATCCCCTGTCTGACCATAATAAAATTAACAGGCTTTCAGATGGGACGTTAAACCGAGGTCTCGTGTCGGTGCTTTACACCGTGCACGTAAAAGAACCAGAGGAGATTCTGGAATGGGTCTCTGTCTGTATCATTGCACTATCCCCCAAAAATCTAAAATGACTAATCTCTTCAGGAGGCATTGCTCATATGGGCTACCGGTAGCGACGATAAATAAACGTAAAACCACCACCAGCAGTGATTTCATACAATATTTTATGAAACGAGTTTTGAAATGTTCCTATTAGGAGAGTCTTTTGGCACACTACCATAGCGTGTTCGTTTTAATAAACACCGTCGCTACTTGTTACTACTACTACTACCTACTAGTACAAGTATCATGACATTGCTATGCAAAGCAGCATGATATTAAAGTGTTAAACAGCTTAATAATTGCGTTGATACTTCATATAAATCATTACGGTTAATGTACACATTTTAATGAATTATTCTCTCAACCAATCAGAATCCTTCCAGGCGTTATTACACGTGTGTACATATAAGAAATTATAAGATGACTGTATACAAGCAAAGTTATGTGATATAATGGATTTTACATACCCATTACATTTAATTATTTCTGGACCTTCAAACGAGAAGGGGTCACCTTCCTCAGGCTCTGATCTCATCACATACTCCTTCGTTAACTTTTTGTTCTCAAAATATTCATTTCCATCAAAGAAAAACTCTAATGTAAAACCCTGAAATAGAAAAAGGTTTAATTTAGGATATATGGCGACTCTCCAGCCTGTATGAATGACCACATTTACGCTTTCATCCGAGCCAACGAGAGTGATTAATATAAGTTGTTAAAACTTGCTTCGCAATCGTTGTAAAATAAATATAAAGTATAAAAATCAAACAAAAACAAGCTATTATTGGTAGAGGAAGACCCAGGGTGCCCCTTCGAGCAGTATTTCAGGCACAGACAGGGTAGATCCACTGACCTTCCGAAAGTCAGCTAGATAGCTTCCTCGCATGAAATAATTCGACACCACAGTTCGAACCCAATGAGGTGAGGCGCAGGTGATTTTAGGCAAACAACATTAACCACTTGGCCACCTAGTGGCTAGATCGTACACAAAATCAATAATGAAGGTGGTGCGCTCAATATACTATAGCACATCATACATGTCTAATTCAAACGAGCAAATTCAGTGAATTTATTATATCTCCCGCCGAGTTGAGGCTAGACGCAAACAGTTGTGGATATTTAGTCGATATAAGGGAAATAACTATTGTGTTACGATCATCATGATGGTCAGGTGCCTCACCGCACTCTGACTGGTGATACATATTTATTCCAATCTTCATAAAATTCCACCAATTGTTTTTCCGAGAACTGGCTCCGGATGCACGCACGAACGGACAACACCAGAACAACAACCCTCACAGAAATGGTGGGGAATAATACAAGAGGAATCATCGTATGTATATAAATATTCATAGACTATACCGGAACATAACTTGAATGCAATGGCCAGGAGACAGGGTTGGCAGGTTTCTTCCCTATAGGGAAAAAACCGTGGTTTTTTCCGATACGGAAGAAATACGTTTCTTCCCAACTACTGGGAAGAAATGGAAGAAACCTCCTTTTTGTCAATTTGTTTAGTAATATATGCGCAAAATATAGATAAAATGTATATATTATGATTAATATTGCTTCAACAATAACATCTGTTGATCAAGTCCAATTGACAGGTGTCAATTAGATTGTATAGTGAAGTCCCATAAGCTGGGTCACACCAACCAACCTGTTATAATTACTAGCTATTGTTATATGTTTCAACAGGTTATTGACTTCTAAAAGTGGCAAACATGTGATATGGCTTCATTTTTGTTCAGGGGTTTCCTATTGAAATACAATACACGACAATGGCATGCCCCTTATTAAACAACTTTTACCATGGCTTCATTTTATTCAAAGGCATCCCATTGATTACATTTTCACTATATAACCAAGCGAGAGAAGTAATTTAAATTCAGAAACTGACAGTGCCTTTGCGTTAAACTGGGAACCATTATCACCAAGTTGACATTTATTTTTCTCATCAGTTCTATTTAAATCATAATGTATAGGGGTGGCAGACCTCGTGACACTATTTGGGAACACTTTGTTTCTGTGACAGTGGCTGGAAAAGAGTATGCTAGGTGCAAACTTTGTGAGAACCAGCAGCTTCCTAAAGCTTGCCGTCTAAAACTCCATTATGCGAAATGCAGTGCAGCATACCACTTACCAGCAGAAAAAGAGATCCCTGAGCAGCCTATGTCAGTAAAAAGACGGAGATCTCCATCTCCTCCACCAACCAAACGACAAGCTATCTCAATCCAACCAGACATGGATAGTTGTGTTGTGAAGACATCTCTAAACCAGAAAAATGCCATTGACTTGGAGATTGCCAAATTCTTCTACGCATGCAATATACCATTCAATGCCGCTGACCATCCACAGTACAAAAAGATGATGAGTACACTACGAGCAGGATATCAGCCACCTAACAGGAAGCAGATAGCCGGAAAACTCCTAGACACTGTATGATCAACTCCAGGAGGATATGAAGCATGTCATTGGCGGAAAAACTGCAACTCTTGTACAAGACGGCTGGAGTAATTGCCACAACGAACCTATAATTGCAAGTTGCCTCCAGGTTGAGAACAAATCCTATCTTTTAGATAGCCACCCTACTGGATCTAGGTCAAAAACAGGGGACAATTGCAAGATGTTGTGTCAGGAGTCCATCAAAAAGGCAAGGGAAAACTACAACTGCACTGTATCTGGAGTATGTACTGACAATGCTAAGAACATGGAAAAAATGCGTGCTGCCTTACAAGAAGATGACCCAGACCTCACTGTGTATGGCTGCTCTGCCCACTGGCTCAACTTACTTGGGCTGGATCTAACTTCACAGTCAGTGATGAAGCATGTTGTGGAAGTACAGAAGTATTTTCGCAACCACCATAAGCCATGTGCTTGGCTGTCTGAGTGTGCCGAAAGTAAGAAACCACAGCTCCCTGGAGAAACACGATGGAAGTCTCAAAAAATATCACACTTTATTCCCAGTTTCTCCCATTTCTTCCCTTTTTTCCCATGTTTCTTCCCACGGAAGGGAAGAAATACCTTTCTTCCCGGAAGAAAGCCAACCCTGGCAGGAGATAACAGATAGCCACATACCATGGGATCCTTTTCTTTGAATTCCACTTTGATTTCCTGTAGGTGATTTAGTATAGCTTCATCGTGTGGCTGTATCATTTCTGACAACATATCTACGTTCTTAAATATAGTCAACCAGAAACCGGGAATGCCTTTCGTCTCCTCCTCATTCTCTGAAAGAACAACATTAATATATAACACATATTTGAATATAACCAATCCCAACTGTGCTATTGCAACTATTCCTATGTTACAGGGTTCATTCTAGGTCAGAATTTTTGGGAGAAGTGAGAAAGCGCGTGATCGCTTCGTTAAATGGTGTTCTTTAATATACTTCTGCAAAATAGGGTTAAAATGCACAGTACACCATTAAATACAACATTTGAATAGAAGGAGTGCTTTTTAATGGGCCAGTGTATCTTACTAGAGTAAGACACAATTTTGTTTTTAAAATCGTAATTTTTTTTTAGGGAGAAGTGGGGCCCCCAGAGGGCAGTCCCTAGGGCGACAATTTCGTCCACATCGCCCTCTAGAATGATCCCTGATAACATTAGATCCTGCCAGAGTTGATTACCGCTACCACGTTTTTAGGGCATATAAAGTCAGAAGGAAAGTGTACAGGACAGTTTTACAACAATTGTTGGTGGAGGAAGAGTCCCTCCATATTATTATGTGCAAGACCTTGGTTTAAAGTCCCATCTGAAAGACTGATACTATTATTAGGGTCAGATAGGGATTGAACCTGTGATCCCCGATTCGTGACCCGTAAATTTACCTTCGTTTATTAAAAACATGTTCTTGTTTCATTACTCTGGTACGTTTTCGCACATGTAGTCAATATTTAAGTGAATTTTAACGACGGTAGCATTTGACATTTTTTAAGTGCCCGCCTCTCATGTTGACGTCACACAATTGCCATATATAACATGTATTTTCCACTGATATAATTGATATGATTGCGTAAATAAAAGATGGGGGTGTTGCTTTCACTTTGTTATTGTTTCAATGATTTATTTCTAACTAATATCATATTGCATACAATAAAATTAATATCATTAAGCTTAATTGAGAGTGAACATTATTTGCAAAGAATGTTTTAAAACACAAATACGCAAGTTATTATTGCTTATGTCACTGGTTCACGGTATACCCAGGATAATTGCCGAGTCGATAACCCAATCATCCGTACGATTAAACAGCCAGCTTAATGTTGCAAATTATCCACACGTCACACATTATGCGTCCGTGACAGACATGTATATACTCTGCAAAACATTCAAACCGAGCCCTATTAATTACTGTGCGTTTTCACATTCCTCGACATGATTTAGGAAACCGGGCTACCAGTTAAAAACTAGGAAATCGGGCTACCAGTCAAAATCAATGACAATTTATTGTCATTTTGGTGGATTTATGTATTTTCTTGAGCCATTTTTCTTTTTTTATTTATTGCAAAACGGTGCGAATATGAGAATCGGGATCATTACACATCGTATACGAAGCAAACAAGTCATTATATATAAACAAATTCTTCAATAGATTTCCTTCACCCCCTCCCCTGCCCTCTAATCTGAAATCCAAAACAATTTTTTTTGTCTGGTATGGCGGGACTTCATTGTAATTCATATATTTATACATACCTTCTTTTTTCTCACTATTTTCTTCTGGTTTATCCTCCAATGTAGCTTTGTTCTTTACCTCCTCCTGAGAACAAGTAAATGATATAATTAGGTGAAAGCAGACATTGACACAAAACGACAGTCAAAACCTGTGTTAAGCAGCCAGTTAGTTTTCCAGACAGATTCCCAGTGCATTAGCCATTATTACGATTCTCTGTTTATCAGCCCCCTTTCCTAACTTCCTCAGCTGGTTGCTCAAGACATGTTGGACTGTATATTTATATACCCGCCGGTTGATTTTACAGGTGCACAATATCGCTAAGAAAAACAAGTTTATGCTACAAATTTCAATGTTTAGAATATTAGATTATAAACATCGTTTGCTTTGAATCGAAACTTGACGATGGGCAAGCAAATTGGATGATAAATTAATCACTGCGACAGTAATGTACAAACCAAAATGTCTACTTAATATCTCACATCTGCTCAGAGCTTTCCATACTAACCAATTGCCAATAGAACTTAAACAAATATGTTTGAATCTTTTTTTGTTATCAACACCTATCTAAATGAAAATAAC
This sequence comes from Archivesica marissinica, assembly GCA_014843695.1. Taxonomy (NCBI): domain Eukaryota; kingdom Metazoa; phylum Mollusca; class Bivalvia; order Venerida; family Vesicomyidae; genus Archivesica; species Archivesica marissinica. The sequence continues at coordinate 51,464,326 of CM026398.1, read as the reverse complement.
TTGTCCCCGGCCTCAAGCAACACAGTTACAACGATGACTGCATTTTCTACAAAGCAGAACTCGTCTACAAACTGTAACTGTCATGTTTTTATAAATGAAAGATTGAAATCAAATAGAAATTTACAATTCAATTTGATATGTAAACACATCACTGTGAAACCATTGTTTTGAGAAATAACTGGAGCAGGTAACAGCAAAAAACACAGTGAAACAACCATCAAAATAACATCATTTTGGAAACGGCTATAAGTTGAGTTTCTTTTTTATCATAAATGTTTTTATGTTTTCTAATGAATGTTTGAGTTTCTCAGTGAAAGAAAATGCTAGTTTTCATCATTTTGAAACAGTGGAAGATGGAATACTTCATCTCCAGCGCTAAAATAATGTTCGTTACCATAGTTTTGAGCATCAAAAGTAAATGATTTCACAGCAAATAAGTATTAAGGTACCTTTGCGTCTTCAGATGCTTTTTCAGCATCGTCTTTCTACAAAACAAAATATACGCCTTAATTACGGCACACACGAATTACTGTTTTACACAGTCTTCACGAAACTTTGCCAGAATTTAATTAAAATGCACTTAAACTTTCAATATATTTTGTCTGACCGAAGGATTTTTTGTCTGACATGTCAGGCAGTCCTACGGATTTCGGGAAGACTGTTACATACACAAGAGGCTTATTCCTATATTATTTAGCTAACTGAAATTAACAAATTGGTACTGTGAAACCATTTACATTTCCCCACAGTCATTAAAGATATATATATCACTCATCGTTTTTGTCCGTATTATTAATTTTATTAACTTTAATATTAAAGCTTTGAAAGTATTTTCGAGACAACCCTCATGGAGTTTCAATGATGTCAACGCCCGCAACAAACATGCAAGTAACACAGGCCAGGTTCTATTGCAGGGTTCCTTCTGGCTGACATATTGTCTGCCAATTTGAAAAAAGTTAAAACTAATTGAATGGTCAATTACAGATGAAAGATGCTCGAGTCAGATAATTTTTCAATAAATCGCCATTTTGCAAAAGTTAGGCGACGGCATTTTATTTTTGTTGCAATTGGCCCCCCATTGGAGACGCAGAAAGAACCCCCGGAGGTACCCTCATATTCCTGCAAGTTTGAGATAATGCATTCCATAGGTTAGAAAACATCAAAAAAACATTTGATAAGACAGAATTTGTTTGGCAAAAAGTTGGGAGTGTACGCCAGTTCAATTGGACAATATTAACCCTTTCAACACCACAGGCCTCTCAATAGACTTTCAAAAAGTGTAGATCAAGATGAGCCGGTTAGTCATCAGGATCTGCACTTTTTGCCAGTAATATTACTTTTAGACAAAAATTACCCATTTTGATAATGAACTGGTCCAAATGTAATTTTGTTATTAATTTATTGGTCTAATAATATCATGCACCAGTCCATGCCAGTTACTTGGTGTTGAATGGGTTAATATCATGCACCAGTCCATGTCAGTTACTTGGTGTTGAATGGGTTAATATCATGCACCAGTCCATGTCAGTTACTTGGTGTTGAATGGGTTAATATCATGCACCAGTCCATGTCAGTTACTTGGTGTTGAATGGGTTAATATCATGCACCAGTCCATGTCAGTTACTTGGTGTTGAATGGGTTAATATCATGCACCAGTCCATGTCAGTTACTTGGTGTTGAATGGGTTAATATCATGCACCAGTCCATGTCAGTTACTTGGTGTTGAATGGGTTAATATCATGCACCAGTCCATGTCAGTTACTTGGTGTTGAATGGGTTAATATCATGCACCAGTCCATGTCAGTTACTTGGTGTTGAATGGGTTAATATCATGCACCAGTCCATGTCAGTTACTTGGTGTTGAATGGGTTAATATCATGCACCAGTCCATGTCAGTTACTTGGTGTTGAATGGGTTAATATCATGCACCAGTCCATGTCAGTTACTTGGTGTTGAATGGGTTAATATCATGCACCAGTCCATGTCAGTTACCTGGTGTTGAATGGGATAATATCATGCACCAGTCCATGTCACCAGCCAATATCATGCACCAGTCCATGTCAGTTACTTGGTGTTGAATGGGTTAAGCAGAGAAAGGTCTGTAATAAGAGCGCTACTACAGGTAGATGCGTATATCTTACAGCTAATTCCTCATCCTTCTCATCATCGCTGGGCCAGTCAGCTTCCTCATCATTGGGCTCGTACTCTCCTGTCACAACAGTTGATCTCTGCAACACACAACATTCGTATTATCCCGCAGCTCCACTTCATCACATCTTAAAGATTCGATTGCCATGTGGCGTCGTAAAACTTTACTCAAATCTAAAACTAAGCTCTTCCGATTGGTCAAGGAGTTCAAATATCAAACTCGGTGCTTCAAAGTATCCTATTTTGAGATCCAAGTCGAGTCCACTTTTATAACCTCCAGAGTAAGTTCATCGTGCAACGATACATAACTATTCAACTATGTTTTGGGGTTTAATGTCGCACAAACAGCTTAGGTCATATCGCGACTCTCAGCTATTGCTGGTGGAGGAACACTCCGGCTGCACCTCCAAGCATAATTCATTTACAGACGGGCACCGGGTAAAACCACCGGATACCTGGAGCAGCTGGATACCTTTCTCACTTGGTGAATTTGACACTCCCAGTGGCATTCGACCGTATCCACTCGGCCACCCTAATTATTCAAGTTAACCAAGACGTGTGAGGTTTACTGTAGAAGTTATTGACTCGGGGCACACGAGAAATAAAACACCCAACAAATGAGTTGATAGACATGGCAGCAAAACCATGTTCAAAGTATTTATGTAATTAATGCAAATTTTATATATGTTGCACATCACAATTTTATTTCTGGATGTTCCAGCCGAAGGAAGACCCAAGATGCATCAACACTGCTGCTGTGGCCAGGTAGAAGCACAAACCTTAACCAAGCCAGCTGCATAGCTTCCCCTCTACAAAGAATCCACGACAGGTAGTGGCAAGTGATGGACTCCCACTATTTAACAACTTGGCCACGGAGGTCCTCATATAGTGTACATCGCAACGGAGGCCCTCGCATAGTGTGCATCACAATAGAGGCCCTTGTATAGCTTGCATTGCAACCACCAACCACACAAGTAAACTAGTACAAGCTCTATACAATCACCTGGCAGTAGAAACATTCTACAACAAAAACTAAAGTTGCAGCCAACATTCGTCACTTACCTTATCAAAGAGAGGGGAGTACTTGGCAGCGTATTCACACTCTAGTCTGTGCACTTCCCGATAGAACTCCGCTTCAATCTTAGTAGCTTCAAATTGAAGTTTTTTCAAGGCTTTGATTCTTCGCCTGACAGACTTTGGTAAACTGAAATACAAGCAATAATATTGAACTAAGAAATGCTATCTGTGTCACTTGAGAGGAGATATGAGTAACAAATTATGCAACTGTTTCAGTAAAAAATATCTTGAATATTTTAGGACACGCTGTTTTGGACATACCCTTGGAAGTATAAATGTCCATTTTTTTTCTCGAATTTGCGAGGTAGTCCATTTGCAAACAATAGTGAAAATATAAACATCGTGATTTAAAGTACCTCGACCTGCCACACCTCTGTATATACCTCGACCTGCCACACCTCTGTATATACCTCAACCTGCCACACCTCTGTATATACCTCGACCTGCCACACCTCTGTATATACCTCGACATGCCACACCTCTGTATATACCTCGACCTGCCACACCTCTGTATATACCTCGACCTGCCACACCTCTGTATATACCTCGACCTGCCACACCTCTGTATATACCTCGACCTGCCACACCTCTGTATATACCTCGACCTGCCACACCTCTGTATATACCTCGACCTGCCACACCTCTGTATATACCTCGACCTGCCACACCTCTGTATATACCTCGACCTGCCACACCTCTGTATATACCTCGACCTGCCACACCTCTGTATATACCTCGCCCTGCCACACCTCTGTGTATACCTTGACCTGCCACACCTCTGTGTATACCTTGACCTGCCA
>CM026398.1:51433509-51459301 GCA_014843695.1 Archivesica marissinica | reverse complement strand
GGTTAATATCATGCACCAGTCCATGTCAGTTACTTGGTGTTGAATGGGTTAATATCATGCACCAGTCCATGTCAGTTACTTGGTGTTGAATGGGTTAATATCATGCACCAGTCCATGTCAGTTACCTGGTGTTGAATGGGATAATATCATGCACCAGTCCATGTCACCAGCCAATATCATGCACCAGTCCATGTCAGTTACTTGGTGTTGAATGGGTTAAGCAGAGAAAGGTCTGTAATAAGAGCGCTACTACAGGTAGATGCGTATATCTTACAGCTAATTCCTCATCCTTCTCATCATCGCTGGGCCAGTCAGCTTCCTCATCATTGGGCTCGTACTCTCCTGTCACAACAGTTGATCTCTGCAACACACAACATTCGTATTATCCCGCAGCTCCACTTCATCACATCTTAAAGATTCGATTGCCATGTGGCGTCGTAAAACTTTACTCAAATCTAAAACTAAGCTCTTCCGATTGGTCAAGGAGTTCAAATATCAAACTCGGTGCTTCAAAGTATCCTATTTTGAGATCCAAGTCGAGTCCACTTTTATAACCTCCAGAGTAAGTTCATCGTGCAACGATACATAACTATTCAACTATGTTTTGGGGTTTAATGTCGCACAAACAGCTTAGGTCATATCGCGACTCTCAGCTATTGCTGGTGGAGGAACACTCCGGCTGCACCTCCAAGCATAATTCATTTACAGACGGGCACCGGGTAAAACCACCGGATACCTGGAGCAGCTGGATACCTTTCTCACTTGGTGAATTTGACACTCCCAGTGGCATTCGACCGTATCCACTCGGCCACCCTAATTATTCAAGTTAACCAAGACGTGTGAGGTTTACTGTAGAAGTTATTGACTCGGGGCACACGAGAAATAAAACACCCAACAAATGAGTTGATAAACATGGCAGCAAAACCATGTTCAAAGTATTTATGTAATTAATGCAAATTTTATATATGTTGCATATCACAATTTTATTTCTGGATGTTCCAGCCGAAGGAAGACCCAAGATGCATCAACACTGCTGCTGTGGCCAGGTAGAAGCACAAACCTTAACCAAGCCAGCTGCATAGCTTCCCCTCTACAAAGAATCCACGACAGGTAGTGGCAAGTGATGGACTAAAGTTGCAGCCAACATTCGTCACTTACCTTATCAAAGAGAGGGGAGTACTTGGCAGCGTATTCACACTCTAGTCTGTGCACTTCCCGATAGAACTCCGCTTCAATCTTAGTAGCTTCAAATTGAAGTTTTTTCAAGGCTTTGATTCTTCGCCTGACAGACTTTGGTAAACTGAAATACAAGCAATAATATTGAACTAAGAAATGCTATCTGTGTCACTTGAGAGGAGATATGAGTAACAAATTATGCAACTGTTTCAGTAAAAAATATCTTGAATATTTTAGGACACGCTGTTTTGGACATACCCTTGGAAGTATAAATGTCCAATTTTTTTTCGAATTTGCGAGGTAGTCCATTTGCAAACAATAGTGAAAATATAAACATCGTGATTTAAAGTACCTCGACCTGCCACACCTCTGTATATACCTCGACCTGCCACACCTCTGTATATACCTCAACCTGCCACACCTCTGTATATACCTCGCCCTGCCACACCTCTGTATATACCTTGACATGCCACACCTCTGTATATACCTCGACCTGCCACACCTCTGTATATACCTCGACCTGCCACACCTCTGTATATACCTCGACCTGCCACACCTCTGTATATACCTCGCCCTGCCACACCTCTGTGTATACCTTGACCTGCCACACCTCTGTGTATACCTTGACCTGCCACACCTCTGTATATACCTCGACCTGCCACACCTCTGTATATACCTCGCCCTGCCACACCTCTGTGTATACCTCGACCTGCCACACCTCTGTATATACCTCGACCTGCCACACCTCTGTATATACCTCGCCCTGCCACACCTCTGTATATACCTCGCCCTGCCACACCTCTGTATATACCTTGACCTGCCATACCTCTGTATATACCTCGCCCTGCCACACAGACCTGTCTTACCTCTGTATATAACCCGAGCTGCCACCCACCATGCTGCCCAGTTTATCTTGTAGAGCCGCTAACATAATGGGATCCTTCATCAATTGACTAGCTAATGCTGCAGGCTGCCCAACGTCATCTTGACCTATAGGAAAACAACCAAATTTCTCTACAACTAACAGCTTAGTTTCTGTGTTGTTTAATGGCTCAATAATATTATTATGATACAGACCCCTGGGGCCTTCCCCAGCCCAATCGAGGAAAAACAGACAGCACTTGGAACTACTAAAATACTGTGCTTCAATTTATGAGCCGCTAATTTAAAAAATCATTAAATCTGTCTTAAAACTGCTGAAATTAAAACATTAGCTTTTTGTGCGATTGCCTCTGAATTATACTGAAGTAAACATTGCTAAAGCTTGTAAACATGTTAACTTTAAATCGACAAATTCAAATAGAAAATTGGTATTCACGAAACAAAATCAAGCGCTTGAATATTTTTCGGGGGAAGACCTCGAGATCCAGTGTAAAGAGTGTTGCGACAGATACACATGTACAGATATCCCGGCTTAATTTGGCCCTCATGATTGTCTGTCTGTCTAATTTCAAGTACCACCGTTGATTACAAGCATCACAATCAAGTGAATGAACAGTATCAGGATATCCGGAACAAGATGTTCCCATTCCGCAGAGGAAGTCCGGTACGATTAATTATAAATTCTTACCATTGTTTTTGAAATAACACACTGACGCAATTATATACAAAAAACAAATTGGCGCAACATCTCGTAAAAAACTTTTGTGTAGCGCGAATTTAGCTAGGTCAGTAGGGTTATGTCAAAAAAATGTTTACCTTAAAACAGCATTACATCGTAATAAAGGATGTTTTGGGTAAAATATAAATAATAATGTGTGTGTGTTTACAAAAATCGAAATAGTCGCTCAGAAACGATAAAATTATAATAAATATACGTCATATACGCGAATTTGTTTTATCAACACACGAAATGTAAACATGCACAGCGCGCATGCGTGAAACAACAGAGGATGTAGAAAACAACGTATATATTTTGAACATGAAAGACTATCTATCTATCTTTCTCTAATGTCGAACCCCTCGCGTAGATGTAGACATGTCACTAAAAGACTTAGATAACAGAGGTATGAATCAAAATCTCAAGTAATTTAATTAAAAAAGACAACGTGGGACAAATGGGGACGATACATTCCGAATGTAAACAAGTGCGGATGATGCGTTCTGGTTGTAAACAAATGCGTGACCGATCGACTCGGAAAGTCCTACTTTCGGTTTCGAGTTTGTTTTATCACAAACAAACATTGTTTACCAATTGAACATAAGTATACAAAGTATAATGTTAGAATGTGTAGCAGCACTGCTACCCATACGTATAATTTGAATTTTTCAAATATCTTTTATTTCATACGATGTAATGCTGCTTTAAGCTACCAATTTCGATTATTTATCTTGAACCAGTAATAACTATCATGTCGGACAAGAGGCAAATTTCATTTTAACTGAATCTAACTCATATTACAAGGCAGTTCTCCAGACGGGCGAATAGGCCTAATATCTATGAAGTATATGCAGTCTTTAGTTTAATCATATTTTATTGCAAATCAATAGTAAATATGTCATACACATAAAGGTGCATTGCATAGCATGAAAATACAAATGGTTTGGGCCACAAGTTTTACCAGTATTAGACAATGGCCTGCAGCAGTCTTTACCGTGATATACGGAATTTTTCACACTAGCCCGAATAACTACTGCACTACCACATGTAGTAGTCCAAAGACTGCTTCAGCAATTTCTACTATCGCAAAATGAAATTAACAGACCCAGGGCGAAATGGGTTACAGCTAAAACTGTAAATACGATCGACTTACTGCTGGGTTCCTCACTAGTGGGTTCATCTTCACCCGTAGTCCCTGCCTTCTCCACATCTGGCACACTGAAACATAATGTACCGCAATGATGGAATGGAACATGTGACAACATCAACAGAATTCTTATACACAGCAGCAGCGTATTATCAATTGGAGAGGTAGTTTCTTACAGTATTTCCGATAAAATGTACAATGTTCACGTGAAATCTATTTATACATATTCACGTTTCCCATATCACTTAACCCATACCCTGATATATACGTATTTCTATGTGTGCTATCACTACCTGATATATACATATATTTACGTGTTATCGGGCACCTGATAAATACGTATATTTACGACTATACCAGTCACCTGATAAGTACGTGTTTTTACGTGTCCGTTTTAAATCACCATTTTCGCTACTAATACTGCAGAAAAGCAGTCAAAATATGTTTCAGTAAGCAACAAGCATTTATCTATAAATGTCGGAAGTTAAAATGAAAATAAATCTAAAAATAGCAATTACTCAGGGCAATCCCCATTCATTAGCTTGGATAAAAACATCTAGGTATCTGGTTAAATTTCCACCGTGAAGGCCAATTCATGCATATTGACGAATTAGAATTGGATTGGAATTAGAACATTTATCACGTCACATTATGATGCATTAAATGAGTTCCCCGGGGGGGGGGGGATGCAGGTGTCGGCTGTCAGTCTTCACGAAAGCCGTCGGACCGCCGGACATGTCCGATAAATTTCAGAAATGTCCCGACGACTTTTTGCAGTTTATCGGTCCTACTGTCCGATGAAAATAATAGCAAGCCAGCAAGTTTTATAGTGTGCATTAACCTAAAGCACTATATTTACAAAATGTGTTGTTCTATGCGACATATATTTACAAAAAACGGTATTTTGCGGTAATTTTGCAGACCGGGGCGCTTATTTTCCAGAGTGCGAATTTCATTGGGTAAGCGATTCTAGTTTCAACCAATAATACGGATCGTTAGATCTAACACTGCTGTAACATGTTTTCGCGACATACACAATGTATCAGGTCAGACACCGCTATTGCAATTTCCATTGGCCACCATTATAACAGACAGTGCCATTAGATTTCCCCCAAAAATAGTTTGGCACAAAAGACAGTAGTTTTCAACAGATTGACCTTTGAGCCACAGGAACATGTCAAATTTCAACGGGGTTGACCAATTGGATTTTTTTTAATTTCCCACTATTAAAAGGCACCCACCCCCTACTCTGAAGGTAATTTGGTGGTGAATGTTGCACTGACACCTGCATTTATAATATGCTGTTTATTTGTCACCAACTAGTCGGCACATATTTTTAAATACTCCAAAATGCAGCTTGTATTGTATTTTAATATTTAGAAGTCATTTCCACTATTTGTGACAATACCTACAAAGCCAATCAGTTCATGTATCAATAACTCTTAAGGGCTGCCCTACACTTTTTCAACCAATCCCAGACCACTATATCAATAACACCGTCTGACCTTCGCTGACGAAGAATAAAAGGAAAGAAGATTTGAATCCATATTGCTAAACGGTGATTTCGTTTTCATTATATTTTTTTGTATTACTTTAAGACATGTTCGGCCAGTTACGATTCTTTGAAGGGGCCAAGCCTGGCCAATAGAGGAAGAATGTTACAAAGCAAGATCCGGCTGTAAAATCAGGAAAATATGAGGAGCATAGGAAAGAATGAAAGCTGTGTGAGGCGTGGAAAGAGTGGCTTATGTTTGATTATTCGATGGATGTGATGAAGTGCAAAGCCTGCTGTGATTTCAGCACCATGGATTCGGGTCCATCAACTAATGTTAACCTTAAAAATCATAACACTTTCATAACACTTTCATAACACTTTCATAACACTTTCATAGCTGTTACCGTTAAACCGTTAAAGTATATGTGAAATATTGTGTTACTTGCTCTACGCCAAATTAAGAAATTATTCGGTGTAAATTCAATCAGTTTCGTGAAGACTGAGCTGTGGAAATAATTTTTTGTTTGAAGTTTGTTTTCTATGACCATGGCTATAGATCAAAGTGCATGTAAGTCACAATGTTATGCAAGCATGGTGTTTTTTTGCTATATAGTATACATACGGCATCAGTCGGAGGGTAATAAAATTTTGGATTCAAAGGTTTTAATGCTAATTACCGACTAATGTCGGCATGACAACATTTTGACAGGAAGCACCCAGTTCGAAATACACAGGGCTGTGTCTTAGGAACTTGTTGATATCAAAGGATGTGTGTTGTAGCCTCATGGAATGGCTAATGTTGCCAGCTAAACAGAGGGTAATAAACCCAGGGGCATGGCCTTGTCCAATGAATTGGTTAGAAAATAGGACGAAACAGTTTTAACTTGCAACTTGTATCACATTGATAAAGTGCAATTCATTAAGCCATAAATAAAAAATTCTTCTTTGGCATAACGTGACCTAGAAAATTTGAGATTGGTAAGTAGGTCAGGGGGAAATGGGGAGCGAGTTGGTGGTTATGATTTAAAAATTTACAAGGAAAAATAAGTATCTGATCAATTGGTTGTGTTAATTTAACTCATTATTTTGTATCTACATGCACTAACTAGTTTCTTCAGTAACGGCTGTCCCACCTGCAGCACTTATATACAAAAAAACAAAAACAAATTGACGCGACATCTCATAAAATAACTTTTGTGTAGCAGCCTAGCAGGAATATAGCTAGGTCAGTAGGGTTATGTCAAACAATTTGTTACTAAGGATGGTTGTACATGTCCAAAAAGGAAACAAATTGCTAAACAGCATTCAACTTTCCAAATGTTGTCGTATATTTTCAAAAATAACTAAATTCAGTTTAATCTGTATGCTTGACCAGCCATTTACATTGACCAGCCCTTTACAAAGTAAATAACGGAACATACTTTTCTGGGTCAGCCATTTGTGATGTTTATCAGTCTGAAATATAAACAACTAACAATGTAAAGCACATACATGTATTAGCAATACAGAACTACATTATGCCAATAAAATATGGTACACAGTACATGAAGTATATTTTCCACATATAAAATCCCAACTGTATTGTGGCCGATATCGGTCAGACATCATTTTAGGACTTCAAGTAATTTAAACGACGAAGTTTGGGCATTGCATTAATTGTAGTGTTGCATGTAGCTAATCAAACAGATCACATCGTCTGCAAAACAGCATCGAGTTCTTAGAAAGGAACAATGTTTAAATATTTGCGAGGTGGTGGCCTGTTGGGGACCTAGAACAGAAACAGGAGAAATGATATAAAATAGAGCAACGATTGAGAAGAGAAAGGCCACGCAGAAAACGTATGCACATTGTCCTATAGGTTTCTACTTATATGTGCGCGGTCCAGGTTTTTTATAGTCGATAGTATTTTAGCCAACGTGACCACATGTAACCATCATGTGTCTGTTGTTTGTGTGTCAGCATTGTCAACAATTATGTCAAACAACACTTTCTTTAAAATTATATAGATCTACATGCCATTGTCTCAATAATTAATTTAATAATAATAACCTAGCATTCAATTCCTTAGATCGTTATTTCTTTCATTTAAATCACATACTAGGTGTTGCTAGAGCTAGCCTAAAAATGCAGGACGAGTAGGTTTTCTTGCAGGACGAGTTCATTTGCAGAGTCAGCCCCTGCTCAGACTGTGTACAACCGTAAATAGACGCATCCATCCATCCCACGGTGCCCAACAGAGAATTACTACGATTACACAACCATGAATATCAATTGGAGAGCCCCTGTGACAATAGTCCTATATATAAGAATAATAAGACCGTTACATAATTTCCCCCCCCCTGTTATTTCGAGGTCTTATCGTTAAAGCTCATTTTCACATAGCACTTTGATCCGATGGCAGGATTTCTGACCAATATTTTGAAGCTTTTAGGACATGAACGGTTATAAATGTGTGCATTGGTGTTAATTAAGAATAATTAATCTTAAATATAGATATTAAGAACGTTTAAAATATATTGTCTAACTGTTGTGCATATCATTTAGCTGTTTGAAATCGACAGGTGAGATTCTCCCATTGTTGTGCATATCATTTAGTTGTTTGAAATCGGCAGGTGAGATTCTCCCATTTTTTCTGAGCAGTCTTCACCCATAAAATCCGAAGGAATTATTTTTAATACATTTCATGCGTATGAACAATTGGATATTAAACGAAATCTTATTTGGTTCACCGTAATGGCAAGGAAATAAATCTTGTAAACATTTCTATTTTTGTTTTTAGCAATAATCAAATATTCAAAATGGACGATTTGGAATGGCGAAACACTGCCATGAAATTTAATCGTTGATGTCTTGTATAATATTGTATAAAGAGACATTATAGACTGTGCAGACTTCAAATAACGGTATGCATGTTCATCTTGTTAACAATTTTAATTTATAAAAACGACTTTTTAGAATATTGTAGTGTATTTCGGCGTGGGTAGAACAGCGGCCCGGCTAGCTCAGTTGGTAGAGCTGTCCGACTAGTGTTCGGGAGATCGTGGGTTCGAGTCCCACGTCGGGTCACTAACTTTTCCGCTCTGTCTTTGCATGGTCACTTTAATATAAAATATGCTACGCGTAATTAAGGGTTTAGACTTTGAAAAATTCCTGGATAGTAAAATGTCACATTTTTCAAGTCTAAATATTGGGACTAGGTCACTGGTGGATACTTTGAATTGGATAAGAATTGCCTAGTCACCAAAAGGATATTCATGAAAATATTATTAATAAATCATCAATCGGTTGTTCGGTGGATTGTTTTCCACAATCACATCTAAAACCATATATATATGCCATAATATGGCGTGTTGATTGAACTAAAAAAATGCAAGAACCCTATGGAAAAAATATTTTCTCGTTGGAATGCATCCAGAAAGTTCCATTACATTTTCATTGAAATGTATAGATCACAATACAATCCATTTAAAAGGGTGAAGGACTTTATTGCCATACTAGAAAATACAATACCGATATTATTGATCGACGTAAATCGTAATAAAATCATTTTCTTACCAACAGTACTCTGACTTGCAAAACACGAGGGACAAAATGGACGATTGCACGTAAACAAGAATTACAGTGATTGGTTAATCGGTCTTTAATGTCCAATCAAAATCGGTGTAACATAAACTAATGTTGCATTCCATTTGGCGGGGAAAGTGCCAAAATGAACGGGTATAAATTCAACAAGATATTGTTGTCATCATATGCAGGGTTAGAGAAAATTAAAAAACAAAACAATATTAAATTTGATTTTTTAGAATGAAAAATGATATGAACATAGCATTATCCTGATATGACTCCTTTATTGCGAGGGTGTGATTGGGCCAGAGAAACTGGTATGCCTAAAAGGGGAAATGTAGCAGAAAAGGGGCAATGTAGATAATAAAATATTTGTGACAGCTTCATGCTTTATATACGTAATGGAGACGTAAAATACTCATGTCTACTAGTTTCATAATATGTTATTGCATTATATACACATATACAACAATTCAAAGATTGACACACACATGGAAGCAAATGGGTTGGATCACAAGATGGCGTCCGTGGTCCAGTGTTAAAGCGTCTGATTTGGAATCGAACGGTCCCGAGTTCGATACTCGGTCAGGCCACGTATGTAGTGTCATTGAGCAAGGCACCTTACACACATTGCTTAGTACTGGTTAACCACTTAGGTCAGCTAAGTCTGCCCATGAAAACATGTCTAGGTCCCCGCAAGGGGTTTGACATTAATGGAACATACATACATCTATCATATCTCTTCACCATTTTTGAAGTTCCTCGTTCATACAATACTGTTCAAATTTAAAAAGGAGGCCACAGTGTCACACTCTGTCGAACGCTTTAGATATATCACAGATAATAATACATGTTGATTGCAACGGATTTACATAGTTCATGCTATAATGATGTCAATAAGTTGATATACGGTTAGGTGACCTGGACTGCAAAGAATATATATTAAATTATTGGAATATATTTTATTAGAGAAATAGGCATTTACATTTGTAGTTAGTGGGAGAACTTCTGTTACCCTTTTTAAACAGGGGCATTACCATTTTATTTAAACTCACAGACGGATCTGTAGCCCAGTAATACAACACTGGACTGGTAATCCAGGGATCGTAGGTTCGATCCCCCGTCTGACCCTAATACAATTAACAGTCTTTCAGATGGGACGTTAAACCGAGGTCTCGTGTCGGTGCTATGCACTGTGCACGTAAAAGAACCAGAGGAGACTCTGGACTGGGTCTATGTCTGTATCATTGCACTATCATGCAAAATCTAAAATTACTAATATTATGGTCAGACGGGGGGGTCGAACCTGAGATCCCTGGATTACCAGTCCAGCGTGTTACCACTGGGCTACAGATCGGATGTTTTATGCTATGTCGTTTTTATAGACCAGGACTAGCAGGGGTCATAGTACTGGTCTTGTGGAAGTCCAGAAGACATAGGAATGGCGTCTGAATTGATACCACTAAGGACAACTGACTGGAGAAAACTCTTAATCTACCTTAATGTTTGACTTCTGACTCCATAGCCATGCATGTTTAGTAGTGCTTTCTCTTGATTGACCACATCGAAAGCCTTACTGAAATCAAATATGATGAGAAATACCTGTTGCTTATTGTAGACTGAGGTAATCCTATCATAGACCAGCATTACTAATTGGGTCATCACCGTTCTTCCGTAACACTATGCGGCGAGTGGTACAGAATAGTATGGCTTGTGAAGTGGATTAATTTAATTACTACCGAAAGGAAATACCATGTGTTCTATTATTGGGCTAGTTGAAATACATCCTAGGCTGAGTTATATCTATAGCACATAGGGTATGTAAATCGTTGCCTCTCTGATACTAGGGCTTTTCTCTACCAGCTTCCATTGAGTTAACATCTCTGTTCATATATTACTTTATCATTATATATGTATGTCAATAAATATAGTTAGAACACATTAAGCACTTATTGTCGTTCTATAGTTAATACCAAAACATAACACCATGTTCTAAAACCTGGTATTGAACACGTCAATGAGATCTAGGCCTATACTTAGAAGGGTTTGACTTATCACCATTTATTCGTAAATGAGAGCAACATTTGCTGACTTCCACTTGGATGGTAGTGATCCTTCATTTTAAAGGGAGATCGAGTTTTAAGTATGATTGGCTTAATTTGGTCAGGATCACTACCCATATGGAGATTCAGGTTTGAAGTTACTCTATACCATTTGCACTGACTGTAATCTCCTTCATGTTTGGGATGACCATTCAGGTTTCCATTTGTGTCATTAACTTTCATTTTACAAACGGAGACAGCCTACGTGTGGAATTTGGAGCTACCAGTCCGTGCCTGAAATAACATCCCCAAGGACCACCAAATAAAGCTGGAGAGTCGCCATATGAGCTATTGGTGCGATTAAACAAACCAAAACGCCCATTTTCCATCCATCCATCCAACAAGAAAAGAATCTTAGAGCAAGCCCAATGAACAACCTTTGACCCCAAGATGGCGATGCTTTTACAAATAAAATAAAATAGTTAGGAAATTTTGATGATATTTGATTGTTTTGTTGTGAATAAAGTGGTTTAACATACACATACAAACGTAACATATGCCCGGTGATAGATTAATACAATTGAACTATTCAACTAACTGATAGAAGTAGAAATTTTAGATTTTCATCATTTTGTAAGACACTAAATGACAGATTCAGAGATTGAAAAAATATATTTATAATATTAGAATAGAAAGTCAATCTGTGTGTATTTTACGTTTATTTATCGTCGCTACCGTTGCCATTATGAGCGACGCCTCCCGAAGAGATTAGTCATTTTAGAATGTTGGAGGGTTGTATGTATGTATGTTCCTTTAATCACTGTTAATGTCAAACCCCTCGCGGGGACCTATACATGTTTTCCTGGGCAGGCTTAGCCGACCTAAGCGATTAACCAGTACTAAGAAGTGTGTGTGAGGTGCCTTGCTCAATGACACTACATACGTGGCCTGACCGAGTATCGAACCCGGGACCGTTCGATTCCAAATCCGACGCTCTACCACTGGACGCCACACTATGGTTCTCTTATCATATATGTGCTCTGTGTAAAGCACATGGCACATAGAGGCTAGACATGTTTGAAATCCTGTGTAGGCTTAGCCGACCTAGGCGGTTAACCAGTACTAAGCAATGTGTATGAGATGTTCTTGCTCAATGACATTAGATACGTGGCCTGAGCGAGTTTAGAACTCGGGACCATTTGATTCCAAATCCAACGCTCTACCACTGATGCCACACAGATTACTTATACATCGTTGAGGTCACAACCCGTATAACTTATTCCAGATATAAACACTTTTATATGATGAAAATCTGTCAAAGGGGTGCAGATCAATTCGTGCCCTGGACGTTTCACACCCACCCTTTCGTACCTACCGTGGACATTTCATACCCATTGTCTGAGATGATTCGTACCCAATGTCTGGTCAAAACGATTCGTACCCAATGTCTGAGATGATTTGTACCCAATGTCTGAGATGATTCGTACCCAATGTCTGAGACGATTCGTACCCAATGTCTGAGACGATTCGTACCCAATGTCTGAGATGATTCGTACCCAATGTCTGGTCAAAACGATTCGTACCCAATGTCTGAGACGATTTGTACCAACGTCTGGACAATTTGTATCTAGGATTAGTGGCGTTGAACCATATCTGTATATACCGGCAGACAAGATCCATCCAATATGATTATGATATAAATGTGAAAAACACAGGACACAAAACATATATATGACCAAAATGTATGAAACGTTCCTAACCTTAATCCTAGGGTATGAACTGTCCAGAGTCCAGACTTGGGTACAAAACATCTCTAACATCGTAATCTTATGGTACGAATTGTCCAGACTTGGGTACGAATCGTCTTAGACATTGGGAACAAATTGTCTCAGTCATTGGGTACGAAATGTCCAAACTGGGTACGAAATGTCTCTAACATTGGGTATGAAACGTGCAAACTGGGTACCAAACGTCCAGGGTACGAATTGACTGTAAATCTTAGTAATTTAGTTCACACCGCTAATCCATTTGCAAAGTTGTCAACAAACTGGAAAAGATCTTGGTACAACTATAGGTACTGAACTATTGGTATTGAAGTAGATCCACAATGACTTCAAATGACATTCAATCCGTTCCCATCCAAAATTCAAAATGATTATAAATTTCTTAAAACATTAGTTTAATCTCTCACAAGACATTATTCCTGAATTTTATCACAATGAAGGAGAGAGAAGAGTTAATATAGATGTATGTAACCTGCCTAATGTTGCCCTGAACTGTGGTTCTTTTGGAGCTCAAACTGTGAACTCCTTGGTTATAGGGTGTCAATACCAATTTCTACACAGAAATTCCACTATCTGAGTTTTTTGTTCTAAATTTCAGATGTAATTGATCAGTTTGAAAAGAAATAGCTGATTTGCATTTGCTGGCTGGATGTGAGAGGTGGAGAGTGTATTTGGTTCAGTATGGGGTCAGGAAACTACGGGAAGCATAAAGGATCTTCATTTTATTGTGTGAAGTATTGCTTCATATCGTTCAATATACTTGTCTGGGTGAGTACGATTAATTTTACAGAATTGTTTGATAAGAAATGTGTGTATATCAGGGATCATTTTAGAGGGCGATGTGGGCGAAATTGTCGCCCTAGGGACCCTGACTTCGCCCTCTGGGGGCCCACTTCTCCCTAAAAAAAATAAATATATTTTTTGGTTTTTACGATTTTCAAACAAAATTGTGTCTAGTAAGATACACTGGCCCATTATAAAGCACTCCTTCTATTCAAATGTTGTATTTAATGGTTGTACTGTGCATTTTAACCCTATTTTGCATAAGTATATTAAAGAACACCATTTAAGGAAGCGATCATGCGCTTTCTCACTTCTCCCAAAAATTCTGACCTAGAATGAACCCTGTATATATACAATATATCATGGCTACAGCTAAGCCTCATGAAAGTCAGTAATTTAGTTTAGTTTATACAAATTTGTTTTGCTCGATTATTACAACTTATATTAATCACTATCGTGACCTCATTCCTGATGTAATCCATCGCCAGGAGGGAGAGAGAAGAGACAATGTGGAATTTAAATGCCTGCCTGAGGGCACAATCATAATGGCTACAGCGGGGCTTGAACTGGGGCCCATTTCTCTCTAAAAAAAATAATTATGCATTTTTATATTTTTACATACAAAATGTTGTCCAGTAAGATAGATACACTGGCCCATTATAAAGCACTGCTTCTATTCATATATTCTATTTATTGATAATATTGTGTATTTTAAAGCGACATTACATCGCACAAAGCAAAATAATGCATTTTCTCACATATAAATGCATTGCTGCTACAAATTCTTCCGAATACATTCGACCATTAACATTGAATCACTAAACAGTCTTTTAGTGGTCTACAAATTTTCAAAATTGAAAGTAGGATTTCATATAACAGTCACCCATGCTCCTGAATTGACGTGTGTTTGTCATTGGAGTCAATACTTAACGCGTGGCACTGTCGTTTAGACAGAATAGCCTACAAATATATATACATATGCATAAATGTGACATACATGTATAATGGTAAATCTGTAACATAAATCATGTTGTTCAAGATACCAGTCTTCCCGAAATCCGTAGGACCGCCTGACATGTCAGACAAAAAATCCTTCGGTCAGACAAAATATATTGAAAGTTTAAGTGCATTTTAATCATTTGTCTGACCGGTGTCGGACAAACTCTGGCAAAGTTTCGTGAAGACTGAGATATGCACATTGTATTACACATGCATGTCGACTGACCCTATTTACATTATTTTGTTATGACAACAAATCGCGTATACGATGTTTGTTTATTAGTTGAAATACTCAGATTCTGTGGCAAATATTTGGAAAAAAGTACCGGTACACCATATAATAGGAAATTACATTCTGTAGAAATTTGCCTTTTCACTGATGTAGTGTCACTTCGATCCTATTTTATCTTAAATAACACCATTTAAAGACGCAATCGCTCGCTTTCTCACTTCTCACAAAAGTGTGACGGAGAATGAGCCCTGCAGTGAATTTACAGAAAAAATGTTCAATTTGATAATCAAAAACATACGGAATATGTTTTTTATAGCCAGTACTATATAAATTATATATAAGTGAATGAATGAATTCATATATTCATTGCAGCATTAAGGCATAGTTTATAAATGGACGTTAGCGAATATATTCCTTCCTTATTGTGAATTTACGGTTGTAAATATTCTTGTCGTTGAAGTTGCTTGGCTTGGGAGTGCTGACTGTAGGCGTATGGATGCACGTAAATCGGGCGCCATATTCCAACCTATTGCCAAATTCGTCATTTCTCGGTGCGACGACTCTCACAATCTGTGCCGGAGCCATCCTGTTTGTGATCGGATTCTGTGGGTGTTGCGGAGCAATTCTAGAGTCACAGTGTATGCTAGTTGTGGTACGTATTATTAGTATATGGTGAAGTGATTGCCCTGAAGTGAGCTATACATTCCTGAGTGGATCTCTAACTCACAATCCCACAAGAGATATCTACGAGTGTAGGACATAATCCCCCTCAGACATAATCCCCCTCAGATATAATCCACTTCGGACATAATCCGCCTTGGACATAATCCCCCTATGACATAATCCTTCTGTGTATTTTGACACAGTCGGACATAATCCCACTCGGACATAATCCCCCTCGGACATAATCCCCCTATGACATAATCCTTCTGTGTATTTTGACACAGTCGGACATGATCCCCCTCGGACATAATCTCCATTGGACATAATCCCCCTCTGACATAATCCTTCTGTGTATTTTGACACAGTCTGACATAATCCCCCTTGGACATAATCCCCCTCTGACATAATCCCCCTCTGACATAATCCTTCTGTGTATTTTGACACAGTTGGACATAATCCCCCTCGGACATAATCCCCCTCTGACATAATCCCCCTCTGACATAATCCCCCTAATCCACCTTGGACATAATCCCCCTCAGACATAATCCCCCTCGGACATAATCTCCATTGGACATAATCCCCTATGACATAATCCTTCTGTGTATTTTGACACAGTCTGACATAATCCCCTTGGACATAATCCCCCTCTGACATAATCCTTCTGTGTATTTTGACACAGTCTGACATAATCCCCCTTGGACATAATCCCCCTCTGACATAATCCTTCTGTGTATTTTGACACAGTCTGACATAATCCCCCTTGGACATAATCCCCTCTGACATAATCCTTCTGTGTATTTTGACACAGTTGGACATAATCCCCCTCTGACATATTCCCCCATGGACATAATCTACCTCGGACATAATCCCCCTCGGACATAATCCCCCTCTGACATATTCCCCCATGGACATAATCCCCCTCGGACATAATCCCCCTCTGACATATTCCCCCATGGACATAATCCCCCTCGGACATAATCCCCCTCTGACATATTCCCCCATGGACATAATCCACCTCGGACATAATCTACCTCGGACATAATCCCCCTCGGACATAATCCCCCTCGGACATAATCTACCTTGGACATAATCCCCCTTGGACATAATCCCCCTTGGACATAATCCCCCTTGGACATATTCCCCCTTGGACATAATCTACCTCGGACATAATCTACCTTGGACATAATCCCCCTTGGACATAATCCCCCTTGGACATAATCCCCCTTGGACATATTCCCCCTTGACATAATCACTGTGTTTTTGACACAGTCTGACATAATCTACCTCGGACATAATCCACCTCGGACATAATCTACCTCGGACATAATCTACCTCGGACATAATCTACCTCGGACATAATCTACCTCGGACATAATCTACCTCGGACATAATCCACCTCGGACATAATCCCCCTCGGACATAATCCCCCTCGGACATAATCCCCCTTGGACATAATCCCCCTCGGACATAATCTACCTTGGACATAATCCCCTGGACATAATCCCCCGACATATCCCCTGGACATAATCCCTCGGACATAATCCCCCGGACATAATCCCCCTTGGACATAATCCCCCGGACATATTCCCCTGGACATAATCACTGTGGACACAGTCTGACATAATCTACCTCGGACATAATCCACCTCGGACATAATCTACCTCGGACATAATCCACCTCGGACATAATCCACCTCGGACATAATCCACCTCGGACATAATCCCCTCGGACATAATCTACCTTGGACATAATCCCCCTTGGACATAATCCCCGGACATATCCCCCTTGGACATAATCCACCTCGGACATAATCTACCTTGGACATAATCCCCCGGACATAATCCCCCGGACATATTCCCCCTTGGACATAATCACTGGACACATCTGACATAATCACCTCGGACATAATCCACCTCGGACATAATCTACCTCGGACATAATCCACCTCGGACATAATCCACCTCGGACATAATCCCCCTCGGACATAATCCACCTCGGACATAATCCACCTTGGACATAATCCCCCTCGGACATAATCTACCTCGGACATAATCCACCTCGGACATAATCCCCCTCGGACATAATCCACCTTGGACATAATCCCCCGGACATAATCCCCCTCGGACATAATCCCCCTCGGACATAATCCACCTCGGACATAATCCCCCTCGGACATAATCCCCCTCGGACATAATCCCCTCGGACATAATCCCCCTCGGACATAATCCACCTCGGACATAATCCACCTCGGACATAATCCCCCTCGGACATAATCTACCTTGGACATAATCCCCCTCGGACATAATCCCCCTCGGACATAATCCCCCTCGGACATAATCCACCTCGGACATAATCCACCTCGGACATAATCCCCCTTGGACATAATCCACCTCGGACATAATCCACCTCGGACATAATCCACCTCGGACATAATCCCTCTGTGTTTTTGACACAGTCTGACATAAACCCCCATATAAAACCTAAGAAATTACATAATCTGCCCATTCAGAATCAAGGTACGACGCTTACTGTAACCCTAGCCTTGAATATAACACAACCCCCCAAACACAAACAACAAACCACACAACAAACACAAACAAGTTGCAGGGTTCCCTTTTTGTCCTCGCCACTTTTGTCGCCAATTGAAAATAACTGGAACCAATTTGAAAACCTTGGAGCTAACTAGAGCCATATAGTTCACAGATAAATATTTGAAACCATGTATTTGGCAAAAGAAAAAAGTTGCACCACATATTTTCGCCAATTCACAAAATTTAGTGGCAGTATTAGTTTTTTGTCACCATTGGCGACCGACAGCGGGAATCCTGACAAGCATCAGAATTCAATATCTACACATAAACTGGTACTCTTTAACAGCTATGAATTGTGTAATATGTCATTCTTGAACTTGCATGTAATGACATGAATATGTATTTGGTTTAAACATATTTATTCGTTCATTATGTACAGTACATATCTATTGTATAGCTATACAAACGTTCATTATGTACAGTACATATCTATTGTATAGCTATACAAACGTTCATTATGTACAGTACATATCTATTGTATAGCTATACAAACGTTCATTATGTACAGTACATATCTATTGTATAGCTATACAAACGTTCATTATGTACAGTACATATCTATTGTATAGCTATACAAACGTTCATTATGTACAGTACATATCTATTGTATAGCTATACAAACGTTCATTATGTACAGTACATATCTATTGTATAGCTATACAAACGTTCATTATGTACAGTACATATCTATTGTATAGCTATACAAACGTTCATTATGTACAGTACATATCTATTGTATAGCTATACAAACGTTCATTATGTACAGTACATATCTATTGTATAGCTATACAAACGTTCATTATGTACAGTACATATCTATTGTATAGCTATACAAACGTTCATTATGTACAGTACATATCTATTGTATAGCTATACAAACGTTCATTATGTACAGTACATATCTATTGTATAGCTATACAAACGTTCATTATGTACAGTACATATCTATTGTATAGCTATACAAACGTTCATTATGTACAGTACATATCTATTGTATAGCTATACAAACGTTCATTATGTACAGTACATATCTATTGTATAGCTATACAAACGTTCATTATGTACAGTACATATCTATTGTATAGCTATACAAACGTTCATTATGTACAGTACATATCTATTGTATAGCTATACAAACGTTCATTATGTACAGTACATATCTATTGTATAGCTATACAAACGTTCATTATGTACAGTACATATCTATTGTATAGCTATACAAACGTTCATTATGTACAGTACATATCTATTGTATAGCTATACAAACGTTCATTATGTACAGTACATATCTATTGTATAGCTATACAAACGTTCATTATGTACAGTACATATCTATTGTATAGCTATACAAACGTTCATTATGTACAGTACATATCTATTGTATAGCTATACAAACGTTCATTATGTACAGTACATATCTATTGTATAGCTATACAAACGTTCATTATGTACAGTACATATCTATTGTATAGCTATACAAACGTTCATTATGTACAGTACATATCTATTGTATAGCTATACAAACGTTCATTATGTACAGTACATATCTATTGTATAGCTATACAAACGTTCATTATGTACAGTACATATCTATTGTATAGCTATACAAACGTTCATTATGTACAGTACATATCTATTGTATAGCTATACAAACGCAAATGGATTTAATCGGAAGCTTAAAGCTTATTGTGATTATTTCCATATGTATTTGAAATGGGAGAAACTCCTGATTTGAGCGATGACTCCTGATTCCAGGAGTGAGTGGGTGTCCGGTTTGGACTCTGGGCAATTTTAGTGTCAATCCCCATCATAGGTTGCAGATAAATATCCAGAACCCAGGTATCTTAATTTTCAGTAAAATTTGGAAGATTGGATTTTTTTGGTTAGTATTTTCTGTTCTGCAAATAATAGTCACAGTAATGTTAGTTTTATCTATGGAGCGTAATCTAAAACACCGTTATAGCCAATGCAAAATATAACAACACATTTTCTACTTCCAAATGAGATAAATAAAAAATTGTTTGAAAAAGGTTATCTCTATATTTGTCATCCAGTTGTGACCATAATTTTAAATTGTTTTCTTGTATCTGACGTATCAATAGAGATTGCAGGGATAGGTGGTTGCTGGTTGTAGACATTATAATTATGTTCTGATGGTATGGTACATTCATAGCAAATTGAAAGGACAAAGTGGTTCTCTTTAAAGATAGTGGCTGTCCGATTAGCGCAGTGGTTAGTATATGAGATGGTACGGTGGTCGCCAGATCGGACAGGTGTGTTTTCTCCAGGTACTCCGGTTTCCTCCCACACGAATGATTTACACATTTACGCTTTCATCTGCGCCAACGAGAGTGATTAATATAAGTTGTTAGAACTTGCTTCGTAATCGTTGTAAAATAAATAAAGTTTAAACTTTTTTTTTTAAAGATAGATTTCTTTACCTAATTAGTTCTGAACTAATCTTCCTTAGGGCCCTCTTAAATTTCTTAACACTATAGCATTAATGCACATACACAATAATAATGAATAAATGTAACCAAAGTACACAGTTACGCCATGCAATATACATGCAAAATTACCCATTTTGATATATGAACTGGTCCAAATGTAATTTTCTTATTAATTTATTGGTCTTAAAAATAGCATGCACCAGTCCATGTCAGTTACTTGGTGTTGAATGGGTTAAACAAATCATGTAATGTTATCGAAATACAAAGCGACATAAGTATATTGAATAAATGTACATGTATACACTTTCGACGGACTTTGCATCGGCTGTTTTCACAGTTCTTCTTTGTTCATGAAATAACGTTTCACTACAAAATATTATGAATCAAACAAACTCCAATCTTCGAACTAATATATTATACATTTTTATCGACAGTATTTCGTTTTCGTGTTGGTTGTGTTTGGACTGGAGGTTGCAGTTACTTCACTGTGCCTGACTCATCAACAAGAGGTGAGTGTATATATATATAGGATCTTACACTTGTGGTGATACCATGTTTTATGAAACTACAGTCAAACCTGTCTTAAGCAGCCAGCCAAGGGAATCACAGAAAGTGGCTACTTAGCACAGATGGCTGCCCTAGCACAGGTGGCTGCTTAATAGAGGTCAAATGTATAATAAAACAACATATTGGGAATCTGGAAACTGAATGCTTAATACAGGTTGGCTGTGTAATGGATGTGACCACTAACACAGGGTTGACTGTAGTTTTGCTATTAATAGCAAATTTCCATAACGAGTTTCATAAAATTTGGTGTAAAATCATCAGGAGTGTAAGATCCCATACCGCACTCGTTTTAATAATTATAGCACAAACTAACCATGTTACTCTCAAGCATCAGCCGGCGGTGCAAATTGTCATGACATCACTGAATTGTCATGGCGTCATTACGCAAAACAGCATTATATTTACGTTTTGAACAACTTTATAATTACATCAAGACTTCTTTTAAATCATCGTTTGTGTTCCTAAAATATTTTTCAATTTTAAAATCTACAAAAATGATAATTTTCTTAGTACACATCTAGGACTTCAGTCGGGTGTGAAATTATTTTATGAGTGGCTATAACCATTTATTATAACATATGTATAACAATGTCCCTCAATACCATCAGGTATATCATTTAATTTGACACATTAGTAGTCAAAAAAAGAATACCTCTGAACTTGAAGGTGTTGTATGTACAGCTTACATATTGTGATATGTAAATGGCTGCCATAGGAGATGCACTATCCTAAAAGTGGAAAGTATGTATGTTTCATTAATGTCAAACCTCTTCCGGGGACCTACATGTAGACATGTTTTCCGGGGCAGGCGCAGTTAACCAGTACTAACCAATGTGTGTGAGATGTTTAATGACCTTTTTTTAACGCCACGTATGTGTCCTGACCAGAGTATCGAATCCTAGGCCATTCGATACCAAATCCGATGCTGTACCACTGTACCACAGACGCCACACTTCATGGCCCCATGTTATGGAAAACATCAATCCAAATGACTGTACAAACTCTAGAGTCCACCTCCGTGGTCGAGTGGTTAAGGTCGCTGACTTGTATACCACTGTAACCTATCATCACTGATGGTCACAGGTTCGAGCCGCGCTCAGACCTTGTCTCATTTATATGAAATAGTTGGCAGTTTCTTACGGAGGTTGGTGCACCCAAGTACTGGTTAACCGCTGGAGCCTGCCCAGGAAAGGTGTTGTTAAGTAAACTGCGCGCCGGCGATATAGCCCAAAATTGTGCTGATGCAAGCGTAAAACCCGAAATATAACATATAATAATAACATAACAAACTCTAGTTTATTTTCTAACATAGTTTTATTCAACTGTTTATTTCAGATAAATAGATTCCTGCACAATGAAGTGAAGTTGAGTATTCAGAAAGATTACCATCCAGAGTTAGCAGGCACGCAGAATGGAGGTGTTACCTCAGTTGTAGACAGTATTCAATCACATGTAAGCTGGCACCATTATTTGTTTAGTGTATACAAATTGATTTTACCTCAACTGAGAAACTAGTTCTTATAGTTCTTATAACAATAGTTTATCCACTTTCGCCGGCACATTGCTGATTGAATTCATTGTCATGAGGGAGAGAGAAGAGGTAATGTGGGTCTAGGAGTTTTGCACGTAGTTCTGGCTGGGTTCGAACTCACAACCACTTGATTATGAGAGAAATGCCATATCCATTTCACCACGGAGGCTCCACTCTACTATGTCAAACCCCTGTGGGGATATATGCGGTTAATTTACGCAGGAGGAAACTAGAAACTAAATACCTATAGAAAACCCGCTTGTCCGATTTGGCGACCACCATACCATACTTCCTACATTCCAGTTTAGTTTCATTGTATGCCAAGCATTACTGACAGAAGTTTGGTGGTTCTACTTGTGCTTGAAATAATACATGGAGAGACACCTGGGTTCTTCCTACTAAAATAATTGCTTAAAAGTCACTTTTTGATCTGGCTTTAACAACCCTTCCACCTCTCAAAAAACCCCATTCTGGAATCGACAAAACTACCATATGTTCAGGACTTTTCAGTATATTCTGTGAGAACCGAGTTCTATAGTTTGCAAATTAAATTATCTGAATTTACCTCTGTTTTCATGCATATTGTGGCGTTCACCAAATAATAATCCTATGTCCTATGATATAATGTGTAGAGTGTCGAGGTTGCTCATGTGCGATAAACAATTAACACATTCGTGGTTCTACCCGGCTGCTAGCTTGTGTATCCTGGCTGCTAGCTTGTGTATCCTGGCTGCTTATCCTGGCTGCTAGCTTGTGTATCCTGGCTGCTAGCTTGTGTATCCTGGCTGCTAGCTTGTGTATCCTGGCTGCTAGCTTGTGTATCCCGGCTGCTAGCTTGTGTATCCCGGCTGCTAGCTTGTGTATCCCGGCTGCTAGCTTGTGTATCCCGGCTGCTAGCTTGTGTATCCCGGCTGCTAGCTTGTGTATCCTGGCTGCTAGCTTGTGTATCCCGGCTGCTAGCTTGTGTATCCCGGCTGCTAGCTTGTGTATCCCGGCTGCTAGCTTGTGTATCCCGGCTGCTAGCTTGTGTATCCCGGCTGCTAGCTTGTGTATCCCGGCTGCTAGCTTGTGTATCCCGGCTGCTAGCTTGTGTATCCCGGCTGCTAGCTTGTGTATCCCGGCTGCTAGCTTGTGTATCCCGGCTGCTAGCTTGTGTATCCCGGCTGCTAGCTATGGGTATGTAATACTACTTGGATAGGTACCTGGCATCTTCCTCCACCAATGCATGCCTGAAAGTTGCCATATGACAATCTAAAGCTGTCCTTAACCCTTTCCTTCATAGAGATTTAGGTTAATATACTATTATATCTCCATACAAACGACAGCCATTTAACCCTTTCCTTCATAGAGATTTAGGTTAATATACTATTATATCTCTATACAAACGACAGCCATTTAACCCTTTCCTTCATAGAGATTTAGGTTAATATACTATTATATCTCCATACAAACGACAGCCTAAATAGCTATCAGTATCATGCAGTGGATAAGTAGTCGCCATATCTATCCCACCTCCATAGATATTACTGGGACTACATGAGATTTAGGTTAATATACTATTATATCTGCATACAAACGACAGCCATTTAGCTATCATGCTTTGGATACGTAGTCGCCATATCTATCCCACCTCCATAGATATTACTGGGACTACATGAGATTTAGGTTAATATACTATTATATCTCCATACAAACGACAGCCATTTAGCTATCATGCAGTGGATAAGTAGTCGCCATATCTATCCCACCTCCATAGATATTACTGGGACTACATGAGATTTAGGTTAATATACTATTATATCTCTATGCAAACTACAGCCATTTAGCTATCATGCAGTAGATAAGTAGTTGCCATATCTATCCCACATCCATAGATATTACTGGGACTACATGAGATTTAGGTTAATATACTATTATATCTCTATGCAAACTACAGCCATTTAGCTATCATGCAGTAGATAAGTAGTCGCCATATCTATCCCACCTCCATAGATATTACTGGGACTACATGAGATTCTTGCCTTAATTAAGAACATTTGGTTTGGTTACTACATTGTCAGTGTATGTCGTATTGGTATTGGCGTGAAGAGGTGCTTCTACGAGGGAAAGGGTTTATGAACATTGGTTTGGCTACTACATTATCAATGTATGTCGTATTGGCATCAAGAGGTGCTTCTACGAGGGAAAGGGTTTATGAACATTGGTTTGGTTACTACATTGTCAGTGTATGTCGTATTGGCATCAAGAGGTGCTTCTACGAGGGAAAGGGTTTATGAACATTGGTTTGGCTACTACATTGTCAATGTATGTCGTATTGGCATCAAGAGGTGCTTCTACGAGGGAAAGGGTTTATGAACATTGGTTTGGCTACTACATTGTCAGTGTATGTCGTATTGGTATCAAGAGGTGCTTCTACGAGGGAAAGGGTTTATGAACATTGGTTTGGTTACTACATTGTCAATGTATGTCGTATTGGCATCAAGAGGTGCTTCTACAAGGGAAAGGGTTTATGAACATTGGTTTGGCTACTACATTGTCAGTGTATGTCGTATTGGCATCAAGAGGTGCTTCTACGAGGGAAAGGGTTTATGAACATTGGTTTGGTTACTACATTGTCAATGTATGTCGTATTGGCATCAAGAGGTGCTTCTACGAGGGAAAGGGTTTATGAACATTGGTTTGGTTACTACATTGTCAGTGTATGTCGTATTGGCATCAAGAGGTGCTTCTACGACTGAGTTTAAGCCCACCACAAACAGTTTACTGGTTTCTTTGTTTATAGTTTGAGTGTTGTGGTATAGATAATCTCACTGATTGGTACAGCATATCAGCCTGGCCCAATAAAAACAGCGTCCCTGTCTCCTGCTGTGTGCAGCCAGTGAGCGGATGTGGTAGTGTTAACAGCAAGGCCTCTCTGTACTCGAGGGTAAGTTTCTTACTGTAGCGGTATTATTTTATCCCTAAGATTACGTTAGAAATGGCTCTGATTTTATAAAACTTTTCTCAGATCTCAAACTGGAGCTCAAGCAATTTGATTGGTTTAATCTAAGATTTGCACCATCTCTTAGCCAATCCGATTATTTGAAACGAGAGTTTGAGACTGGAGAAAGGTTTTATAACCTACACATATTGACTATTCATTCTTTCTAACACACAATTTGCAGCGAT
>CM026398.1:51403816-51432509 GCA_014843695.1 Archivesica marissinica | reverse complement strand
GCTGCTAGCTTGTGTATCCCGGCTGCTAGCTTGTGTATCCCGGCTGCTAGCTTGTGTATCCCGGCTGCTAGCTTGTGTATCCCGGCTGCTAGCTTGTGTATCCCGGCTGCTAGCTTGTGTATCCCGGCTGCTAGCTTGTGTATCCCGGCTGCTAGCTTGTGTATCCCGGCTGCTAGCTTGTGTATCCCGGCTGCTAGCTTGTGTATCCCGGCTGCTAGCTTGTGTATCCCGGCTGCTAGCTTGTGTATCCCGGCTGCTAGCTTGTGTATCCCGGCTGCTAGCTATGGGTATGTAATACTACTTGGATAGGTACCTGGCATCTTCCTCCACCAATGCATGCCTGAAAGTTGCCATATGACAATCTAAAGCTGTCCTTAACCCTTTCCTTCATAGAGATTTAGGTTAATATACTATTATATCTCCATACAAACGACAGCCATTTAACCCTTTCCTTCATAGAGATTTAGGTTAATATACTATTATATCTCTATACAAACGACAGCCATTTAACCCTTTCCTTCATAGAGATTTAGGTTAATATACTATTATATCTCCATACAAACGACAGCCTAAATAGCTATCAGTATCATGCAGTGGATAAGTAGTCGCCATATCTATCCCACCTCCATAGATATTACTGGGACTACATGAGATTTAGGTTAATATACTATTATATCTGCATACAAACGACAGCCATTTAGCTATCATGCTTTGGATACGTAGTCGCCATATCTATCCCACCTCCATAGATATTACTGGGACTACATGAGATTTAGGTTAATATACTATTATATCTCCATACAAACGACAGCCATTTAGCTATCATGCAGTGGATAAGTAGTCGCCATATCTATCCCACCTCCATAGATATTACTGGGACTACATGAGATTTAGGTTAATATACTATTATATCTCTATGCAAACTACAGCCATTTAGCTATCATGCAGTAGATAAGTAGTTGCCATATCTATCCCACATCCATAGATATTACTGGGACTACATGAGATTTAGGTTAATATACTATTATATCTCTATGCAAACTACAGCCATTTAGCTATCATGCAGTAGATAAGTAGTCGCCATATCTATCCCACCTCCATAGATATTACTGGGACTACATGAGATTCTTGCCTTAATTAAGAACATTTGGTTTGGTTACTACATTGTCAGTGTATGTCGTATTGGTATTG
Organism: Archivesica marissinica; assembly: GCA_014843695.1. NCBI lineage: Eukaryota > Metazoa > Mollusca > Bivalvia > Venerida > Vesicomyidae > Archivesica > Archivesica marissinica. Next base: position 51,431,318 of record CM026398.1, on the reverse strand, counting down.
GCGTGAAGAGGTGCTTCTACGAGGGAAAGGGTTTATGAACATTGGTTTGGCTACTACATTATCAATGTATGTCGTATTGGCATCAAGAGGTGCTTCTACGAGGGAAAGGGTTTATGAACATTGGTTTGGTTACTACATTGTCAGTGTATGTCGTATTGGCATCAAGAGGTGCTTCTACGAGGGAAAGGGTTTATGAACATTGGTTTGGCTACTACATTGTCAATGTATGTCGTATTGGCATCAAGAGGTGCTTCTACGAGGGAAAGGGTTTATGAACATTGGTTTGGCTACTACATTGTCAGTGTATGTCGTATTGGTATCAAGAGGTGCTTCTACGAGGGAAAGGGTTTATGAACATTGGTTTGGTTACTACATTGTCAATGTATGTCGTATTGGCATCAAGAGGTGCTTCTACAAGGGAAAGGGTTTATGAACATTGGTTTGGCTACTACATTGTCAGTGTATGTCGTATTGGCATCAAGAGGTGCTTCTACGAGGGAAAGGGTTTATGAACATTGGTTTGGTTACTACATTGTCAATGTATGTCGTATTGGCATCAAGAGGTGCTTCTACGAGGGAAAGGGTTTATGAACATTGGTTTGGTTACTACATTGTCAGTGTATGTCGTATTGGCATCAAGAGGTGCTTCTACGACTGAGTTTAAGCCCACCACAAACAGTTTACTGGTTTCTTTGTTTATAGTTTGAGTGTTGTGGTATAGATAATCTCACTGATTGGTACAGCATATCAGCCTGGCCCAATAAAAACAGCGTCCCTGTCTCCTGCTGTGTGCAGCCAGTGAGCGGATGTGGTAGTGTTAACAGCAAGGCCTCTCTGTACTCGAGGGTAAGTTTCTTACTGTAGCGGTATTATTTTATCCCTAAGATTACGTTAGAAATGGCTCTGATTTTATAAAACTTTTCTCAGATCTCAAACTGGAGCTCAAGCAATTTGATTGGTTTAATCTAAGATTTGCACCATCTCTTAGCCAATCCGATTATTTGAAACAAGAGTTTGAGACTGGAGAAAGGTTTTATAACCTACACATATTGACTATTCATTCTTTCTAACACACAATTTGCAGCGATGAAACAACCCAACAACAACAAAACCAAAAATGACAAATGTTGTCTGATGTATCACAAATGTTGTTTGATGCATCACAAATGTTGTCTAATGCATCACAAATGTTGTTTGATGCATCACAAATGTTGTCTGATGCATCACACATGTTGTCTGATGCATCACAAATGTTGTCTGATGTATCACAAATGTTGTCTGATGTATCACAAATGTTGTCTGATGTATCACAAATGTTGTCTGATGCATCACAAATGTTGTCTGATGCATCACAAATGTTGTCTGATGCATCACAAATGTTGTCTGATGCATCACAAATGTTGTCTGATGTATCACAAATGTTGTCTGATGTATCACAAATGTTGTCTGATGCATCACAAATGTTGTCTGATGCATCACAAATGTTGTTTGATGCATCACAAATGTTGTTTGATGCATCACAAATGTTGTCTGATGCATCACAAATGTTGTTTGATGCATCACAAATGTTGGCTGATGCTTCACAAATGTTGTCTGATGCATCACAAATGTTGTCTGATGCATCACAAATGTTGTCTAATGTATCACAAATGTTGTTTGATGCATCACAAATGTTGTTTAATGCATCACAAATGTTGTCTGATGTATCACAAATGTTGTCTGATGCATCACAAATGTTGTCTAATGTATCACAAATGTTGTCTGATGCATCACAAATGTTGTCTGATGCATCATAAATGTTGTCTGATGCATCACAAATGTTGTCTAATTCATCACAAATGTTGTTTGATGCATCACAAATGTTGTCTAATTCATCACAAATGTTGTCTGATGCATCACAAATGTTGTCTAATTCATCACAAATGTTGTCTGATGCATCATAAATGTTGTCTGATGCATCACAAATGTTGTCTAATTCATCACAAATGTTGTCTGATGCATCATAAATGTTGTCTGATGCATCACAAATGTTGTCTAATTCATCACAAATGTTGTCTGATGCATCACAAATGTTGTCTGATTCATCACAAATGTTGTCTGATGCATCACACATGTTGTCTAATTCATCACAAATTGGTATTTAGCGCTACATGACCTTAGATGTCGATGCGCCGTAAAACACCATTCATTACAAATGTTGTTTGATGCATCACAAATGTTGTCTGATGCATCACAAATGTTGTCTAATGTATCACAAATGTTGTCTAATGTATCACATCACAAATGTTGTCTAATTCATCACAAATGTTGTCTGATGTATCACAAATTTTGTTTGATGCTTCACAAATGTTCGTACATTAAGTTAGACAATATTATATTTCAAAATATATGATGAGTATATATGCAACGTCAAATTATAACATCATTTTTAAAAATAGGATATCAAAATTTGTTTTCACCATATATTTTTTTGTAATCAAATTTATTGGACTAAATGTTTGTGCAAATTTGCACCAAATATTTTCGCCAATTCACATAATTTAGCACCAGTATTTTTCTTTTGTCGCAATTGGCGACCGACAGCGGGAACCCTGATTTCCAATGAAATATAGACATTTATCAGTGAACTAGACTGTGTTATTCCACACTTAGGTGCAGTGTGATTCTCACTTCTTTACGCTTGAATTTCCTAGCCACTGTCTGTTGGAATGTTGTCATTTTGAAAATTTTTGGACTTCAGCTGTCAGTAACATCATTTATCACATTGTCTAATAGCCGTATAGCGCATGGTGGTATCGTTTTTTTTACCATAAAAACACTTTTAGCATAAAATAAACAATGTTCGTTCGTTTACGTGAATGATGGAATTCTAATGTTCAAATGAACATAAAAAAGGTGGTATTGCTTTCAATGTTCATTCGGTGAAATATCATTCGATCGTACACCGAAATAAACAGATATCCACTATATGATTAATAGTAATGCATGCCATGACCAATCAGCAATCGTATATGATCTCGCTGTGATATTACTATTTGTAGGGTTGTTCAGGAGAAGTGAAGTTTTGGTTTATGAAGAATATGTACACTGTAGGAGTTTTGGGTCTGGTAGTGGCTGTTATACAGGTTAGTAACCCGGCTCCAGCTACCATCTCCATCTACCATCTCCATCTACCATCTACCATCTCCATCTACCATCTCCATCTACCATCTCCATCTACCATCTCCATCTACCATCTCCATCTACCATCTCCATCTACCATCTCCATCTACCATCTCCATCTACCATCTCCATCTACCATCTCCATCTACCATCTCCATCTACCATCTCCATCTACCATCTCCATCTACCATCTCCATCTACCATCTCCATCTACCATCTCCATCTACCATCTCCATCTACCATCTCCAGCTACCATCTCCATCTACCATCTCCATCTACCATCTCCATCTACCATCTCCAGCTACCATCTCCAGCTACCATCTCCATCTCCATCTACCATCTCCAGCTACCATCTCCAGCTACCATCTCCATCTACCATCTCCATCTACCATCTCCATCATGTTTGTTTGTTTTTTGAGGTTTAAAGTCGCACCAACAGATTATATCATGTGTTCTCTATCTAATATTAGTGAACGAAGACACCGGGTGCCCTCCGAGCAATATTTCAGACAATGACGGGAACCCGGGTTGAACCATCGACTGTCCACAAGCCAGCTGGATAGCTTCCTGACCTGTAATATTTCCACACCCTCAGTGGGAATCAAACCTAGAGCAACACTTACCACTCGGCCCCTTACCTCCAACATGGGTAACTGAGATCGATAATGTACATTGGAAATACTAAGCTCTGTATCACCTACCATCTTGTCCTCATGTTGGCAGTATTGTTCTGTTTATAAGAATATTTCTGTAAAACTGCATCCTGATAGACAAAAGGATAATACAGAGATACAACCTCGTAAGCTGACCTGAGCTGCCATGGTATAGACCAGGATGAGGTATTAGTACAGGCCAGACATTGAGCTACACCAAACTAGTCCTCATGTTAGCTGACCTGAGCTGCCGGGGTATAAACCAGGATGAGGTATTAGTACAGGCCAGACATTGAGCTACACCAAACTGGTCATCATGTTAGCTGACCTGAGCTGCCGGGGTATAGACCAGGATGAGGTATTAGTACAGGCCAGACATTGAGCTACACCAAACTGGTCATCATGTTAGCTGACCTGAGCTGCCGGGGTATAGACCAGGATGAGGTATTAGTACAGGCCAGACATTGAGCTACACAGGGTGACCGGGAAAGTTAATATCAATGATAAATACTACTCTGTATTACCTACCTGTTTGTTTTCATTTTTGAAATAAATTTTTATTTTTAACCCGTAACCTGCCGAATAAATTGGACGAAATGTGCAAACAACATAGATCCAGATCAGCCACTGCATGACAGTACGGAATGCGCAAACAATATAGATCCAGATCAACCGCTGCGTTACCATCTACTCAGGATCTATGTTTGCTATTCAGACAAGAGATTTAGCTCCACTATCCGAATAGCAAATAGCATTCTGTGCCGTCTGATCTGGCTCTATGCTGTTTGTAAAATCGACTTTAGTTGTGATTCGCAGGTTAAGGGTTAAGAAAATTTCGGTATAATTTTTCAGATAATGACGATGACGACAACTGTGTAAGATATTGACCTAAATTTTTATTTTCAGATATTGCTGATGACGGCATCTGTGACTATGTACTGTTGTCTCAGGAAAAACAAGTTGATCTTGTGATGGAAATATGCCAATGTATGTGTCTCGGGGACTACACACCTTGATAGTTGATGAGCGAATGACTGTGAGCTTGCAATATATCGGGCAATCGAAAACTATATCCGTGTGTCGTAACCTTACATCCATTATCAAGTCCGCCTCCGTGGTCGAGTGGTTAAGGTCGCTGACTTGTATACCACTGTAACCTATCATCACTGATGGTCACGGGTTCGAGCCCCGCTCAGGCCGTGTCTCATTTATATGAAAAAGTTGGCAGTTTCTTACGGAGGTTGGTGCACCCAAGTACTGGTTAACCGCTGGAGCCTGCCCAGGAAAGGTGTTGTTAAGTAAACTGCCCGCCGGCGATATAGCCCAAAATGGTGCTGATGCAGGCGTAAAACCCGAAATATAACATAACATAACATACATCCATCATCAGCACGTTGAAACAAGGATGTATGTACATATAGATGGGTGCTTGGAGAGTTGGCCATAAATGAATTCAGAGATATGCAAATGATTGTTATAATTTCTGACCATATAAACTTTTCATTAGAAACAAGGTGTTATATGGACGTCGCTGTGCGATTTCCAACATTTGAATGAATTCAGCGTAATGCAAATGATTTTTTATCATTTCTGACCGTGATTTTATTTAAAATTTTATTTAGAAACAAGGTGCTCACATATTCTGCTGATAAAACTTAATATGGAGCATTGTGGCAGCTCATTGAAAGAAAATATTTCTCCCAAATTGCCCAGAGAAATGTTGATTAGTAATGGTAGCATACTAATGCTTTGGAAACAAACGTTGACAAATATTGTACTAACTGCACTACGCTCACAATTGATCATTGCCCATCCTCGAATCTGTCTATAGCAGAATGGGGAATGTATCTACTACAGAGCCCATTGTGGTGGAATGCGATTTGTGCCATTTTTTAGATAACCATGTCTTAGTTGAGTGTTGTGATTTCGTCTTAGTACGGACATATAGTGAGAGCAATTTGTGCATCGCTATGTCATAATTGTAATCGATTATAATATTCGGCACAGGTAATTTTTGTGCATCGATAAATCGTTTATAATATTCGGCACAGGTATTTTTTATTAATCTGAAACAATTATTATATTCGGCAAATGTATTTTCCCCAGCAAGCAAGGTAGTATGGCCTATACACGCGGACTTGTTTTTGCTGTGACTGATCAAACTTGGGAATTATATGGACATCTATTAGTCGATTTACAAAGAAAGCTTCAGTGTGGTTAACCCTTTCAACACCACAGACCTCTATGTAGGCTTACAAAAAGTGTAGATCCAGATGAGCCGGCTCGTGACGAGCCGTCTCATCAGGATCTGCACTTTTTGCAAGTAGTATTACTAATTTTAGACAAAATTACCCATCTTGATAAATGAACCGGTCCGAATGCAATTTTCTTATTCATTTATTGGTCTAAGAATATCATGGACCAGTCCATGTCATGTTACTTGGTGTTGAAAGAGTTAAATAACAGTGGTACTATAATCTGCTGTCAAGAGAATCCAGCAGCAAATTGGGAGTTTCTAAATTCTTCAAGGATGGCTGATTATTAGAACAGTAATGTTTGGCCTGACTTAAACCTGACTTAGGCCTGGCTTAGGCCTGACTTAGGCCTGGCTTAGGTCTTCTATTAGATGATGTTTTTTGTCTCCATGTTTAATTCTGTATTAATATAGAATAGAAATCGTGAATCGGTGATACAGTAAAACCTGTCTTAAGCAGCCAACCAAGGGAATCACAGAAAGTGGCTGCTTAGCACATGTGGCTGCTTAATAGAGGTCAAATGTATAATAAAGCAACATATTGGGAATCTGGAAACTGGCTGCTTAATGGAGGTGACCACTAACACAGGTTTCACTGTACATCAATATCATTTCTACAGTGTAGTGATTTTTGTGGACATGGATATATATATACGGCTCACCTGGCATTTTAATTAATCATGCTCTGATGTATCTCTGTACTAATGCTGTATATTGGTTGTGCAGGTTGTAATTTATACGGGGGTTGGTTTAAAGAGATATTCAAAAGGCTGAAATTAGAAGTTACATGTTTTCTACATTACAACAACTACCCCCCCACCCAATTTGGTGTTTATTTATCGTTACTACCGGTTGCCCATATGAGCGACGCCTCCTGAAGAGTCATTTTAGATTTTGGAGGATAGTGCAATGATACAGAGAGAGACCCATTCCAGAGTCTCCTCTAGTTCTTTTACATGCACAGTGTAAAGCACCGCCACGAGATCTCAGTTTAAAGTCCCATCTGAAAGACTGTTAATTTTATTATGGTCAGACGGTGGATCGAACCTGCGATCCCTGGATTACCAGTCCAGATCCAATTCGGTGATGTTGACCTTACCGGTAAATAAATATATCGCACTTCTATATTTGTTTGCAAATTGTATGTACCTAAGACGTGGTAATCTCCACTTTTTATACTGCCACATAAGGAGTAATTTGGTGATAAATAAGGAGTCTGTAATATTTATGTTAGCTGGTCTGCCTCCGTGGTCGAGTGGTTACAGTCGCTGACTTATATACCACTGTAACCTATCATTATTGATGGTCACAGGTTTGATCCCCTCTCAAACCGTGTCTCTTTATATGAAAAAGTTGACAGTTTCTTACGGAGGTTGGTGCATCAAGTACTGGTTAACCGCTGGAGCCTGCCCAGGAAAGGTGTTGTTAGGTAAAACTACCGGTAGCGACGCTAAATAAAAAATATTTTATTTTAGCATGATAGCGACAAAAGTTCTTACTAATTTTTAATTAATCGCTGTAGAGATGACATTCCTGATGAATCCATTACCTTGTCACATGTCATTAGAACTCGTGGCATTAGAGCAGTGTGACGTGGGCATTCCATGGATACCACCACTTGTCATTAGAACTCGTGGCATTAGAGCAGTGTGACGTGGGCATTCCATGGATACCACCACTTGTCATTAGAACTCGTGGCATTAGAGCAGTGTGACGTGGGCATTCCATGGATACCACCACTTGTAATTAGAACTCGTGGCATTAGAGCAGTGTGATGTGGGCATTCCATGGATACCACCACTTGTCATTAGAACTCGTGGCATTAGAGCAGTGTGACGTGGGCATTCCATGGATACCACCACTTGTCATTAGAACTCGCGACATTAGAGCAGTGTGACGTGGGCATTCCATGGATACCACCACTTGTCATTAGAACTCGCGACATTAGAGCAGTGTGACGTGGGCATTCCATGGATACCACCACTTGTCATTAGAACTCGCGACATTAGAGCAGTGTGACGTGGGCATTCCATGGATACCACCACTTGTCATTAGAACTCGCGACATTAGAGCAGTGTGACGTGGGCATTCCATGGATACCACCACTTGTCATTAGAACTCGCGACATTAGAGCAGTGTGACGTGGGCATTCCATGGATACCACCACTTGTCATTAGAACTCGCGACATTAGAGCAGTGTGACGTGGGCATTCCATGGATACCACCACTTGTCATTAGAACTCGCGACATTAGAGCAGTGTGACGTGGGCATTCCATGGATACCACCACTTGTCATTAGAACTCGCGACATTAGAGCAGTGTGACGTGGGCATTCAGATATCCTGGATCTATTCTGGATCGTTCATCCAGTCCTATCCTCAAAGTGTAACCTTAGCAACTGCTAGTTGCCTAGTAACAACTGTATTATGTTTTTGTGATGAATGCTGACATTATAATCAGATTATTGGTCGGATATTGTTTAATCAAGAGTAGGTAGTAACTCACATGAGTTATAGTTTGAGTTAAGCTTTAGCCGAGTTTGAGTTAGTTTGAACAATATTTTATTCAAGAATAAGACATAACACTGGAATAGTTATTACAAAATTCACAGTAACTTATTTGAATCCCTTTCCTTAAATACAATTACGTTACGACAGGTTCAATTTTTGAGTAAAGCATGAGCTTGACATTAGCTGAGTTTGACATTAGCTGAGTTTGACATTAGCCGAGTTTGAGTAAAATTTGAGTTTGACTTTAGCCGAGTTTAAGTAAAGCTTGAATTTGAGTAAAGCTTGATTTTGAGTAAAGCTTGAATTTGAGTAAAGCTTGAGTTTGACATTAGCCGAGTTTGAGTAAAGCTTGAGTTTGACTTTAGCTAAGTTTGACATTAGCTGAGTTTGACTTTAGCCGAGTTTGAGTAAAGCTTGAGTTTGAGTAAAGCTTGAATTTGAGTAAAGCTTGAATTTGAGTAAAGCTTGAGTTTGACGTGTTTACATACTCCCACGTTTACTATATGTAGCTTTTATTTGTATACAAATAACATAAGTGCATTAAATCAACTATATGATTATTTATTTACAATCTAATATCAGTTATTTGTTACTATAAACCTATTTATTTTAAAACGATTGTGAAACAAGTTTTAACAACTTATATTAATCACTCTCATTGTCGTGGATGAAAGCATCTGGTGCTGTGTGTGGGAAGAAACTGGAGTAAATGGAGAAAACCCACCTGTCTGATTGGATCAAACCAGGCTTGTATTGGTGAGAAGCTAGCGTGCTAACCACTGCGCTGTTCGTAACAATTAATTGTTAACCATCTGCATGCTCATACCTTCATATACTGCTGAGTCATTATATATAGATGTACCTTATATATCATACTATATATATATTTATGTTGTGTTATCTGTAAAAAAAAGGTTGTGATTTTATTCAACAATCCGATTGGATTCTTTTCTCGATGGATTTAAATTTAACAAATTCATTTGTCAGATATGTTTATGTTAAAATCTGGATTGTTTTAATATTTGGATTGTTTATTACCTGTATATGGAATGATGGATTTAAATTTAACAAATTCATTTGTCAGATATGTTTATGTTAAAATCTGGATTGTTTTAATATTTGGATTGTTTATTACCTGTATATGGAATGATGGATTTAAATTTAACAAATTCATTTGTCATATGTTTATGTTAGAATCTGGATTGTTTATTACATGTATATGGAATATAGTCAAAGAGCTCATTTGTCAGATTTTCGCTAAATATTATGATTCATTTTTGGTGTGATAAATTATCCTGTAATCAATTACAATGCCAATCACAACAAAGATATAAATTGACAAATATTCAGACGTAGAAAGATTTGTGCAGCGCTGAACCCCACATCCATAGAGATATCCTGCAAATGTTCCAACAAGCTCCTTGGAATGTTCCAATTTGCTGTTTCACATTATGGAATAATTAATGTCATCGAAATAACTGTAAATTTTCACATTTATAAATAGAATGCTATTTGAATCAATGAAAACTGTTAGTAACCATTTTCGCTGTTTAGGGTAAATATATTTAGATCATTTAAAAAAATGTATGATTAGTTCACTTTGTCATTCGACAGCGAGCTACTTTCACTTTAATGATGCAGTTCTACAAACAATGTAATCTGCTCCTTTAACCCTTTCCTTCACAGAGATATGGGTTAATATACTATTATATCTCCATACAAATGACAGCCATTTAGCTATCTTGCAGTGGATAAGTAGTCGCCATACCTATCCCACCTCCATAGATATTACTGGGATTACATGAGATTCTGACCTATATTATGAACATTGGTTTGGCTATTACATTGTCATTGTATGTCGTATTGGTAATGGCGTCAAGAGGTGCTTCTATGAAGGAAAGGGTGTACTTCATTAATGCAGTTTTAATAACTATCTACACTGTTGAGGAAGCTGGCCAGCTGGCCAGCAGAACATTGATGATTCTACCTAGGGTTTCCACTTGTGCCTTCATTTCTGCCAGCAGAGCCCTATTCCACGAGCCGTCTCATCCGGATCTGCACTTTTTGCCAGTAGTATTACTATTTTGAGATAAAATTACCCATTTTAATAAATGAACTGGTCTAAATATAATTTTCTTATTTATTTATTGGTCTAAAAATATAATGCACCTGTCCATGTCGGTTTATACAAATTTATTTTAGCTCGATTGCTAAACAAGTTATTTCAACTTGTATAAATCACTCTCAAGACCTCATTCCTGATGAAATCCATCGCCACGAGGGAGAGAGAAGAGGCAACGTGGAATTTAAATGCCTTGCCTAAGGGCACAATCGTAACGGCTCCAGTGGGGCTCGAACTCTGGACCTTTCGCACCTGAAGCGAACGCGCATCCACTGCGCTATCACGACTTCCATGTCGGTTAATTGGTGTTGAATGGGTTAAATTACTGGAATCATAGCCAATCCTCCTAATTGTTGCATTGCACTGGCATGATGAAAGCTTACATGTTACTGGTATAGGCTAGTTTAAACAATATTTTATTTCAATGAATATACATAGTATAATGTTCACAATAAGAAAATACATGTAGGATTGAGGAGAAAGCAACTTGCTTATGTGGTTACCTCTTTCCTACGAATCATTTACAAAACATACCGTTGGAATTAAGCAACAAAATTACTGTCAAATATTATGTATGCCAAGCTGAGTTATATTTATTGTACAAAGAACTGGGGAGTCGTTTCTTTTTTTAAAACAGCCCAGTAGTTTACTACCATGATAGATCTCTTGTTTTTTGTAATTTTATTAAAATAGATCTGTAATATATTTTTGCTAGTTAGATTGTTTATAATATTATACTATAGTACACATAGCCTGGAAAGTTCTCATTCCGAGATAGTCCTGGTAATGTTTGTTTTCATCTTGCATCGTGCAGACCGTAATACTTGTTTAATTTACTGCAGGAATGGTCCTCGATGCTAAATATAGGCATTAAATATATTTAACCCCTACAAACTGTTTTCATGTTTAGCGTTTTATAGCGATTTCTAAAAACATAAATATTTCATACATGAAGACACTTTACACCATTTGTTTAAAACATTAGTAGTTATTTACATGTGTGTTTTTCTATTGAACAAAGAATTAAATTTAGACGAGCCTACTTTGATTAAATATGGTAAAACGATACATGACTTTCTTATTATATTCATTTTTTACTGCTTAATTTGGATTAAAATGTTTAATAGATATAATTAAATTGGAAAAGACATTGGTATTGTTTGTGTTTATTTTCTTTAAAAGATAGTGTGGTCACTAGTAGGGCTGGGATTGGTTAGAAATGTTTACTCGAGAATTTATTTCCGTCGAGTATCCGGGAACCTATTGCATGTGCTGGTATGCATACTGTTCATGGCAATTTATAACAACAGTTGTTAATGTTAGAGAAGCTGGTTTATATCTAGTTGTTCATCTACACCCATCGCCATCTTGTCGTTCATCTACACCCATCACCATCTTGTTGTTCATCTACATCTTGTTGTGCATCTACACCCATCACCATCTTGTTGTTCATCTACATCTTGTTGTGCATCTACATCCATCACCATCTTGTTGTTCATCTACATCTTGTCGTTCATCTACACCCATCACCATCTTGTTGTTCATCTACATCCACCACCATCTTGTTGTTCATCTACATCTTGTCGTTCATCTACACCCATCACCATCTTGTTGTTCATCTACATACATCACCATCTTGTTGTTCATCTACACCCATCACCATCTTGTTGTTCATCTACACCCATCACCATCTTGTTGTTCATCTACACCCATCACCAACTTGTTGTTCATCTACACCCATCACCATCTTGTTTTTCATCTACATCCATCACCATCTTGTTGTTCATCTACATCCATCGCCATCTTGTCGTTCATCTACACCCATCACCATCTTGTTGTGCATCTACATCCATCACCATCTTGTTGTGCATCTACATCCATCACCATCTTGTTGTGCATCTACATCCATCACCATCTTGTTGTGCATCTACACCCATCACCATCTTGTTGTGCATCTACACCCATCGCCATCTTGTTGTTCATCTACACCCATCGCCATCTTGTCGTTCATCTACACCCATCGCCATCTTGTTGTGCATCTATATCCATCACCATCTTGTTGTTCATCTACACCCATCACCATCTTGTTGTTACATCACCATCTTGTTGTGCATCTACATTCATCACCATCTTGTTGTTACATCACCATCTTGTTGTTCATCTACATCCATCACCATCTTGTTGTTACATCACCATCTTGTTGTGCATCTACATCCATCACCATATTGTCATTCATCTACATCCATCACCATCTTGTTGTTACATCACCATCTTGTTGTGCATCTACATCCATCACCATATTGTCATTCATCTACATCCATCACCATCTTGTTGTTCATCTACATCCATCACCATCTTGTTGTTACATCACCATCTTGTTGTGCATCTACATCCATCACCATATTGTCGTTCATCTACATCCATCACCATCTTGTTGTGCATCTACATCCATCACCATCTTGTTGTGCATCTACACCCATCACCATCTTGTTGTGCATCTACACCCATCATCATCTTGTTGTTCATCTATATCCATCACCAACTTGTTGTTCATCTACACCCATCACCATCTTGTTGTTCATCTACATCCATCACCATCTTGTTGTTACATCACCATCTTGTTGTGCATCTACATTCATCACCATCTTGTTGTTACATCACCATCTTGTTGTTCATCTACATCCATCACCATCTTGTTGTGCATCTACACCCATCACCATCTTGTTGTGCATCTACATACATCACCATCTTGTTGTGCATCTACATCCATCACCATCTTGTGCATCTACATACATCACCATCTTGTTGTGCATCTACATCCATCACCATCTTGTGCATCTACATCCATCACCATCTTGTTGTGCATCTACATACATCACCATCTTGTTGTGCATCTACATCAATCACCATATTGTCGTTCATCTACACCCATCACCATCTTGTTGTTCACCTACATCCATCACCATCTTGTTGTTCATCTACATCCATCACCATCTTGTTGTGCATCTACATCCATCACCATCTTGTTGTGCATCTACATCCATCACCATCTTGTTGTTCATCTACACCCGTCACCATCTTGTTGTTCATCTACACCCATCACCATCTTGTTGTTCATCTACACCCATCACCATCTTGTTGTTCATCTACATCCATCACCATATTGTCGTTCATCTACACCCATCACCATCTTGTTGTTCATCTACATCCATCACCATCTTGTTGTTCATCTACATCCATCACCATCTTGTTGTTCATCTACATCCATCACCATCTTGTTGTGCATCTACAGCCATCACCATCTTGTTGTTCATCTACATCCATCACCATCTTGTTGTGCATCTACATCCATCACCATCTTGTCGTTCATCTACATCCATCACCATCTTGTTGTTCATCTACATCCATCACCATCTTGTTGTTCATCTACACCCATCACCATCTTGTTGTTCATCTACACCCGTCACCATCTTGTTGTTCATCTACATCCATCACCATCTTGTTGTTCATCTACATCCATCGCCATCTTGTCGTTCATCTACACCCATCACCATCTTGTTGTGCATCTACATCCATCACCATCTTGTTGTGCATCTACATCCATCACCATCTTGTTGTGCATCTACACCCATCACCATATTGTTGTGCATCTACATCCATCACCATCTTGTTGTGCATCTACACCCATCACCATCTTGTTGTGCATCTACATCCATCACCATCTTGTTGTTCATCTACATCCATCACCATCTTGTTGTTCATCTACATCCATCACCATCTTGTTGTTCATCTACATCCATCACCATCTTGTTGTTCATCTACATCCATCACCATCTTGTTGTGCATCTACAGCCATCACCATCTTGTTGTTCATCTACATCCATCACCATCTTGTTGTGCATCTACATCCATCACCATCTTGTCGTTCATCTACATCCATCACCATCTTGTTGTTCATCTACATCCATCACCATCTTGTTGTTCATCTACATCCATCACCATCTTGTTGTTCATCTACACCCATCACCATCTTGTTGTTCATCTACATCCATCACCATCTTGTTGTGCATCTACATCCATCACCATCTTGTTGTGCATCTACATCCATCACCATCTTGTTGTGCATCTACACCCATCACCATCTTGTTGTGCATCTACATCCATCACCATCTTGTTGTTCATCTACATCCATCACCATCTTGTTGTTCATCTACATCCATCACCATCTTGTTGTTACATCACCATCTTGTTGTGCATCTACATCCATCACCATCTTGTTGTTCATCTACACCCATCACCATCTTGTTGTTCATCTACATCCATCACCATCTTGTTGTTCATCTACACCCATCACCATCTTGTTGTGCATCTACATCCATCACCATCTTGTTGTTCATCTACATCCATCACCATCTTGTTGTGCATCTACATCCATCACCATCTTTTTGCATCTACACCATCACCATCTTGTTGTTCATCTACACCCATCACCATCTTGTTGTTCATCTACATCCATCACCATCTTGTTGTTCATCTACATCCATCACCATCTTGTTGTTCATCTACATCCATCACCATCTTGTTGTTACATCACCATCTTGTTGTGCATCTACATCCATCACCATATTGTCGTTCATCTACACCCATCACCATCTTGTTGTTCATCTACATCCATCACCATCTTGTTGTTCATCTACACCCATCACCATCTTGTTGTTCATCTACACCCATCACCATCTTGTTGTTCATCTACACCCATCACCATCTTGTTGTTCATCTACATCCATCACCATCTTGTTGTTCATCTACATCCATCACCATCTTGTTGTTACATCACCATCTTGTTGTGCATCTACATCCATCACCATATTGTCGTTCATCTACACCCATCACCATCTTGTTGTTCATCTACATCCATCACCATCTTGTTGTTCATCTACACCCATCACCATCTTGTTGTTCATCTACACCCATCACCATCTTGTTGTTCATCTACACCCATCACCATCTTGTTGTTCATCTACATCCATCACCATCTTGTTGTTCATCTACATCCATCACCATCTTGTTGTTACATCACCATCTTGTTGTGCATCTACATCCATCACCATATTGTCGTTCATCTACACCCATCACCATCTTGTTGTTCATCTACATCCATCACCATCTTGTTGTGCATCTACATCCATCACCATCTTGTTGTGCATCTACACCCATCACCATCTTGTTGTTCATCTACATCCATCACCATCTTGTTGTTCATCTACACCCATCACCATCTTGTTGTTCATCTACACCCATCACCATCTTGTTGTTCATCTACACCCATCACCATCTTGTTGTTCATCTACATCCATCACCATCTTGTTGTTCATCTACATCCATCACCATCTTGTTGTTCATCTACACCCATCACCATCTTGTTGTGCATCTACATCCATCACCATCTTGTTGTGCATCTACACCCATCACCATCTTGTTGTGCATCTACACCCATCACCATCTTGTTGTGCATCTACACCCATCACCATCTTGTTGTTCATCTATATCCATCACCATCTTGTTGTTCATCTACACCCATCACCATCTTGTTGTGCATCTACATCCATCACCATCTTGTTGTGCATCTACACCCATCACCATCTTGTTGTGCATCTACATCCATCACCATCTTGTTGTTCATCTATATCCATCACCATCTTGTTGTTCATCTACATCCATCACCATCTTGTTGTTACATCACCATCTTGTTGTGCATCTACATCCATCACCATATTGTCGTTCATCTACACCCATCACCATCTTGTTGTGCATCTACATCCATCACCATCTTGTTGTTACATCACCATCTTGTTGTGCATCTACATCCATCCCCATCTTGTTGTGCATCTACACCCATCACCATCTTGTTGTTCATCTACATCCATCACCATATTGTCGTTCATCTACACCCATCACCATCTTGTTGTGCATCTACATCCATCACCATATTGTTGTTCATCTACACCCATCACCATCTTGTTGTGCATCTACATCCATCACCATATTGTCGTTCATCTACATCCATCACCATATTGTCGTTCATCTACACCCATCACCATCTTGTTGTGCATCTACATCAATCACCATATTGTCGTTCATCTACACCCATCACCATCTTGTTGTGCATCTACATCCATCACCATCTTGTTGTTCATCTACATCCATCACCATCTTGTTGTTCATCTACATCCATCACCATATTGTCATTCATCTACACCCATCACCATCTTGTTGTTCATCTACACCCATCACCATCTTGTTGTTCATCTATATCCATCACCATCTTGTTGTTCATCTATATCCATCACCATCTTGTTGTTCATCTACATCCATCACCATCTTGTTGTTCATCTATATCCATCACCATCTTGTTGTTCATCTACATCCATCACCATCTTGTTGTGCATCTACACCCATCACCATCTTGTTGTGCATCTACATCCATCACCATCTTGTTGTTACATCACCATCTTGTTGTGCATCTACATTCATCACCATCTTGTTGTTACATCACCATCTTGTTGTTCATCTACATCCATCACCATCTTGTTGTTACATCACCATCTTGTTGTTCATCTACATCCATCACCATCTTGTTGTTAGATCACCATCTTGTTGTGCATCTACATTCATCACCATCTTGTTGTTACATCACCATCTTGTTGTTCATCTACATCCATCACCATCTTGTTGTTACATCACCATCTTGTTGTGCATCTACATCAATCACCATATTGTCGTTCATCTACACCCATCACCATCTTGTTGTTCATCTACATCCATCACCATATTGTCGTTCATCTACACCCATCACCATCTTGTTGTTCATCTACACCCATCACCATCTTGTTGTTCATCTACACCCATCACCATCTTGTTGTTCATCTACATCCATCACCATCTTGTTGTTCATCTACATCCATCACCATCTTGTTGGTCATCTACATCCATCACCATCTTGTTGTTACATCACCATCTTGTTGTGCATCTACATCCATCACCATATTGTCGTTCATCTACACCCATCACCATCTTGTTGTTCATCTACATCCATCACCATCTTGTTGTGCATATACACCCATCACCATCTTGTTGTTCATCTACATCCATCACCATCTTGTTGTGCATCTACATCCATCACCATCTTGTTGTGCATCTACATCCATCACCATCTAGTTGTTCATCTACATCCATCACCATCTTGTTGTTCATCTACACCCGTCACCATCTTGTTGTTCATCTACATCCATCACCATCTTGTTGTTCATCTACATCCATCGCCATCTTGTTGTTCATCTACACCCATCACCATCTTGTTGTGCATCTACATCCATCACCATCTTGTTGTGCATCTACATCCATCACCATCTTGTTGTGCATCTACACCCATCACCATATTGTTGTGCATCTACACCCGTCACCATCTTGTTGTTCATCTACATCCATCACCATCTTGTTGTTCATCTACATCCATCGCCATCTTGTCGTTCATCTACACCTATCACCATCTTGTTGTCCATCTACATCCATCACCATCTTGTTGTGCATCTACACCCATCACCATATTGTTGTGCATCTACACCCATCACCATCTTGTTGTGCATCTACATCCATCACCATCTTGTTGTGCATCTACATCCATCACCATCTTGTTGTGCATCTACACCCATCACCATCTTGTTGTGCATCTACACCCATCACCATCTTGTTGTTCATCTATATCCATCACCATCTTGTTGTTCATCTACACCCATCACCATCTTGTTGTGCATCTACATCCATCACCATCTTGTTGTGCATCTACACCCATCACCATCTTGTTGTGCATCTACACCCATCACCATCTTGTTGTTCATCTATATCCATCACCATCTTGTTGTTCATCTACACCCATCACCATCTTGTTGTGCATCTACATCCATCACCATCTTGTTGTGCATCTACATCCATCACCATCTTGTTGTTCATCTATATCCATCACCATCTTGTTGTTCATCTACATCCATCACCATCTTGTTGTTACATCACCATCTTGTTGTGCATCTACATCCATCACCATATTGTCGTTTATCTACACCCATCACCATCTTGTTGTTCATCTACATCCATCACCATCTTGTTGTTCATCTACATCCATCACCATATTGTTGTGCATCTACACCCATTGCCATCTTGTTGTTCATCTACACCCATCGCCATCTTGTCGTTCATCTACACCCATCGCCATCTTGTTGTGCATCTACATCCATCTTGTTGTGCATCTACATCCATCACCATCTTGTTGTGCATCTACACCCATCACCATCTTGTTGTTACATCACCATCTTGTTGTGCATCTACATCCATCTTGTTGTGCATCTACATCCATCACCATCTTGTTGTGCATCTACACCCATCACCATCTTGTTGTTACTCACCATCTTGTTGTGCATCTACACCATCACCATCTTGTTGTTCATCTACATCCATCACCATCTTGTTGTGCATCTACATCCATCACCATCTTGTTGTGCATCTACACCCATCACCATCTTGTTGTTACATCACCATCTTGTTGTCATCTACATCATCACCATCTTGTTGTGCATCTACATCCATCACCATCTTGTTGTTCATCTACATCCATCACCATCTTGTTGTTCATCTACATCCATCACCATCTTGTTGTGCATCTACATCCATCACCATCTTGTTGTTCATCTACACCCATCACCATCTTGTTGTTCATCTACATCCATCACCATCTTGTTGTTACATCACCATCTTGTTGTTCATCTACATCCATCACCATCCTGTTGTTACATCACCATCTTGTTGTGCATCTACATCCATCTTGTTGTTCATCTATATCCACCACCATCTTGTTGTTCCATCACCATCTTGTTGTTCATCTACATCCATCACCATATTGTTGGTCATCTACATCCATCACCATCTTGTTCATCAACATCCATCACCATCTTGTTGTTCATCTACACCCATCACCATCTTGTTGTACATCTACATCCATCACCATCTTGTTGTTCATCTACATCCATCACCATCTTGTTGTTCATCTACACCCATCACCATCTTGTTGTACATCTACATCCATCACCATATTGTTGTTCATCTACATCCATCACCATCTTGTTCATCTACATCCATCACCATCTTGTTCATCTACACCCATCACCATCTTGTTGTGCATCTACATCTTGTTGTTCATCTACATCCATCACCATCTTGTTGTGCATCTACACCCATCACCATCTTGTTGTGCATCTACATCCATCACCATCTTGTTGTTCATCTACATCCATCACCATCTTGTTGTGCATCTACACCCATCGCCATCTTGTTGTGCATCTACACCCATTGCCATCTTGTTGTTCATCTACACCCATCACCATCTTGTTGTTCATCTACATCCATCACCATCTTGTTGTGCATCTACACCCATCACCATCTTGTTGTGCATCTACACCCATCACCATCTTGTTGTTCATCTACACCCATCACCATCTTGTTGTTCATCTACATCCATCACCATCTTGTTGTGCATCTACACCCATCACCATCTTGTTGTGCATCTACACCCATCACCATCTTGTTGTTCATCTATATCCATCACCATCTTGTTGTGCATCTACACCCATCACCATCTTGTTGTGCATCTACACCCATCGCCATCTTGTTGTTCATCTACACCCATCACCATCTTGTTGTTCATCTACACCCATCACCATCTTGTTGTTACACCATCTTGTTGTCATCTACATCCATCACCATCTTGTTGTTCATCTACACCCATCACCATCTTGTTGTTCATCACATCCATCACCATCTTGTGTCATCTACATCCATCACCATCTTGTTGTTCATCTACATCCATCACCATCTTGTTGTTCCATCTTGTTGTCATCTACACCCATCACCATCTTGTTGTTCATCTACACCCATCACCATCTTGTTGTTCATCTACATCCATCACCATCTTGTTGTTCATCTACACCCATCACCATCTTGTTGTTACATCACCATCTTGTTGTGCATCTACATCCATCACCATCTTGTTGTTCATCTACACCCATCACCATCTTGTTGTTCATCTACACCCATCACCATCTTGTTGTTCATCTACACCCATCACCATCTTGTTGTTCATCTACACCCATCACCATCTTGTTGTTCATCTACATCCATCACCATATTGTCGTTCATCTACACCCATCACCATCTTGTTGTTCATCTACATCCATCACCATCTTGTTGTTCATCTACACCCATCACCATCTTGTTGTTCATCTACATCCATCACCATCTTGTTGTTCATCTACATCCATCACCATCTTGTTGTTCATCTACATCCATCACCATCTTGTTGTTACATCACCATCTTGTTGTGCATCTACATCCATCACCATATTGTCGTTCATCTACACCCATCACCATCTTGTTGTGCATCTACATCCATCACCATCTTGTTGTGCATCTACATCCATCACCATCTTGTTGTGCATCTACACCCATCACCATCTTGTTGTTCATCTATATCCATCACCATCTTGTTGTTCATCTACACCCATCACCATCTTGTTGTGCATCTACATCCATCACCATCTTGTTGTGCATCTACACCCATCACCATCTTGTTGTGCATCTACACCCATCACCATCTTGTTGTTCATCTATATCCATCACCATCTTGTTGTTCATCTACACCCATCACCATCTTGTTGTGCATCTACATCCATCACCATCTTGTTGTGCATCTACACCCATCGCCATCTTGTTGTGCATCTACATCCATCACCATCTTGTTGTTCATCTATATCCATCACCATCTTGTTGTTCATCTACATCCATCACCATCTTGTTGTTACATCACCATCTTGTTGTGCATCTACATCCATCACCATATTGTCGTTTATCTACACCCATCACCATCTTGTTGTTCATCTACATCCATCACCATCTTGTTGTTCATCCATCCATCACCATATTGTTGTGCATCTACACCCATTGCCATCTTGTTGTTCATCTACACCCATCGCCATCTTGTCGTTCATCTACACCCATCGCCATCTTGTTGTGCATCTACATCCATCTTGTTGTGCATCTACATCCATCACCATCTTGTTGTGCATCTACACCCATCACCATCTTGTTGTTACATCACCATCTTGTTGTGCATCTACATCCATCACCATCTTGTGCATCTACACCCATCACCATCTTGTTGTGCATCTACATCCATCACCATCTTGTTGTGCATCTACACCCATCACCATCTTGTTGTTACATCACCATCTTGTTGTGCATCTACATCCATCACCATCTTGTTGTGCATCTACATCCATCACCATCTTGTTGTGCATCTACACCCATCACCATCTTGTTGTGCATCTACACCCATCACCATCTTGTTGTTCATCTATATCCATCACCATCTTGTTGTTCATCTACACCCATCACCATCTTGTTGTTCATCTACATCCATCACCATCTTGTTGTTACATCACCATCTTGTTGTGCATCTACATTCATCACCATCTTGTTGTGCATCTACATTCATCACCATCTTGTTGTTACATCACCATCTTGTTGTTCATCTACATCCATCACCATCTTGTTGTGCATCTACATCCATCACCATATTGTCGTTCATCTACACCCATCACCATCTTGTTGTTCATCTACATCCATCACCATATTGTCGTTCAT
This sequence comes from Archivesica marissinica, assembly GCA_014843695.1. Classification (NCBI taxonomy): domain Eukaryota; kingdom Metazoa; phylum Mollusca; class Bivalvia; order Venerida; family Vesicomyidae; genus Archivesica; species Archivesica marissinica. The sequence goes on along the minus strand of CM026398.1, from coordinate 51,408,869 downwards.
TTACATCCATCACCATCTTGTTGTGCATCTACATCCATCACCATATTGTCGTTCATCTACACCCATCACCATCTTGTTGTTCATCTACATCCATCACCATATTGTCGTTCATTTACACCCATCACCATCTTGTTGTGCATCTACATCCATCACCATATTGTCGTTCATCTACACCCATCACCATCTTGTTGTTCATCTACATCCATCACCATATTGTCGTTCATCTACACCCATCACCATCTTGTTGTTCATCTACACCCATCACCATCTTGTTGTTCATCTACATCCATCACCATATTGTCGTTCATCTACACCCATCACCATCTTGTTGTTCATCTACATCCATCACCATCTTGTTGTTCATCTACACCCATCACCATCTTGTTGTTCATCTACATCCATCACCATCTTGTTGTTCATCTACATCCATCACCATCTTGTTGTTCATCTACATCCATCACCATCTTGTTGTTCATCTACATCCATCACCATCTTGTTGTTACATCACCATCTTGTTGTGCATCTACATCCATCACCATATTGTCGTTCATCTACACCCATCACCATCTTGTTGTGCATCTACATCCATCACCATCTTGTTGTGCATCTACATCCATCACCATCTTGTTGTGCATCTACACCCATCACCATCTTGTTGTTCATCTATATCCATCACCATCTTGTTGTTCATCTACACCCATCACCATCTTGTTGTGCATCTACATCCATCACCATCTTGTTGTGCATCTACACCCATCACCATCTTGTTGTTCATCTACACCCATCACCATCTTGTTGTTCATCTACATCCATCACCATCTTGTTGTTCATCTACACCCATCACCATCTTGTTGTGCATCTACATCCATCACCATCTTGTTGTTCATCACCATCTTGTTGTCATCTACATCCCCCACATCACCATCTTGTTGTGCATCTACATCCATCACCATATTGTCGTTCATCTACACCCATCACCATCTTGTTGTTCATCTACATCCATCACCATCTTGTTGTTCATCTACACCCATCACCATCTTGTTGTGCATCTACATCCATCACCATCTTGTTGTTCATCTACATCCATCACCATCTTGTTGTTCATCTACATCCATCACCATCTTGTTGTTCATCTACATCCACCCTCTTGTTGTTACATCACCATCTTGTTGTGCATCTACATCCATCACCATATTGTCGTTCATCTACACCCATCACCATCTTGTTGTGCATCTACATCCATCACCATCTTGTTGTGCATCTACATCCATCACCATCTTGTTGTGCATCTACACCCATCACCATCTTGTTGTGCATCTACACCCATCACCATCTTGTTGTTCATCTATATCCATCACCATCTTGTTGTTCATCTACACCCATCACCATCTTGTTGTGCATCTACATCCATCACCATCTTGTTGTGCATCTACACCCATCACCATCTTGTTGTTCATCTATATCCATCACCATCTTGTTGTTCATCTACACCCATCACCATCTTGTTGTGCATCTACATCCATCACCATCTTGTTGTGCATCTACACCCATCACCATCTTGTTGTGCATCTACATCCATCACCATCTTGTTGTTCATCTATATCCATCACCATCTTGTTGTTCATCTACATCCATCACCATCTTGTTGTTACATCACCATCTTGTTGTGCATCTACATCCATCACCATATTGTCGTTCATCTACACCCATCACCATCTTGTTGTGCATCTACATCCATCACCATCTTGTTGTTACATCACCATCTTGTTGTGCATCTACATCCATCACCATCTTGTTGTGCATCTACACCCATCACCATCTTGTTGTTCATCTACATCCATCACCATATTGTCGTTCATCTACACCCATCACCATCTTGTTGTGCATCTACATCCATCACCATCTTGTTGTTCATCTACACCCATCACCATCTTGTTGTGCATCTACATCCATCACCATATTGTCGTTCATCTACATCCATCACCATATTGTCGTTCATCTACACCCATCACCATCTTGTTGTGCATCTACATCAATCACCATATTGTCGTTCATCTACACCCATCACCATCTTGTTGTGCATCTACATCCATCACCATCTTGTTGTTCATCTACATCCATCACCATCTTGTTGTTCATCTACATCCATCACCATATTGTCATTCATCTACACCCATCACCATCTTGTTGTTCATCTACACCCATCACCATCTTGTTGTTCATCTATATCCATCACCATCTTGTTGTTCATCTATATCCATCACCATCTTGTTGTTCATCTACATCCATCACCATCTTGTTGTTCATCTACATCCATCACCATCTTGTTGTTCATCTACATCCATCACCATCTTGTTGTGCATCTACACCCATCACCATCTTGTTGTGCATCTACATCCATCACCATCTTGTTGTTACATCACCATCTTGTTGTGCATCTACATTCATCACCATCTTGTTGTTACATCACCATCTTGTTGTTCATCTACATCCATCACCATCTTGTTGTTACATCACCATCTTGTTGTTCATCTACATCCATCACCATCTTGTTGTTAGATCACCATCTTGTTGTGCATCTACATTCATCACCATCTTGTTGTTACATCACCATCTTGTTGTTCATCTACATCCATCACCATCTTGTTGTTACATCACCATCTTGTTGTGCATCTACATCCATCACCATATTGTCGTTCATCTACACCCATCACCATCTTGTTGTTCATCTACATCCATCACCATATTGTCGTTCATCTACACCCATCACCATCTTGTTGTTCATCTACACCCATCACCATCTTGTTGTTCATCTACACCCATCACCATCTTGTTGTTCATCTACATCCATCACCATCTTGTTGTTCATCTACATCCATCACCATCTTGTTGTTACATCACCATCTTGTTGTGCATCTACATCCATCACCATATTGTCGTTCATCTACACCCATCACCATCTTGTTGTGCATCTACATCCATCACCATATTGTTGTGCATCTACACCCATCACCATCTTGTTGTTACATCACCATATTGTTGTGCATATACATCCATCACCATCTTGTTGTGCATCTACATCCATCACCATCTTGTTGTGCATCTACACCCATCACCATCTTGTTGTTCATCTACACCCATCACCATCTTGTTGTTCATCTACATCCATCACCATCTTGTTGTTACATCACCATCTTGTTGTGCATCTACATTCATCACCATCTTGTTGTGCATCTACATTCATCACCATCTTGTTGTTACATCACCATCTTGTTGTTCATCTACATCCATCACCATCCTGTTGTTACATCACCATATTGTCGTTCATCTACACCCATCACCATCTTGTTGGTCATCTACATCCATCACCATATTGTCGTTCATTTACACCCATCACCATCTTGTTGTGCATCTACATCCATCACCATATTGTCGTTCATCTACACCCATCACCATCTTGTTGTTCATCTACACCCATCACCATCTTGTTGTACATCTACATCCATCACCATATTGTCGTTCATCTACACCCATCACCATCTTGTTGTTCATCTACACCCATCACCATCTTGTTGTTCATCTACATCCATCACCATATTGTCATTCATCTACACCCATCACCATCTTGTTGTTCATCTACATCCATCACCATCTTGTTGTTCATCTACACCCATCACCATCTTGTTGTTCATCTACATCCATCACCATCTTGTTGTTCATCTACATCCATCACCATCTTGTTGTTCATCTACATCCATCACCATCTTGTTTCATCTACACCCATCACCATCTTGTTGTTCATCTACATCCATCACCATCTTGTGTCTCTACACCATCACCATCTTGTTGTTCATCTACACCCATCACCATCTTGTTGTTCATCTACATCCATCACCATCTTGTTGTTCATCTACATCCATCACCATCTTGTTGTTCATCTACATCCATCACCATCTTGTTGTTCATCTACACCATCACCATCTTGTTGTTCATCTACACATCCATCACCATCTTGTGTTCATCTACATCCATCACCATCTTGTTGTTCATCTACATCCATCACCATCTTGTTGTTACATCACCATCTTGTTGTGCATCTACATCCATCACCATCTTGTCGTTCATCTACACCCATCACCATCTTGTTGTGCATCTACATCCATCACCATCTTGTTGTGCATCTACATCCATCACCATCTTGTTGTGCATCTACACCCATCACCATCTTGTTGTTCATCTATCCTCACCATCTTGTTGTTCATCTACCCCATCACCATCTTGTTGTGCATCTACATCCATCACCATCTTGTTGTGCATCTACATCCATCACCATCTTGTTGTGCATCTACACCATCACCATCTTGTTGTTCATCTACACCATCACCATATTGTTGTTCATCTACACCCATCACCATCTTGTTGTGCATCTACATCCATCACCATCTTGTTGTTCATCTACACCATCACCATCTTGTTGTTCATCTACACCCATCACCATCTTGTTGTTCATCTACATCCATCACCATCTTGTTGTTCATCTACACCCATCTCCATCTTGTTGTTCATCTACATCCATCACCATCTTGTTGTTCATCTACACCCATCACCATCTTGTTGTGCATCTACATCCATCACCATCTTGTTGTGCATCTACACCCATCACCATATTGTTGTGCATCTACACTCATCACCATCTTGTTGTGCATCTACATCCATCACCATCTTGTTGTGCATCTACACCCATCACCATCTTGTTGTGCATCTACATCCATCACCATCTTGTTGTGCATCTACATCCATCACCATCTTGTTGTGCATCTACACCAATCACCATCCTGTTGTTCATCTACACCCATCACCATCTTGTTGTTCATCTACATCCATCACCATCTTGTTGTTCATCTACACCCATCACCATCTTGTTGTGCATCTACACCCATCACCATCTTGTTGTGCATCTACACCCATCACCATCTTGTTGTTCATCTATATCCATCACCATCTTGTTGTTCATCTACACCCATCACCATCTTGTTGTTCATCTACATCCATC
>CM026398.1:51328490-51402816 GCA_014843695.1 Archivesica marissinica | reverse complement strand
TCTGCTGAGAAGTGCTAGACAATACTGAGGGGGGGGGGGGCTGAGAAGTGCTAGACATACTGGGGGGCTGAGAAGTGCTAGACAATAATGGGGGGGGGGGCTGAGAAGTGCTAGACAAATATGATGAGGGGCGGGGGCTGAGAAGCTCTAGGCATTACCTTCTTTAATCACATATTAAAATATCTCTGTTAAATCTGAGTGGTTTTTAATCTCACTAGTGCAACAGTTACAGTTAATTTACAAACTTATGAAAAATGCTGAAGATTAATTTTGATCCTGTCACTCAAAATACATTTTAAACATAATCTTTCTCAAAGCATCAAAGCGTCAAAAACGTGTAAAATTGGGAATTTGAGAAATTCAGCTAGGGTACAAAATATCACCATAGGTGTTGATGATAGCGCCCCTTTTACATTCAAATAAAAATGTTAATGTTGTCATAAAAAGACTTTTCATTCGCAACAAGTACAATCTGTAAGGTACAAAATGAAACAGAACTTATTATAAATTCCCATTAAAGTTACGACAGGTGTTACTACCGCTGTTAGTAATGGAGCACTAAGGATTGTATTTTACAGCTCTCCGCTACCTTATAGCTACCGTAAATGGTTCCAAATAAGGGTGTGTATAGTCCATGGATACAACTGACTATATGGGATTAGGGTGTGTATAGTCCATGGATACAACTGAGTATATGGGATTAGGGTGTGTATAGTCCATGGATACAACTGACTATATGGGATTAGGGTGTGTATAGTCCATGGATACAACTGACTATATGGGATTAGGGTGTGTATAAATGAGTATATAAATTGAGTTAAAACAAAATAAAGTAACAACGTTTATTTTGAGATTTAATAAGTCACCCGGACAACCTATGCTATGTCATACGGTGAAATTCCAGCTTTTAACGGGGCAGGAAGCATGTTTCAAGCAGTAGTACAGGCATGGGGTGGCTAGGTACATCCACTGACTTTCTGCAAGCTAACATAATGTGTTGATTTACCAATAGGGGAGAGTACCGGATGGGTTTATAATATTGTATATTATATGTTGTAATTACCATGGATGCTAGGGAGGGAGGGAGAGGGGCATCATTAAGGGAGGGAGGCATCATTAATGGAGGAAGGGAGGCAGGGAGAGAGGGAGGCATCATTAAGCACACCAATTGGAACCACTGCAATTCAACTCTTAGCATGTGTGTGGCACACATAATATCGGCCATTTTGTTTTTCTATTTGTTGTTCAATCAAAATGGATTCTCCTCCCTGTTTTTATTCATCATGGAATTTCATTGTCTTTCATCAGTATTTTCACTATCATTTATTACTATATATTTTCTTATGGGAGCAAATCTCTTTTATTTAGTTTGCGTGGTCATGCATGTATGAAAGGTTTGCCCAGTAATATAATTATTTTTAGAGAAAATTACCCATTTTGATAAATGAACTGGTCCAAATATAATTTTCTGATTAATTTATTAGTCTAAAAATATCATTGACCAGTCCATGTCAGTTACTTGGTGTTGAATGGGTGGCTTAACCCATTTGATTCTGGATACCGTTCAAACAGTATTTGCAAAGAACATAGAGCCAGATCAGCTGCCACGGAATGGGCCATCTGATCAGGCTCTATGCTGTTTGCTATTCAGATGATCTTACTAAGACATTTGGCTATGTAGCAAACAACATAGATCCTGATCAGCATGCAGTGTCACGCTGTGGCTGATCTGGATCTAAGTTGTTTGTAAAAGCCTTTAAATGTACCCAGAATGAAATGGCTTAACCCTTTCAACACCACAGACCTCTAAATAGGCTTACAAAAAGTGTAGATCCAGATGAGCCGGCTCGTGACGAGCCGTCTCATCAGGATCTGCACTTTTTGCCAGTGATATGACTATTTTTAGACATAATTACCCATTTTGATAAATGAACTTGTCCAAATGTGATTTTCTGATTCATTTATTGGTTTATGAATATCATGGACCAGTCCATGTGAGTTACTTGGGGTTGAAAGGGTTAAAGCAGTGAATACGCGGGATCAGCTGCCAGGTCCTCAACAAGTGGACAATTTATTAAAACTGACCAAATGTGACACGGTTATAATAAATAGCGGTAATTCAGACCGACTCTGGCCACTTATTCTGTGTATTTAAACCCAGTTCTATCTTGATTCTACTTGACCGTACCCCCCCCCCCCGCAATATTTCGTCTTTCTGAAGTGACCGTTAATAGATCAAAGATTATTAGCAAGAATTGAGCCTTGTTGAATTATTGGTCAAATCTCTCTATTTTAATACCCGTAAACACTTTTATCATAAACGTGTTGAATGAATATTTTGATAACGTGAAACATAAACACTGATAAACTATAAGACACTAATTTTAGCAAAACATTCAATGAAACCTTTGGCGTTTAATCCAAATCGTATTACTCGGTGCCGTGCTTTCCTTTGACTCAGATTGAAATAAAATCTTATATATTACCGATAAATGGAAAATAATACTGTAGTAGTCTGCAAACATTTAGACAAGGGTATGTAGACCGACCAAACAGTCTCACACCTTGCCTTACTTCCCTTAATCCCCGATTATTGAACAGCCTTTGAAGCTATATTAATCCTAAATCCAAACTGAAAACAAAGTCATTGAGCACTAATTGATATTCTCTTCATAATAACGTTTATCTTATCTAGGATTGAGCAATATGATACAACTTGAATCAATCGGCATCCTTAGGTCTAGCAGGCCCCTAATCTAATTCCATGATATTGTCCAAAAATAACAAGTATCCATTCACTGTCTGAGCCAGCTTCCGAGTCTCCAATTCCAATAATATTCTACATTGCTTTGGCTTTTCTGCTTTGGATTATTATGGCAACCGTTGTTAATTACGGTCAAACCTGTCTTAACCCATTCCCACATAGATGCTTAATTAAGGTCAAAGTTGTCTTCACCCATTCCCACATAGATGCTTAATTAAGGTCAAAGTTGTCTTCACCCATTCCCACATAGATGCTTAATTAAGGTCAAAGTTGTCTTAATCCATTCCCACATAGGTGCTTAATTAAGGTCAAACCTGTCTTAACCCATTCCCACATAGATGCTTAATTAAGGTCAAACCTGTCTTAACCCATTCCCACATAGAATGATAACCAGTCTTGTTGCAGAGTGATAACCAGTCGTGTTGCAGAATGATAACCAGTCTTGTTACAGAGGTAACAGAATGATAACCAGTCTTGTTGCTGAAGAAATTGGAAAACCATTGGTAGTTCTAGGTAAAATTCCCCATAATTTTCCCAAATATGTAGGACAAAATCCCCATATCTAAATAATATCTCATTTAAATAAATTAAGAAATAATACGTAAGTAGATATAAAACTGATACTAAAAGAATTTATATATATAAATTATATAGCATACCTTCTGCAGGTGTAGGGTGTTGTTCGAATCATAGCCAAATGTTCCTACATCCATAAGTCCTAGCACTTATTTTTTCAACCCATGAATTTCCAAAATAATAACGGTGAATTTGTCCAGGGGACTGTGTCCTTAGATCAACAGAAAGACCATTTTGTTTTCCTTCGCCGATACAAAGTCGCTTTATTGCGGCAGAAAAGTATTAATCACAATGGAAGTTAGTTTTTTCTTGCATGTTTTGCAGATATGAACTGATGTGGGAAATGATAACCGAGATTAGCTAGTTATTTACTGCAGAGATTAGCTGTAGTTAATTCTCTTAATTATGAGTTAACATGTGAACTCTTGCTAATTACCGCTAAAGTTGTTGCTTTGTGACAGTTATAATTATTGCAGTGGGGAAATAATTGATAAATAAGTAATTACTAGCTAATCAGTCTGCATATCTATATGAGGCAATAAGAAAAAGATTACTTCAGCAATGCACTTGACAAATGATTGTCGCTTTCTCTTAAACATTTATTTCGTTTGATTGATTCTTAGTCATCGTAGAAAGCAGCATTTATAGCCGGCGAACAATAGAGATCAATACGTACAGGTGGTTTCCAAAACTTTTTAGACTTATTTTTTTGGGACTGCTTGCATTCTTTGCATTTCTGAAGAACAAACTGATTAATGATGATTATAAATTATATTGCATACTAATTAATTAATCAATATTACAGATACGATTGTTGATACTTAAAAGGTTGTCTTGGCAATACAATACTAAGTTATTTGTGGAAGTCGTGATAGCGTACTGGTACGCAGTTCGCTTCAGGTGCAAATGGCCCGGAGTTCGCGCCCAGCTCTAGCCATTACGATTTTGCCCTTAAGCAAGCAAGGCATTTAAATTGGACATTGCCTCTTCGCTCTCCCTCATGGCAATGGATTCCATCAGGAGTAATGTCTCGAGAGTGATTAATATAAGTTATAAGAACTTGTTTCGCAATCGAGCTAAAATAAATTTGAATAAACTTAATACACAGTTATTTCACTCAAAACATGCATACATATGAATATGAAGGAAAATCGTAACATTACAGAAACATGCATAAAACCAAGGCACACGCAGTTATTTACTTAGTAACCCCTAGCACACTGTAGGCGAAATGAGCAGATAACAAATGTGTAATATTTTCCTTATTTTTCCTAGAAAGTAGGGCTTGTGACATTTCATTCAAATCGGCCCAATTACACATTTGTTATCTGCTCATTTCGCTTACAGCGTGCCAAAGGTTAAACATCCAAATATTCATTACATGATAAACGTGTATGCTAGAGAATGTCACTACCAAATACCCGCATACACTATTATTAACGCATTCAACACCAAGTAACTCACATGGACTGGTCCATGATATTTTTAGACCAATAAATTAATAAGAACATTACATTTGGACCAGTTCATTTATCAAAATGGGTAATTATGTCTAAAAATAGTCATATCACTGGCAAAAAGTGCAGATCCTGATGAGACGGCTCGTCATGAGCCGGCTCATCTGGATCTACACTTTTTGTAAGCCTATTTAAAGGTCTGTGGTGTTGAAAGGGTTAAAACAGATACATTATGTTGTTTAATAATTCACAATATTTTCTGTATTCAGTCATGTGTGTTTTACGTTTATTTATTGTCGCTACCGGTTGCCCATTTGAGCGACGCCTCCTGAAGATATTAGTAATTTTAGATTTTTGGAGGATAGTGCATGATACAGACAGAGACCCATTCCAAAGTCTCCTCTGGTTCTTTTACATACACGGTGTAAAGCACCGACACGAGACCTCGGTTTAACGTCCCATCTGAAAGACTGTTAATTTTATTAGGGTCAGACGGGGGATCGAACCTGCGATCCCTGGATTACCAGTCCAGCGTGTTAACCACTGGACTACAGATCTGTCTGTTTATTCAGTGATATTATTAGTTTTAACATTCATAAGTTGTTCATAATACATATTATTTGGTATCCTAAAGAATATACTGTTGATCAATCTTTATTATTTTCTATAATAAGGAACTACTATGTATTCTAATAAATAATGAAATTCGTCTCCTATTCCTTTGAAAATCAACTACTAAATGATTTTTGAATTAGCTCCCCTTTATATATTTTTAATGGTGAAACTAAATGATTGTTTATTTCCAATTTTAAACCAAACCATCTTATAGATGCAATATGTGGTAAATATCAATATTTATTTCCTCTATCCCAAATATCTTTTGCAATACTAAATGAGTACCATAGAAATACATCTTTAAAAAGTTTCATAACCCCCAAATACAGCTGCCCGGAAATACATCTTTAAATGTTTCATAACCCCCAAATACAGCAGCCCGGAAATACATCTTTAAATGTTTCATAACCCCCAAATACAGCAGCCCGGAAATACATCTTTAAATGTTTCATAACCCCCAAATACAGAGAAGCCTGGAAATACATCTTTAAAAGTTTCATAACCCCCAAATACAGAGAAGCCTGGAAATACATCTTTAAATGTTTCATAACCCCCAAATACAGAGAAGCCTGGAAATACATCTTTAAATGTTTCATAACCCCCAAATACAGAGAAGCCTGGAAATACATCTTTAAATGTTTCATAACCCCCAAATACAGCAGCCCGGAAATCTTTAAATTTGTGTGTTTTACGTTTATTTATCTCTCTACCGGTTGCCCATATGAGCGACACCTCCTGAAGAGATTAGTCATTTTAGATTTTTGGAGGATAGTGCATGATACAGACAGAGACCCATTCCAGAATCTCCTCTGGTTCTTTTACGTGCACGGTGTAAAGCACCGACACGAGACCTCGGTTTAACGTCCCATCTGAAAGACTGTTAATTTTATTAGGGTCAGACGGGGGAACCTGCGATCCCTGGAATACCAGTCCAGCGTGTTACCACTGCACTACAGATCCGTCTGTACATCTTTAAATGTTTCATAACCCCCAAATACAGCAGCCCAAAAATACATCTTTAAAAGTTTGAATTTCCCATATTTCCTGGAATTATAGAGATTAATGTCTGGCCTGAAAGTTTTGAATGAAATTAGGATAAGTAGGATAATCTCTTCAAGTATTTTCATGGCCTGCTTTTATAATCCCATGTCTTTAACTCTTTCACCGCCAATGTCGCATAAAAGCGACTTTGTAAAAAAAGTAGAGAACCCGATCGGACAGAACAGAACATGCCATCTGATCAGGCTATATGCTGATTGCTCTTCAGACAGTGGAGCTGAAGCACCTGTCCGAATAGCAAACAACATAGATCCTGATCAGACGCGGCGCTACGCCGCGGCTGATCTGGATCTGTGTTGTTTGCACATCCTCTGAATTTATTCGGCGCTGAAAGAGTTAACGATTACAGAACAGATAAAAAGAACACATTGACTTGCTGATTTTCAAAGTTGGAAAGAGTGTACTACAGTAGATAGCTCAATAACATCTGTGATGTATTATTTTTGAAATATCTGCCATAGCAGCAGGCCCATACGTAGCTAGGGGGTCGGAGTGGTCAGATGTCCCCCCCTCATAATTCCCAGAGGTCCACTTTTTCATGCACTCTATCAGAATCTTTACACAGTTACTATAATAATATTGATGCAAGCAACACCTGGGAATAGTTTATAAGAGGCTTTCTCTGAACTTTCTCTATATGCTGTCGTTTTATAAGTATGTACACATTTAAACATCAAATAATTATGCTGTACTATGTGCTTGGTCATTGCCCAGAATGCAGGATATGACATTTCAAACAATCTAGATTTCAAAAGTTTCAGGCGGCCAACGGGACCCCCTAGCGGCCTCGGTCCATTCGGGATTTCGAAGTCCCTTCTGGACCTCGAAACGACCCCCCATTAAAAAGCTGGCTACGGTCCTGAGTAGTTACGGGATGAATGATCACACCAACCCGGGAAATTCTGAACTCCCTATTTGGGATACTGTATAAACGTTATTTTTACAACGACCGCGAAACAAGCTTTAATAACTTATATCCAATGATCAGCGCAGATGAAAGCTTATAAATATGTGGTCATTCATTCGTGTTGGAGGAATCCAGAGTACCCAGAGAAATCCCACTTGTCCAATCCAATCTGGCAACAACCCTACTACCGTATACCCCCGTTTAAACGTCCCCTCCCTAATAAACACCCCCCCAATTTTGAAGCAAAACAAAATAATTCTCCCCTCAGTGCCCGCTGCTATCATAGTCTGTACTGCTAGAAACACAGTGGTCTGTGTCGATGTCAAGAGGTATGAAGAAAGGGGGGCATTTAAAGGAGTCCCAGATATACTTTGCATATAATTTATCGCAAATTGCATCACCCCCGGGGGCGTTTAAACGGGGGTATACGATATCTAACCTACTTCCCCTTCTGAGGATCGAACCCGTGATGCATTGGTGAGAAGCGAGCATACTAGCCACTGTGCTAATCAGGCAGCATAATTGGGCTACTGTGTAATTAGTCCCCCACTGAACGTTGTTCTATATACACAAAGTAAAACTTTGGCTTGGGTTATGAATTCCACACTTTCTCATTAATTTTTATTAAAAGTTGTCTAAAACTTGTCAAATTGAAAAATCATGACCTAAGAAATGATTACCAGTTGATAATAATTATCTGTAAAGGTCTAAATGTGGTGCTATCAACATAGTGTTTATGTAATTACGCACTTGATTTTTCTATGAACCGTTAAATGACAAAAGCCAAACAAATTGGAAAAATAGCTGAAAACAAACATAATAATACTAAATTTGTAATTGTATATGATCAAAACATGAACACAGACATTGACCTGTGACAGCTGTCTTGCAGAAATGTCAAACATCGCTGTATGTAACTAAACAATATAAGTAATCTTCAGTCTAAATAAAGTATTGTCTTTATTAAATATGCAAATATGTCAAACTGTAATGCCATTGTCAGTTTTACAACTTTCAACTGTTGTACAAATTCGAAACCAAAAACGTTCACCAAGTCTGTCAATGATACGCGACTTCCTATAGTGGTTTGGGGGCTAAGATTTCAAACTGGCAATCATGGTCCTACAAGTGATTGAAAGTCATTCTACTGACTACACTGATCTATCCCACAATCACCTATGATTGACAGGTGACACAGACAATCAGTAATGCACTTCTGTGACACATCCTTGTTTACTTGCAGACAGAAGAGAATGTAAACACAGTCCTTTCAAAATTTAATGGCATTTTCTGACAGTAATAAAAAAACCATTTCGATATGGCCTAGTTCTTTTTCGTGAAAGCTAGGTCATGAGGTCTCCAAAAGCTGCCTATCATTTTATGTCTACTGGTCGTGTCACCTCTCCCTCAGACATGTCGCTTTTCCCCTTACATAGAGGAGTTTACACCAAACGTTTACAACCAAGTACAAATTACTATCTTTTCATTAATAAGACTATTGTATGCCTTTTTACTTTCTTCTTACTTCCTTCTTATTATGTTATATTATATGTTATATTTCGGGTTTTATGCCTGCATCAGCACCATTTCGGGCTATATCGCCGGCAGGCAGTTTACTTAACAACACGTTTCCTGGGCAGGCTCCAGCGGTTAACCAGTACTTGGGTGCACCAACCTCCGTAAGAAACTGCCAACTTTTTCATATAAATGAGACACGTCTGAGCGGTCTATCAGTGATGATAGGTTACAGTGGTATACAAGTCAGCGACCTTAACCACTCGACCATGGAGGCGGACTCTTTCTTATTAACCTTTGTAATCATTGTTATTTAAACTTTATTTATTTTACGATTGCGAAGCAAGTTCTAACAACTTATATTAATCACTCTCGTTGGCGCGCGCGGATGAAAGCGTAATGTGGTCATTCTTGTGGGAGGAAACCGGAGTACCCGGAGAAAACCCACCTGTCCGATCTGGTGACCACCACCGTACCATCTCACATACTTCCCGGTTCGAGGATCGAACCCGGGTTGCATGGTGGTGAGAAGCGAGCGCGCTAACCACTGCGCTAATCGGACAGCCATCATTGTTGTTTGTTTGGGAGGTCGAATGTCGCACAAACAGCTTAGGTCATATAGCGACTCTTCAGCTATTATTGGCGGAAGAAGACCCCGGCTGACCCTGCGAGACATATTTCAGGCACGGACAGGCACTCAGGTAGAACCGACATCCGCAAGTCAGCTGGATAGCTTCCTCACATGAATAAATTTAACATCCCCAGTGGGATTTGAACCTACAGCAGTGAGGGGTTAAGTGATTTGAAGTCAACGACCGTAACCACTAGGCCACCCCTTTGTAATAAATGTTCACACAAAGTTTAGAACTTTGTTTCCTATATACCTTTTTATATCACTTCTACCTGCAGAATTGTATAGTGGATATGTCCTAATATATTTTTCACTGCAGCATGTATGGTTCGGCACAGCATTGTGCACTTCTGTTTACAGCACACCTGTCAGGGGCGTAGCTAGCGATTTTGAATTTGTAGGCCAGACTAATACATTGATTTTGCTAGAGGAGTCTGGGTGTTCCCCCATTAACATTTTGAAGTAGTGGTTAATGGCTGGAGCCTGCTCAGGAAAGATGTACGGTAAACTGCCCGTCGCTCATATGGGCAACCGGTAAGTGATGATAAAATAAATTTACAGACAAACAAAATCTAAGCAATAATGCTACTAAGTCCTTTTACAATGTTACTGAATCTTTTCAAGACTTCCACATTTCACTGATCGCTAATTCGACTTTTACGATTTTTCTTACTTCATAAGCAGTAATTCTCCGCGGTTACTTGAACACTATCTCTAATGGTAATCTGCGCATAATTGAATTTGCTTAGGAAAACGTACAAGAGACTTTGATCAAGTAAAATAATAAAATCGCTACTTCGTTTCATGCTAATGAACAAAAAGTAAAACCATAATTGACAATTCGAAATCAATTTGGGCCAATCAGTCGTATTAAGTTTACCACATAGGACAAAAACAACTTTTGTTAGATTATTAGTTTCAATGATTTCAAGTCTTCTTTAGAAACAACCAATAAAGTCACCTATTATCACTTTGATGTTATTTAACAAAGGTCAGTGTAGCATTTTCCCATGATGAACAGAGGCATAGAATAAAATCAAAAAACATTAAAGACTATTGCATACAAAAAATGAAAGCAAAGTTTTACATTCCAAAATTGCCACATTAAGTGATAAGCCCTCTGAGATAAAACTGATGAGGACAAGATTGGTCTAAATCATCAAATCATAGCCAATTATCCCTTATCTTAATTAAGGGGGTGACCTGTCTGAATTCACAGTTCTGTTTACCCAGTGATAAGCAATTATCCATGAAATGTCATTTTTCAGCCATAAAGCTTCATAAAATGGCACTAAGCTTTGTGTGTGGTCCCCCCCCCCCCGAAACCATTTCTCCACTTGACCAATGTCTCATATAACCTGAAGGAAGAGTTCACAGGCAATCTAAACAAGTGCACGCTGGGTAAATGTGGACCAACAGCGCTTTGGGTAAGGTGTTCCAAATGAATAATAAAGTTGGTAAGTTTCAGTGACTGCATGGTGGCTAAAGCTAATAGAAATGGTGGAAGTCGTGATAGCGCGCTCGCGTCAGGTGTGAAAGGCCCGGAGTTTGAGCCCAGCTGTAAACATTACTCTTGTGCCCTTAGACAAGGTATTTAAATTTCACATTGCCTCTTCTCACTCCCTCGTGGCGATGGATTCCATCAGGAATGAGGTCTAAAGAGTGTTTAATATAAGTTGTAAGAACTTGTTTCACAATCGTGCTAAAAGATTTTTTGCATAAAATAAACTACTAATAGAAACTTGTTCATTCAGTGGACAAATATGCTCGTTCCAGTCTGGACATCATGCATTATGGGCAAACTATGGTGTGTGGTCATACTGTACAAGTCGTAACAAGTGTAATATGGGTGAAACTGCACGGCTTAGACCGGAGGTGTGCATTGTGGGTAATGTTGATGCCTTCCACTAAACACAAACATTAGGGGTAAAACTGCAGTTTCAGATAGAATGTGTATATGATGTGGGTATTATACTGGGCAAGTGCATTGTGGGTAAAGCTGCATGGTAAGACTGGACACATGCATGGTGGATAAAGCTGCAGAATTGAGACTGGGACAATGCATTGTGGGTATAGCTGCAGGATTGAGACTGGGAAAGTGCATTGTGGGTAAAGCTGCAGGATTGAGACTGGGAAAGTGCATTGTGGGTAAAGCTGCAGGATTGAGACTGGGAAAGTGCATTGTGGGTAAAGCTGCAGGATTGTGACTGGGAAAGTGCATTGTGGGTAAAGCTGCAGGGTTGAGACTGGGAAAGTGCATTGTGGGTAAAGCTGCAGTATTGAGACTCGGAAAGTGCATTGTGGGTAAAGCTGCAGGGTTGAGACTCGGAATGTGCATTGTGGGTAAAGCTGCAGGATTGAGACTCGGAATGTGCATTGTGGGTAAAGCTGCAGGATTGAGACTGGAAAAGTGCATTGTGGGTAAAGCTGCAGGGTTGAGACTGGGAAAGTGCATTGTGGGTAAAGCTGCAGGATTTACACTGGGAATGTGCATTGTGGGTAAAGCTGCAGGATTGAGACTCGGAATGTGCATTGTGGGTAAAGCTGCAGAATTGAGACTGGGAATGTGCATTGTGGGTAAAGCTGCAGGATTGAGACTCGGAATGTGCATTGTGGGTAAAGCTGCAGAATTGAGACTGGGAATGTGCATTGTGGGTAAAGCTGCAGGATTGAGACTGGGAAAGTGCATTGTGGGTAAAGCTGCAGGATTGAGACTCGGAATGTGCATTGTGGGTAAAGCTGCAGGATTGAGACTGGGAAAGTGCATTGTGGGTAAAGCTGCAGGATTGAGACTGGGAAAGTGCATTGTGGGTAAAGCTGCATGGTAAGACTGGACACATGCATGGTGGGTAAAACCACATGTTCAGACTGGACAAATGCATTGTGTTCAAAGCTGTATCTACAATGTAAATGAATCTTCAGCCTATCTTCAGATCCATCGAGTTATTGTATACATGTACATTGTGGGTAAATCTGTAAACTAACCAATAAGTCAGAGTGGATAAGATTTGACAACATTCCGTTCTAACAAGCCCTTAAAATATCCATAGCAAGTTTTTTATCCATTGGACGTCCAACAAGTCTTTCCTGTCAAATTTACTGCCCTAAAAGACATTTTTTTACCTTTAATTCAGACAAATGGAAGGATTTGTTAACAAGATGTATGTGTTTTACAATAATTTGAAACAAAAATGGATGAAATAAAGGATAAAACCAACCATTACGCAGATAACATTTGCTAATTTAGCAACATCACAAATAATGAAGAGACATACTACATTTATCAATACATTTAGTCCTGTAGGAGTAAGCTCCCTTCTCTGAGAACATGTTCTGTGATATTCATTTCTCTGCTGGTAAAGAATGTGGACCAAGCTGGCGGACAAACAAATATTAATTCCAATACCTAAGCAGTAAAATCTTAACCCATAACCTACCGAATAAATTGGACGGAATGTGCAAACAACATAGATCCAGATCAGCCGTGTCTGATCTGGTTTTATGCTGTTTGTGCCATCTGATCCGGCTCTATGCTGTTTCTAATAGCGACTTTAGTTGCAGGTTAAGGGTTAATCAATTTCAACTGTATTTGCATATATATATATATATGTGCTTTATTTTGCTTTTCTCTCAGACAGATGAACTTACAGGCACAACATTTACTGATGGTGGTCAAACATTAATCTCCAGAGCCAAGCATCCATACATGTCCTAGCATTACATCGGCAGTTTGACAGTGTAAACTACACCATGTCTTGAACACAGAAGATCAAATAGAAATTATTTTCGGAGACGAACAAAGGTCTCAAAATTTGGCGTCTCATAATCATTGAGAATTTAATGTTCCATAGAAAAGATCGAAAAATGTACACCCAAATAGTTTTGAGCAGAATTGGTGTTTTAAATTTGAGATCAATGTGACCTTGACATTTGGTCCACGTAACCCAAGATATATTAAAGTTTAAACTTTATTTATTTTACAACCATTGCAAAGCAATTTCAAACAACTTGTATTAATCACTGTCGTTGGTGCGGATGAAAGCGATGTGGTCATTTGTGTGGGAAGAAACCGGAGTACACAGAGAAAACCCACCTGTCCGAGCTGGTGACCATCGTACTATCTCACATACTTCCCGGTCCGAGGATCGAACCCGGGTTGCATTGGTGTGAAGCGAGCTAAGATATATGGGAGGGGGGCTAAATCAAGAACAGTAACCAGCAAATACCGACTGTCTGGAAGCAATTTGTTCAGAGCCAGTTAGTTGCGCTGACTCAATTTCTTTTCTTTCATTTCTTTTTCCTTTATCATCTAATCAAACAAAGCTTCTTCTGGCCCATTTCATTCACCCTCTAAACAACTCTAGATGCTGCACAACTCAAACACACTTACCTGAAACATAGAAACATGGAAGCATTGAATAATTGAATTAATGATTATCAACACAGTATCTAGGTAATTGGGGTGTTCAACTTTCATCTTATCTGTTAAGTAGGCTACATCTAGACCTTCTACTTACAGATCTGCTTTTTTTTGTTCCTTTCTGTAAGAAAATAAGAGATTTTAATGGGAATTTTTCATCAGAGAAAATACCTCTCATTTTTTCTGGCAACTGAAATATAAATGTTATGCAAAATAATCCATAAATTGTGGAGTAAATTACTGCTGCTGCTGTTGCTACTACAACTGCTGCTACTACTGCTACTACTGCTGCTGCTACTACTGCTACTACTACTGCTGCTACTACTACTACTGCTGCTACTGCTGCTGCTGCTGCTGCTGCTACTGCTACTGCTACTACTACTACTACTACTACTACTACTACTACTAATGTACAGCTACTACTCCAAAGAGATTTCCTGTAAAAGTCTTAGAACAGTGTACTACCATTCGCAATCATAGATAGACCTTGAGCTAGGAAAGGATGCGGGATTTAACTCAACTAACTCAGAAGCCCATATTTAAGCATATTTGTGTGATTCATGGGACCAGTTTGCTGGAAATAGATCAAAGTAAAAGCCCAAAAAACCCTCAACCTTATCATTATCTGGGCCAGAAATCACAGGACTGGTCTGCAGTAACAGCTTCGAGATTATACAAGTTTGCTAAGTCTCAAGCAATGTGATAGGTTGAATCTGAGATTTAGACCAATGATTAGTGTTGTACTATGCATCATAAAAGCCAATCATGAGTGTCATGGTAGCACGTTTGCTTCAAGTGTGAAAGGCCCAGAGTTTGCCTGTTCCAATTGTGCCCTTAGACAAGGCACTTAATTCACATGCCTCTTCTCTCTCCCTCAATGGCGATGGAATCCATCAGGGATGAGGTCTCGAGACTGATTAAACTATTGTTATATCAGCTTGTTTCGTAATTGAGCTCAAATAAATTTGTATAAACTAATCAAAGTGTAACACCCTATTTGCCTGTAACCGACTGGTCTTGTCTCACAGCCGGGAAACAGGGACGCTACTGCTGCTCAAAGATGAGCTTTGTAACAGTCAGAAGTTGTTGCATGGCTGACTAATACATCTTTATATAACTGGGTGAGCTGGGAAACAGGGAGGCTACTGCTGCCCAAAGATGAGCTTTGTAACAGTCAGAAGTTGTTGCATGGCTGACTAATACATCTTTATATAACTGGGTGAGCCGGGAAACAGGGAGGCTACTGCTGCCCAAAGATGAGTTTTGTAACAGTCAGAAGTTGTTGCATGGCTGACTAATACATCTTTATATAACTGGGTGAGCTGGGAAACAGGGAGGCTACTGCTGCCCAAAGATGAGCTTTGTAACAGTCAGAAGTTGTTGCATGGCTGACTAATACATCTTTATATAACTGGGTGAGCCGGGAAACAGGGAGGCTACTGCTGCCCAAAGATGAGTTTTGTAACAGTCAGAAGTTGTTGCATGGCTGACTAATACATCTTTATATAACTGGGTGAGCCGGGGGGAAACAGGGAGGCTACTGCTGCCCAAAGATGAGTTTTGTAACAGTCAGAAGTTGTTGCATGGCTGTATATGTGAATACATCTTTATAAAACTGGGTGATCATGCATTAATCTTGCAGCAGCCCTCTTTTTTCCTAGAGGCCCCTTTTATCTACTCATGCCTAAAGGTGAATAATCGCCTTGTCAAGATTAGATTTCTCCTTATCAATAAACAGTGAGTAGATCTCAGATCATGTGTCACAGCCCCTTATTGATATTAATGGAAAATGTGTCCAAAAATAAATTAGCTCCAGGAAGTGGAAAGGGTCCTACCCCCTAAGCTTTATCAGGAAATGCTGCAGGTGGTGGGAAATAAATTACTTTTTAGTGAGCAAAAACTTTTGATTCTTGGAAATTGTCTTTGTGAGAAAAATCACAATGTTCCTTGACTTTTTTTTTAAAACTTTATTTTACAACGATTGGGAAGCAAGTTTTAACAACTTATATTAATCACTCTCGTTGGCGTGGATGAAAGCGTGTGTGTGTTTTACGTTTATTTATCGTCACTACCCATATGAGTAACGCCTCCTGAAGAGATTAGTAATTTTAGATTTTTGGAGGATGATACAGACAGAGACACATACCAGAGTCTCCTCTGGTTCTTTTACTTGCACAGTGTAAAGCACCAACACGAGACCTCTGTTTAATGTCCCATCTGAAAGACTGTTAATTTTATTAGGGCCAGACGGGAGATCGAACCTGCGATCCCTGGAATACCAGTCCAGTGTGTTACCACTGGACTACAGATCCGTCTGTTAGGATGAACGCGTAAATGTGATCATTTGTGTGGGAGGAAACCAGAGTACCCAGGGAAAACCCACCTGTCCGATCTGGCGACAACTGACCATCTCACATACTTCCCAGTCTGAGGATCAAACCCACGGGTTGCATTGGTGAAAAACGAATGCGCTTACCACTGTTATTAACATGATGGATGAATGTATACTATTCCATAATAGTACAGCAACAGTTTCTTTTGTGTATTGGACAAGGAGCTATAAGTGTACAAAACAATATGTATAACTATGTATATCTAGACTTGAATGTGGTCATTCAAACGCACCATTCCATACAGACTGTTCGCACACAGACCATTCCATACAGACTGTTCCCACACAGACCATTCCATGCAGACTGTTCCCACGCAGACCATTCCATGCAGACTGTTCCCATGCAGACCATTCCATGCAGACTGTTCGCACACAGACTGTTCCCACACAGACCATTCCATGCAGACTGTTCACCCACAGACCATTCCATGCAGACTGTTCGCACACAGACTGTTCCCACACAGATTGTTCGCACACAGACTGTTCCCACACAGACCATTCCATGCAGACTGTTCCCACGCAGACCATTCCATGCAGACTGTTCGCACACAGACTGTTCCCACACAGACCATTCCATGCAGACTGTTCCCACACAGACCATTCCATGCAGACTGTTCACCCACAGACCATTCCATGCAGACTGTTCGCACACAGACTGTTCCCACGCAGACCATTCCACGCAGACTGTTCCCACACAGACCATTCCATGCAGACTGTTCCCACGCAGACCATTCCATGCAGACTGTTCCCACACAGACCATTCCATGCAGACTGTTCCCACGCAGACTATTCCATGCAGACTGTTCTCACACAGACCATCCATGCAGACTGTTCCCACACAGACCATTCCATGCAGACTGTTCCCACGCAGATCATTCCATGCAGACTGTTCCACGCAGACCATTCCATGCAGACTGTTCCCACGCAGACCATTCCATGCAGGCTTTTCCCACGCAGACCATTCCATGCAGACTGTTCCCACGCAGACCATTCCATGCAGACTGTTCCCACACAGACCATTCCATGCAGACTGTTCCCATGCAGACCATTCCATGCAGACTGTTCCCACGCAGACCATTCCATGCAGACTGTTCCCACACAGACCATTCCATGCAGACTGTTCCCATGCAGACCATTCCATGCAGACTGTTCCCACGCAGACCATTCCATGCAGACTGTTCGCACACAGACTGTTCCCACGCAGACTGTTCACACACAGACCATTCCATGCAGACTGTTCGCACACAGACCATTCCATGCAGATTGTTCGCACACAGACTGTTCACACACAGACTGTTCCCACACAGACCATTCCATGCAGACTGTTCCCATGCAGACCATTCCATGCAGACTGTTTGCACACAGACCATTTAAATGCAGGCCATTCCATTCAGACTGTTCATACGCAGACCGTTCACACACGCAGACCATTCCATGCAGACCGATGCTTCCTGCCATGTTTGATGAAAATCCAATAAAGGATTATAATAATGTCCAACCAGGACAGGGTTAAAATATGCACAACTAGACACCATACCGATGCTTCCTCCTACTAAGTTTGGTGAAAATCTAACTGGGAGGGGGGGGGGTAGTTGGAGATGAAATGTGGACAAGGTAAACTGGACAGAGGAGGGCAAAGGCAATAATAATATGTCTCCCCATTTATGAGAGACATAACTACAAAATCAGATAGTAAATTACAAAATCTGAAAGTAATCTAGAAATTGTTTTTGAAAAACAAAACGTATGTCTCCCCTCAGTGCAGTAACAGTCATGGAAATGAAATATATTTGCAATAAAAACTAAAGATTGGTTTTCTACGTATTGCATTGTATGTATAATTGTAATGTAATGTATGCATTGTGTGTATAATTGTAATGTAATGTATGCATTGTGTGTATAATTGTAATGTAATGTATGCATTGTGTGTATAATTGTAATGTAATGTATGCATTGTGGGTATAATTGTAATGTAATGTATGCATTGTGGGTATAATTGTAATGTAATGTATGCATTGTGGGTATAATTGTAATGTAATGTATGAAAAAATGCAATATAATATTATTAAACTTTGGTGGAGTAATAAAAGCATGGAAGTGTAATATATGAAGTTATTGCAATAAAAGCATGGAAGTGTAATATATGAAGTTATTGCAATAAAAGCATGGAAGTGTAATATATGAAGTTATTGCAATAAAAGTATGGAAGTGTAATATATGAAGTTATTGCAATAAAAGCATGGAAGTGTAATATATGAAGTTATTGCAATAAAAGCATGGATGTGTAATATATGAAGTTATTGCAATAAAAGCATGGACGTGTAATATATGAAGTCATTACAATAAAAGCATGGACGTGTAATATATGAAGTTATTGCAATAAAAGCATGGAAGTGTAATATATGAAGTCATTACAATAAAAGCATGGACGTGTAATATATGAAGTTATTGCAATAAAAGCATGGAAGTGTAATATATGAAGTTATTGCAATAAAAGCATGGACGTGTAATATATGAAGTTATTGCAATAAAAGCATGGACGTGTAATATATGAAGTTATTGCAATAAAAGCATGGAAGTGTAATATATGAAGTTATTGCAATAAAAGCATGGAAGTGTAATATATGAAGTTATTGCAATAAAAGCATGGAAGTGTAATATATGAAGTTATTGCAATAAAAGCATGGAAGTGTAATATATGAAGTTATTGCAATAAAAGCATGGAAGTGTAATATATGAAGTTATTGCAATAAAAGCATGGAAGTGTAATATATGAAGTTATTGCAATAAAAGCATGGAAGTGTAATATATGAAGTTATTGCAATAAAAGCATGGAAGTGTAATATATGAAGTTATTGCAATAAAAGCATGGAAGTGTAATATATGAAGTTATTGCAATAAAAGCATGGAAGTGTAATATATGAAGTTATTGCAATAAAAGCATGGAAGTGTAATATATGAAGTTATTGCAATAAAAGCATGGAAGTGTAATATATGAAGTTATTGCAATAAAAGCATGGAAGTGTAATATATGAAGTTATTGCAATAAAAGCATGGACGTGTAATATATGAAGTTATTGCAATAAAAGCATGGACGTGTAATATATGAAGTTATTGCAATAAAAGTATGGAAGTATAATATATGAAGTCCTTGCAATAAAAGTATGGAAGTGTAATATATGAAGTTATTGCAATAAAAGCATGGAAGTGTAATATATGAAGTTATTGCAATAAAAGTATGGAAGTGTAATATATGAAGTTATTGCAATAAAAGTATGGACGTGTAATATATGAAGTCCTTGCAATAAAAGTATGGAAGTGTAATATATGAAGTTATTGCAATAAAAGTATGGAAGTGTAATATATGAAGTTATTGCAATAAAAGTATGGAAGTGTAATATATGAAGTTATTGCAACTATGGAAGTGTAATATATGAAGTTATTGCAATAAAAGCATGGACGTGTAATATATGAAGTTATTGCAATAAAAGCATGGACGTGTAATATATGAAGTCCTTGCAACTATGGAAGTGTAATATATGAAGTTATTGCAATAAAAGCATGGAAGTGTAATATATGAAGTTATTGCAACTATGGAAGTGTAATATATGAAGTTATTGCAATAAAAGTATGGAAGTGTAATATATGAAGTTATTGCAATAAAAGTATGGAAGTGTAATATATGAAGTTATTGCAACTATGGAAGTGTAATATATGAAGTTATTGCAATAAAAGCATGGACGTGTAATATATGAAGTTATTGCAATAAAAGCATGGACGTGTAATATATGAAGTCCTTGCAACTATGGAAGTGTAATATATGAAGTTATTGCAATAAAAGCATGGAAGTGTAATATATGAAGTTATTGCAACTATGGAAGTGTAATATATGAAGTTATTGCAATAAAAGTATGGAAGTGTAATATATGAAGTTATTGCAATAAAAGTATGGAAGTGTAATATATGAAGTTATTGCAACTATGGAAGTGTAATATATGAAGTTATTGCAATAAAAGCATGGACGTGTAATATATGAAGTTATTGCAATAAAAGCATGGACGTGTAATATATGAAGTCCTTGCAATAAAAGCATGGAAGTGTAATATATGAAGTTATTACAATAAAAGTATGGAAGTGTAATATATGAAGTCCTTGCAATAAAAGTATGGAAGTGTAATATATGAAGTTATTGCAATAAAAGCATGGAAGTGTAATATATGAAGTTATTGTAATAAAAGCATGGAAGTGTAATATATGAAGTTATTGCAATAAAAGTATGGAAGTATAATATATGAAGTTATTGCAATAAAAGCATGGAAGTGTAATATATGAAGTTATTGTAATAAAAGCATGGAAATGTAATATATGAAGTTATTGCAACTATGGAAGTGTAATATATGAAGTTATTGCAATAAAAGTATGGAACGTGTAATATATGAAGTCCTTGCAATAAAAGCATGGAAGTGTAATATATGAAGTTATTGCAATAAAAGTATGGAAGTGTAATATATGAAGTTATTGCAATAAAAGTATGGAAGTGTAATATATGAAGTTATTGCAATAAAAGCATGGACGTGTAATATATGAAGTCCTTGCAATAAAAGTATGGAAATGTAATATATGAAGTTATTGCAATAAAAGTATAGAAGTGTAATATATGAAGTTATTGCAATAAAAGTATTGAAGTGTAATATATGAAGTTATTGCAATAAAAGTATGGAAGTGTAATATATGAAGTTATTGTAATAAAAGCATGGAAGTGTAATATATGAAGTTATTGCAATAAAAGTATAGAAGTGTAATATATGAAGTTATTGCAATAAAAGTATTGAAGTGTAATATATGAAGTTATTGCAACTATGGAAGTGTAATATATGAAGTCATTGCAATAAAAGTATAGAAGTGTAATATATGAAGTCCTTGCAATAAAAGTATGGAAGTGTAATATATGAAGTCATTGCAATAAAAGTATAGAAGTGTAATATATGAAGTCATTACAATAAAAGCATGGAAGTGTAATATATGAAGTCCTTGCAATAAAAGTATGGAAATGTAATATATGAAGTTATTGCAATAAAAGTATGGAAATGTAATATATGAAGTTATTGCAATAAAAGTATGGAAATGTAATATATGAAGTTATTGCAATAAAAGTATGGAAGTGTAATATATGAAGTTATTGCAATAAAAGTATGGAAGTGTAATATATGAAGTTATTGTAATAAAAGCATGGAAGTGTAATATATGAAGTTATTGCAATAAAAGCATGGAAATGTAATATATGAAGTTATTGCAATAAAAGTATGGAAATGTAATATACCGAGTCAAAAAAGAAACGATACCTGGTGTTTATGTGTCTATAATTTCAACATTTATTAAGACAATTCTTTGAAAATTCAAAAGATGATAGTCCAACATGTATGAAAGAGGAGCACATAAAGCATAATGAGCCTCCGAAACTGTCTGCTGCGTGGTGACGTAATTCGTCGGACAGGGGTCTAATGGAGTTTTCACACAGACGTCAATACCGAGTATGGGCACCATTTGCGTCTCTCACTGCAATGCACCGCCGTCGCATCGAACGGAAGAGTGTCTGAATCTCTTGCTGGTCAATATTTGTCCACTCCTGACGCAAAACATCCCTCAGTTGGTTTAACGTTACCGGCTGACGTCGTCTGACGCGGCGATCTAACGTATCCCACAACTGTTCTATGGGTGACAAGTCTGGTGACAAAGCAGGCTACGGCAGGGTTTCAATATTGTTCTGCTCCAATAATTTGGTGGAAATCCGAGCAGTATGATACCTGGCGTTGTCCTGTTGGAACAGTGTGACGTTTCTGTTGGCGTTAAAGAACGGCACAACAACTGGCGCAAGGATCTCATCACAGTACCGCTGGGCGTTTAGGTTCCCGTCCACCACTAACAGTTCAGTGCGACTGCCGAAGGTGATACCACCCCACGCCATAACGTTTCCGCCCCCGAACAGATCGACCTGACGTACACATGCGTCGGCGTAACGTTCACCACGTCTGCGATATACCAGCTCTCTGCCATCCGCTCGACGCAAACAGAACCGCGATTCATCGCTAAACATCACCGAATTCCACTGTAACCGAGTCCAGCGAGCACGTTCCGTCGTCCATTCCCGCCGTACGTCACGGTGACGTCGTGTCAGGATGGATCCAACGTATGGCCGATAGGCACGAATGCCACGTTCACCGAGCTGGTTCCTGACTGTTAGTGCACTGATGTGATTGTTGGTCATCCCAGGAGTAACGACAGCTGTGTGCGTAGCAGGTAGGAACCGGTCACGTAAATGTGACGTCCGAATGTGACGGTCCTGTTCACGCGTCGTCACACGTGGTCGACCAGATCTTGGACGGTCGTCCACCGATCCATGTGTTCGATAACGTCGAAGTAGACGTGTTATCGTGATCCGCGTAACCCCGAGTCGATTTGCGACGTCACGCTGACGTAAACCGCCGTCAATCATGCCAATGGCACGCATTCTCTGATTGCGGTTTAGCCTAGACATTTTGTTAGAGGTAACAATGGGTATGTAAGGTGTTTTTCCTCGATTATAATGCAATACCAGTACAATAAACCGGTTTTCCGATTTGTACATGTGTAGGAAGTTGTCTTTGTTGAGGAGCACGTGCAAATCGGAAATTCGGCGTTTCAGGGTTATCGGGTGTTTATTTACCTGTGTTTATGGTTGGCTGACGTTGCAATAAGATACCCGGTACTGATACGTAATAATATATTAAACCTTTCTATGGTTTTATCCGTTTTACGTCATTTTTAGTTTGGTATCGTTTCTTTTTTGACTCAGTATATATGAAGTTATTGCAATAAAAGTATGGAAATGTAATATATGAAGTTATTGCAATAAAAGCATGGAAGTGTAATATATGAAGTTATTGTAATAAAAGCATGGAAGTGTAATATATGAAGTTATTGTAATAAAAGCATGGAAGTGTAATATATGAAGTTATTGTAATAAAAGCATGGAAGTGTAATATATGAAGTTATTGTAATAAAAGCATGGAAGTGTAATATATGAAGTTATTGTAATAAAAGCATGGAAGTGTAATATATGAAGTTATTGTAATAAAAGCATGGAAGTGTAATATATGAAGTTATTGTAATAAAAGCATGGAAGTGTAATATATGAAGTTATTGTAATAAAAGCATGGAAGTGTAATATATGAAGTTATTGTAATAAAAGCATGGAAGTGTAATATATGAAGTTATTGTAATAAAAGCATGGAAGTGTAATATATGAAGTTATTGTAATAAAAGCATGGAAGTGTAATATATGAAGTTATTGTAATAAAAGCATGGAAGTGTAATATATGAAGTTATTGCAATAAAAGCATGGAAGTGTAATATATGAAGTTATTGCAATAAAAGTATGGAAGTGTAATTATGAAGTCCTTGCAATAAAAGCATGGAAGTGTAATATATGAAGTTATTGCAATAAAAGCATGGAAGTGTAATATATGAAGTTATTACAATAAAAGCATGGAAGTGTAATATATGAAGTTATTGCAATAAAAGTATGGAAGTGTAATATATGAAGTCCTTGCAATAAAAGTATGGAAGTGTAATATATGAAGTCATTGCAATAAAAGCATGGAAGTGTAATATATGAAGTTATTGCAATAAAAGCATGGAAGTGTAATATATGAAGTTATTACAATAAAAGCATGGAAGTGTAATATATGAAGTTATTGCAATAAAAGTATGGAAGTGTAATATATGAAGTCCTTGCAATAAAAGTATGGAAGTGTAATATATGAAGTTATTGCAATAAAAGCATGGAAGTGTAATATATGAAGTTATTACAATAAAAGCATGGAAGTGTAATATATGAAGTTATTGCAATAAAAGTATGGAAGTGTAATATATGAAGTCCTTGCAATAAAAGTATGGAAGTGTAATATATGAAGTCATTGCAATAAAAGCATGGAAGTGTAATATATGAAGTTATTGCAATAAAAGCATGGAAGTGTAATATATGAAGTTATTACAATAAAAGCATGGAAGTGTAATATATGAAGTTATTGCAATAAAAGTATGGAAGTGTAATATATGAAGTCCTTGCAATAAAAGTATGGAAGTGTAATATATGAAGTCATTGCAATAAAAGCATGGAAGTGTAATATATGAAGTTATTGCAACTATGGAAGTGTAATATATGAAGTTATTGCAATACAAGCATGGAAGTGTAATATATGAAGTCATTACAATAAAAGTATGGAAGTGTACTATATGAAGTTATTGCAATAAAAGTATGGAAGTGTAATATATGAAGTTATTGCAATAAAAGTATGGAAGTGTAATATATGAAGTCATTACAATAAAAGCATGGAAGTGTAATATATGAAGTTATTACAATAAAAGCATGGACGTGTACTATATGAAGTTATTGCAACTATGGAAGTGTAATATATGAAGTCATTACAATAAAAGTATAGAAGTGTAATATATGAAGTTATTGCAATAAAAGTATGGAAGTGTAATATATGAAGTCATTACAATAAAAGTATGGAAGTATAATATATGAAGTTATTGCAATAAAAGTATGGACGTGTAATATATGAAGTTATTGCAATAAAAGCATGGAAGTGTAATATATGAAGTTATTGCAATAAAAGTATGGACGTGTAATATATGAAGTTATTGCAACTATGGAAGTGTAATATATGAAGTTATTGCAATAAAAGCATGGAAGTGTAATATATGAAGTTATTACAACTATGGAAGTGTAATATATGAAGTTATTGCAATAAAAGCATGGATGTGTAATATATGAAGTTATTGCAATAAAAGTATGGAAGTGTAATATATGAAGTTATTGCAATAAAAGCATGGATGTGTAATATATGAAGTTATTGCAATAAAAGCATGGAAGTGTAATATATGAAGTTATTGCAACTATGGAAGTGTAATATATGAAGTCATTGCAATAAAAGCATGGATGTGTAATATATGAAGTCCTTGCAACTATGGAAGTGTAATATTTGAAGTCATTGCAATAAAAGCATGGAAGTGTAATATATGAAGTTAATGCAATAAAAGCATGGAAGTGTAATATATGAAGTTATTGCAATAAAAGCATGGAAGTGTAATATATGAAGTTATTGCAATAAAAGTATGGAAGTGTAATATATGAAGTCATTGCAATAAAAGCATGGATGTGTAATATATGAAGTTATTGCAATAAAAGCATGGAAGTGTAATATATGAAGTTATTGCAATAAAAGTATGGAAGTGTAATATATGAAGTTATTGCAACTATGGAAGTGTAATATATGAAGTCATTGCAATAAAAGCATGGATGTGTAATATATGAAGTCCTTGCAACTATGGAAGTGTAATATATGAAGTCATTGCAATAAAAGCATGGAAGTGTAATATATGAAGTTATTGCAATAAAAGCATGGAAGTGTAATATATGAAGTTATTGCAATACAAGCATGGGAGTGAAATATATGAAGTTATTGCAATAAAAGTATGGAAGTGTAATATATGAAGTCCTTGCAATAAAAGCATGGATGTGTAATATATGAAGTTATTGCAATAAAAGTATGGACGTGTAATATATGAAGTTATTGCAACTATGGAAGTGTAATATATGAAGTCATTGCAATAAAAGCATGGATGTGTAATATATGAAGTCCTTGCAACTATGGAAGTGTAATATATGAAGTCATTGCAATAAAAGCATGGAAGTGTAATATATGAAGTTATTGCAATAAAAGCATGGAAGTGTAATATATGAAGTTATTGCAATACAAGCATGGAAGTGTAATATATGAAGTTATTGCAATAAAAGTATGGAAGTGTAATATATGAAGTCATTGCAATAAAAGCATGGATGTGTAATATATGAAGTCATTGCAATAAAAGCATGGAAGTGTAATATATGAAGTCATTGCAATAAAAGCATGGAAGTGTAATATATGAAGTCATTGCAATAAAAGCATGGAAGTGTAATATATGAAGTCATTGCAATAAAAGCATGTACGTGTAATATATGAAGTCCTTGCAATAAAAGTATGGAAGTGTAATATATGAAGTTATTGCAATAAAAGTATGGAAATGTAATATATGAAGTCATTGCAATAAAAATGGTTCTTTAGTATTATGAAGTTTACAAAATTGAAGCAACGGCAAACTGTGTTATAAAAAAGTTCAAATGGCTGTAAACCTGCCAGAAATCATCCAATCGGTACGCGGTTACAATATGCACAACTAGACATCTTACCGATGCTTCCTGGACAGGTTGGTGAAAATCCAAGAAGGGGATTGGAAGATGAAGCGTGGACAAGCTTTGTGTTATAAAAATGTAATGTAAAAATATAAAGGGCTGTAAATCCACAATAAATCATCTAATCGGAACGGGATTACAATTGCACAACTAGATATGCTTCCGGCCTAGTTCGGTGATAATCCAACAAAGGGTTTTGGAGATGAAGCACAGACAAGGTAAACAGGAGCACAGACAAGGTAAACAGGACGGACGGACAGAGAGCAAAAACATTATGTCTCCCCGCCCATCATGGGGAGACAAAATTACAATATCTGATAGCAAATTGCAGAATCTGATAGTAAATTACAATATTTGATAATAAATTACCATTTCGGATAGTAGTTACAAAATGGGATAGTAAATTACTCACTGCGCTGTGTGCAGTCTAGCGTGGAATCCACATCTTTCCAAGTTAACATGAGAAGTTCTTACAATTTACTTTCTGATTTTGATCCAACCATGACCATCCAGACTTGATTATAATGTTATCTCATCTATAAGATGACCCCCCCCCCCTACTTGGTCCTGAAATGTGTGCGTTTTGGCATGCACTCGCATATATAAGACGGGTTGATAAAATGGACACCAAACACAAGTATAAATTGCATGTTTAGCCAGTGCAAGTTGAATAAATTTTCAGTATCAAAGTGCTTGCTTTTCTAAAAAGTAATTATGGATACCATTTAACACATTAAATATTTTTTTAAAAATTTGAATTTTCTTTTTTAGCACTAGTTTATAAGACGGGGGGAGCCACTTGAGAACCATACTCTGGTGGTAAAAAAGTCGTCTTATACGCGAGTATGAACGCTAAGCACCAAATACATCGACCAGTATCAGCGGCCATCTTGTGTGATTTTTGTGAAGTGCATGACTGTACACAAATAATGAACATGTTATGCTGCAATACTTAAGCTAATTTCGACCTAATCAGACACTACTTTCTGAAGCATATGTAAACGTAGGCATGATTAAACAGATCATATCAAATTAGATCTAGCTCTCCAGATGTATGCACAAACAGTACATTGTCTGATTAGATCCACTCCGATTAATCTAGATATAGCAACCAATAGCTCTGATAATATATATAGTGTCAGTGGTAACAGTCTTTCAGATGGGACGTTAAACCGAGGTCTCGTGTCGGTGCTTTACACCGTGCACGTAAAAGAACCAGAGGAGACTCTGGAATGGGTCTCTGTCTGTATCATTGCACTATCCTCCAAAATCTAAAATAACTAATCTCTTCAGGAGGCGTCGCTCATATGGGCAACCGGTAGCGACGATAAATAAACGTAAAACACACATAATATATATATTTAATTTTCGTATTTATTTTTGACCCAAAATCTGTGAATGAGTACATTTTATAATTCATGCATTCATTCTTTAAACAGTAGCTAATTTGCTACTACGGAGATGACAACCATAAGCTGTATAGCTTTCTGTCCAATTCCTTATTTCAATTGTTGTAAATAATCATGTACATGATAGAAAAATGTACATGATAGAAAATAAATATGTTTAAACCAAACAGTAGCTATTTCTTGTTCACAATTTCTGCATACAATCTTTTATGTTACACCCAAAATGATGAAAATAAACATTCAGTGACAACAAATTAATATCACCTCAACAAAAAAAGATAATCCATTTTCCAGCAAATTAAAAAAAACGCACTTAAGTTTTTCAACGAGAAGTCAAGAAGAGAGGTGGTAAGTTGGTTTTTTTGCAACATTAATGGACCAACGCATGAAATATTTCCCTAATACCAGCATTACAACAGAGAAACATAAAAACAACATTATAAATGTTATCATTCAACATAATGGTGAGTAATAGCCAGGTATGTGTCCTCATGTTTTATGAAAAGTCGCTACAGGGCAGGACCTTAAAGCTGTCTGGTAAATATAATATAAATATATGTTTTCTTCTACATTTTACAGGTCAATATAAAGGTGATACCTGATTCTCAAGTTAGTATATACACTACCCCATAACACAGAGATTCAAGTTAGTATATACACTATCCCATAACACAGAGATTCAAGTTAGTATATACACTATCCCATAACACAGAGATTCAAGTTAGTATATACACTACCCCATAACACAGAGATTCAAGTTAGTATAATAATACACTATCCCATAACACAGAGATTCAAGTGTATGTACACTATCCATATCACAGAGATTCAAGTTAGTGTACACCATCCATAACACAGAGATTCAAGTTAGTGTACACTATACTATCCATAACACAGAGATTCATGTTAGTGTACACTATACTATCCATAACACAGAGATTCAAGTTAGTGTACACTATACTATCCATAACACAGAGATTCAAGTTAGTGTACACTATACTATCCATAACACAGAGATTCAAGTTAGTGTATACTATACTACCTCATAACACAGAGATTCAAGTTAGTGTACACTATACTATCCATAATACAGAGATTCAAGTTAGTGTACACTATACTATCCATAATACAGATATTCAAGTTAGTGTACACTATACTATCCATAACACAGAGATTCAAGTTAGTGTACACTATACTATCCATAATACAGATATTCAAGTTAGTGTACACTATACTATCCATAACACAGAGATTCAAGTTAGTGTACACTATACTATCCATAACACAGAGATTCAAGTTAGTGTACACTATACTATCCATAATACAGAGATTCAAGTTAGTGTACACTATACTACCTCATAACACAGAGATTCAAGTTTGTGTACACTATACTATCCATAATACAGAGATTCAAGTTAGTGTACACTATACTACCTCATAACACAGAGATTCAAGTTAGTGTACACTATACTACACCATAACACAGAGATTCAAGTTTGTGTACACTATACTATCCATAATACAGAGATTCAAGTTTGTGTACACTATACTACCTCATAACACAGAGATTCAAGTTAGTGTACACTACCCCATAACAAAGAGATTCAAGTTAGTGTACACTATACTATCCATAACACAGAGATTCAAGTTAGTGTACACTATACTACCTCATAACACAGATATTCAAGTTAGTGTACACTATACTATCCATAACACAGAGATTCAAGTTAATGTACACTATACTATCCATAATACAGAGATTCAAGTTAGTGTACACTATACTACCTCATAACACAGAGATTCAAGTTAGTGTACACTACCCCATAACACAGAGATTCAAGTTAGTGTACACTATACTATCCATAACACAGAGATTCAAGTTAGTGTACACTATACTACCTCATAACACAGATATTCAAGTTAGTGTACACTATACTATCCATAACACAGAGATTCAAGTTAATGTACACTATACTATCCATAATACAGAGATTCAAGTTAGTGTACACTATACTACCTCATAACACAGAGATTCAAGTTAGTGTACACTACCCCATAACACAGAGATTCAAGTTAGTGTACACTATACTATCCATAACACAGAGATTCAAGTTAGTGTACACTATACTATCCATAACACAGAGATTCAAGTTAGTGTACACTATACTACCTCATAACACAGAGATTCAAGTTAGTGTACACTATACTATCCATAACACAGAGATTCAAGTTTGTGTACACTATACTACCTCATAACACAGATATTCAAGTTAGTGTACACTATACTATCCATAACACAGAGATTCAAGTTTGTGTACACTATACTATCCATAACACAGAGATTCAAGTTAGTGTACACTATACTATCCATAACACAGAGATTCAAGTTTGTGTACACTATACTATCCATAACACAGAGATTCAAGTTAGTGTACACTATACTATCCATAACACAGAGATTCAAGTTTGTGTATACTATACTATCCATAACACAGAGATTCAAGTTAGTGTACACTATACTATCCATAACACAGAGATTCAAGTTTGTGTACACTATACTACCTCATAACACAGAGATTCAAGTTAGTGTACACTATACTACCTCATAACACAGAGATTCAAGTTTGTGTAGACTATACTATCCATAACACAGAGATTCAAGTTAGTGTACACTATACTATCCATAACACAGAGATTCAAGTTAGTGTACACTATACTATCCATAACACAGAGATTCAAGTTAGTGTACACTATACTTACTACCTCATAACACAGAGATTCAAGTTAGTGTACACTATACTACCTCATAATACAGAGATTCAAGTTAGTGTACACTATACTACCTCATAACACAGAGATTCAAGTTAGTGTACACTATACTACCTCACAATACAGAGATTCAAGTTAGTGTACACTATACTATCCATAACACAGAGATTCAAGTTAGTGTACACTATACTATCCATAATACAGAGATTAAAGTTAGTGTACACTATACTATCCATAACACAGAGATTCAAGTTAGTGTACACTATACTACCTCATAACACAGAGATTCAAGTTAGTGTACACTACCCCATAACACAGAGATTCAAGTTAGTGTACACTATACTATCCATAACACAGAGATTCAAGTTAGTGTACACTATACTACCTCATAACACAGATATTCAAGTTAGTGTACACTACCCCATAACACAGAGATTCAAGTTAGTGTACACTATACTATCCATAACACAGAGATTCAAGTTAGTGTACACTATATTATCCATAACACAGAGATTCAAGTTAGTGTACACTATACTATCCATAACACAGAGATTCAAGTTAGTGTACACTATACTATCCATAACACAGAGATTCAAGTTAGTGTACACTATACTATCCATAACACAGATATTCAAGTTAGTGTACACTATACTATCCATAACACAGAGATTCAAGTTAGTGTATACTATACTACCTCATAACACAGAGATTCAAGTTAGTGTACACTATACTATCCATAATACAGAGATTCAAGTTAGTGTACACTATACTATCCATAATACAGAGATTCAAGTTTGTGTACACTATACTACCTCATAACACAGAGATTCAAGTTAGTGTACACTATACTACCTCATAACACAGAGATTCAAGTTTGTGTAGACTATACTATCCATAACACAGAGATTCAAGTTAGTGTACACTATACTATCCATAACACAGAGATTCAAGTTAGTGTACACTATACTATCCATAATACAGAGATTCAAGTTTGTGTACACTATACTACCTCATAACACAGAGATTCAAGTTAGTGTACACTACCCCATAACACAGAGATTCAAGTTAGTGTACACTATACTATCCATAACACAGAGATTCAAGTTATTGTACACTATACTACCTCATAACACAGAGATTCAAGTTAGTGTACACTATACTATCCATAACACAGAGATTCAAGTTTGTGTACACTATACTACCTCATAACACAGAGTTTCAAGTTAGTGTACACTATACTATCCATAACACAGAGATTCAAGTTTGTGTACACTATACTATCCATAACACAGAGATTCAAGTTAGTGTACACTATACTATCCATAACACAGAGATTCAAGTTTGTGTACACTATACTATCCATAACACAGAGATTCAAGTTAGTGTACACTATACTACCTCATAACACAGAGATTCAAGTTAGTGTACACTATACTATCCATAACACAGAGATTCAAGTTAGTGTACACTATACTATCCATAACACAGAGATTCAAGTTTGTGTACACTATACTATCCATAACACAGAGAACACAGAGATTCAAGTTAGTGTACACTATACTATCCATAACACAGAGATTCAAGTTTGTGTATACTATACTATCCATAACACAGAGATTCAAGTTAGTGTACACTATACTATCCATAACACAGAGATTCATGTTTGTGTACACTATACTACCTCATAACACAGAGATTCAAGTTAGTGTACACTATACTACCTCATAACACAGAGATTCAAGTTTGTGTAGACTATACTATCCATAACACAGAGATTCAAGTTAGTGTACACTATACTATCCATAACACAGAGATTCAAGTTAGTGTACACTATACTATCCATAACACAGAGATTCAAGTTAGTGTACACTATACTACCTCATAACACAGAGATTCAAGTTAGTGTACACTATACTACCTCATAATACAGAGATTCAAGTTAGTGTACACTATACTACCTCATAACACAGAGATTCAAGTTAGTGTACACTATACTACCTCATAATACAGAGATTCAAGTTAGTGTATACTATACTATCCATAACACAGAGATTCAAGTTAGTGTACACTATACTATCCATAATACAGAGATTAAAGTTAGTGTACACTATACTACCTCATAACACAGAGATTCAAGTTAGTGTACACTATACTATCCATAACACAGAGATTCAAGTTAGTGTACACTACCACATAACACAGAGATTCAAGTTAGTGTACACTATACTATCCATAACACAGAGATTCAAGTTAGTGTACACTATACTACCTCATAACACAGAGATTCAAGTTAGTGTACACTACCCCATAACACAGAGATTCAAGTTAGTGTACACTATACTATCCATAACACAGAGATTCAAGTTAGTGTACACTATACTATCCATAATACAGAGATTCAAGTTAGTGTACACTACCCCATAATACAGAGATTCAAGTTAGTGTACACTATACTATCCATAACACAGAGATTCAAGTTAGTGTACACTATACTATCCATAATACAGAGATTCAAGTTAGTGTACACTATACTACCTCATAACACAGAGATTCAAGTTAGTGTACACTATACTATCCATAATACAGAGATTCAAGTTAGTGTACACTATACTACCTCATAACACAGAGATTCAAGTTTGTGTACACTATACTATCCATAATACAGAGATTCAAGTTAGTGTACACTATACTACCTCATAACACAGAGATTCAAGTTAGTGTACACTATACTACCCCATAACACAGATATTCAAGTTTATGTACACTATACTACCCATAATACAGAGATTCAAGTTTGTGTACACTATACTACCTCATAACACAGAGATTCAAGTTAGTGTACACTATACTATCCATAATACAGAGATTCAAGTTAGTGTACACTATACTACCTCATAACACAGAGATTCAAGTTAGTGTACACTATACTATCTATAACACAGAGATTCAAGTTAGTGTACACTATACTACCTCATAACACAGATATTCAAGTTAGTGTACACTACCCCATAACACAGAGATTCAAGTTAGTGTACACTATACTATCCATAACACAGAGATTCAAGTTAGTGTACACTATACTATCCATAACACAGAGATTCAAGTTAGTGTACACTATACTACCTCATAACACAGATATTCAAGTTAGTGTACACTATACTATCCATAACACAGAGATTCAAGTTAATGTACACTATACTATCCATAATACAGAGATTCAAGTTAGTGTACACTATACTACCTCATAACACAAAGATTCAAGTTAGTGTACACTATACTACCCCATAACACAGAGATTCAAGTTAGTGTACACTATACTATCCATAACACAGAGATTCAAGTTATTGTACACTATACTACCTCATAACACAGAGATTCAAGTTAGTGTACACTATACTATCCATAACACAGAGATTCAAGTTATTGTACACTATACTACCTCATAACACAGAGATTCAAGTTAGTGTACACTATACTATCCATAACACAGAGATTCAAGTTAGTGTACACTATACTACCTCATAACACAGAGAATCAAGTTAGTGTACACTATACTATCCATAACACAGAGATTCAAGTTTGTGTACACTATACTATCCATAACACAGAGATTCAAGTTAGTGTACACTATACTATCCATAACACAGAGATTTAAGTTTGTGTATACTATACTATCCATAACACAGAGATTCAAGTTAGTGTACACTATACTACCTCATAACACAGAGATTCAAGTTTGTGTAGACTATACTATCCATAACACAGAGATTCAAGTTAGTGTACACTATACTATCCATAACACAGAGATTCAAGTTAGTGTACACTATACTATCCATAATACAGAGATTCAAGTTAGTGTACACTATACTATCCATAACACAGAGATTCAAGTTAGTGTACACTATACTATCCATAACACAGAGATTAAAGTTAGTGTACACTATACTACCTCATAACACAGAGATTCAAGTTAGTGTACACTATACTATCCATAACACAGAGATTCAAGTTAATGTACACTATACTACCTCATAACACAGAGATTCAAGTTAGTGTACACTATACTACCTCATAATACAGAGATTCAAGTTAGTGTACACTATACTACCTCATAACACAGAGATTCAAGTTAGTGTACACTATACTACCTCATAATACAGAGATTCAAGTTAGTGTACACTATACTATCCATAACACAGAGATTCAAGTTAGTGTACACTATACTATCCATAATACAGAGATTAAAGTTAGTGTACACTATACTACCTCATAACACAGAGATTCAAGTTAGTGTACACTACCCCATAACACAGAGATTCAAGTTAGTGTACACTATACTATCCATAACACAGAGATTCAAGTTAGTGTACACTATACTACCTCATAACACAGATATTCAAGTTAGTGTACACTATACTATCCATAACACAGAGATTCAAGTTAATGTACACTATACTATCCATAATACAGAGATTCAAGTTAGTGTACACTATACTACCTCATAACACAGAGATTCAAGTTAGTGTACACTACCCCATAACACAGAGATTCAAGTTAGTGTACACTATACTATCCATAACACAGAGATTCAAGTTAGTGTACACTATACTACCTCATAACACAGATATTCAAGTTAGTGTACACTATACTATCCATAATACAGAGATTCAAGTTATTGTACACTATACTATCCATAACACAGAGAACACAGAGATTCAAGTTAGTGTACACTATACTATCCATAACACAGAGATTCAAGTTAAGTGTACACTATACTACCTCATAACACAGAGATTCAAGTTAAGTGTACACTATACTACCTCATAACACAGAGATTCAAGTTAGTGTACACTATACTACCTCATAACACAGAGATTCAAGTTAAGTGTACACTATACTATCCATAATACAGAGATTCAAGTTTGTGTACACTATACTACCTCATAACACAGAGATTCAAGTTAGTGTACACTATACTATCCATAACACAGAGATTCAAGTTAGTGTACACTACCCCATAACACAGAGATTCAAGTTATTGTACACTATACTATCCATAACACAGAGATTCAAGTTAGTGTACACTATACTACCTCATAACACAGAGATTCAAGTTAAGTGTACACTATACTACCTCATAACACAGAGATTCAAGTTAGTGTACACTATACTATCCATAATACAGAGATTCAAGTTAGTGTACACTATACTATCCATAATACAGAGATTCAAGTTAGTGTACACTATACTATCCATAATACAGAGATTCACGTTAGTGTATACTATACTATCCATAACACAGAGATTCAAGTTAGTGTACACTATACTATCCATAATACAGAGATTCAAGTTAGTGTACACTATACTATCCATAACACAGAGATTCAAGTTAGTGTACACTATACTATCCATAATACAGAGATTCAAGTTAGTGTACACTATACTATCCATAATACAGAGATTCAAGTTAGTGTACACTATACTATCCATAATACAGAGATTCACGTTAGTGTATACTATACTATCCATAACACAGAGATTCAAGTTAGTGTACACTATACTATCCATAATACAGAGATTCAAGTTAGTGTACACTATACTATCCATAACACAGAGATTCAAGTTAGTGTACACTATACTATCCATAATACAGAGATTCAAGTTAGTGTACACTATACTATCCATAATACAGAGATTCAAGTTAGTGTACACTATACTATCCATAATACAGAGATTCAAGTTAGTGTACACAATGCTATCCATAATACAGAGATTCAAGTTAGTGCATGTACTAGTCTGCAACGAAATTCCATACATGTGTAAACCGGATCCATAAATCTAGTCAGCAACTAAATGTGTGTTTCCATACATGTGTAAACTGGATCCATAAATCTAGTCGGCAATAAAATGAGTGTTTCCATACATGTGTAAACCGGATCCATAAATCTAGTCGGCAATAAAATGAGTGTTTCCATACATTTGTAAACTGGATCCATAAATCTAGTCGGCAATAAAATGAGTGTTTCCATACATGTGTAAACTGGATCCATAAATCTAGTCGGCAATAAAATGAGTATTTCCATACATGTGTAAACTGGATCCATAAATCTAGTCGGCAATAAAATGAGTGTTTCCATACATGTGTAAACTGGATCCATAAATCTAGTCGGCAATAAAATGAGTGTTTCCATACATGTGTAAACCGGATCCATAAATCTAGTCGGCAATAAATGTGTGTTTTGTTTTGTATTTCTTATCCAATTACCATACCATTTGTTTTATTATAGGACACCAAAATATCATTTGCCATTGAAAGTCTTCGAACAAAAGACCACACACAAATAGGCAAAAACAAAAACTGTGTAATATATTATATTCTCTTATAAAAAATAGAAGAATACTTTGCAAGGACACTCAGATATTTCTAATTGTTTCACTCAATTAATGTATACAACAATCCATTCAGAGATCCACAATGCACGTGAAGATTTTAAGTTTAAACTTTATATATTTTACAACGATTGCGAAACAAGCTTTAACAACTTATATTAATCACTCTCGTTGGCGTGGATGAAAGCATATATGTTGTGTGGGAGGAAACCGGAGTACCCGGAGAAAACCAACCTGTCCGATCTGGTGACTACCGTACCATCTCGCATACTTCCCGGTCCGAGGATTGAACTCGGGTTGCATTGTTGAGAAGCGAGCGTGCTAACCACTGCGCTAACCGGACAGATTAAGAACAATACATTGATGATCATGCAGGTAAGACATATGTACTACCCCAAAGCATTTCAATAGCAAACATAGCAGAAAGCCTTAATATTTCCACATATTAGCATAATTAACGATAACAGACTGTTCCCAGAGTGATCCGACACCCGACACCTTCGACCATTATAACCATTTGTGACCTTGAACTGTTTGAGCTGCACACCTGGGTTATGCTCTGCATGTCACAAGTTTGTTTTTGTTTTGGTTGCTATGCAAGTTTTGGTTGCTATGCAACCA
Organism: Archivesica marissinica; assembly: GCA_014843695.1. Classification (NCBI taxonomy): domain Eukaryota; kingdom Metazoa; phylum Mollusca; class Bivalvia; order Venerida; family Vesicomyidae; genus Archivesica; species Archivesica marissinica. The sequence continues at coordinate 51,365,015 of CM026398.1, read as the reverse complement.
GAGTTTCCACAAGGATCTGTTTCGTTTCCTAGATATTGTTTTCAGCAGATTTTTAAGTGTTTAATGGCAATCAATTCACTTGGGCTGTTATGATAATCACCTATCATGATCACTTCTGTGAAATTATTTTGAACTGGAAGACATTTAAAGTTTTTCCTTTTACTTGCCATGGCAACCATAGTTCAGGAAGGATCCAGTTTATTTCAGTGATTTCATTGGAGGGTGACTCAATCATCATTCCTGCTTCCTATTATTGAAAGATACTAAGTTGGATGAGTGTAGATGCTTGAAGTTAATTACCAATGTACGCACATGCTCAGCCGTCAGAGAGTGGGCCAATAGCATATGACCTGTAGCGATTAATATGTATCAAAGTAAACAAATATTACTGAAATATGACTTTCCACAAAGAGACAAATATTAATTTGGCCTAAAGGAAAAAAATTCTAACACTATTGAAAAAAAATAATTAGAAACATAAATGTCCTATCACACCAGCTGTAATGTATCTCTGGCTAATGTAACCTGGAGGCCTCCTTTTATATGAAATACATTAATTGCATTGGGTGGTATTCAGTAATTTGTTTTACAAATTGGGCAGAAGATTGATGGGGGTGATTTGGTAGCTACAAGGTGGCCACCTCTGTCACTGCAGGCAATCTCAAACTGAGCCTGTCCAGCTACTAATATAAACTAGATTATTAACCAGTCTATCTGTCCATCTACTATATAAACTAGATTATTAACCAGTCTGTTTGTCCATCTACTATATAAACTAGATTATTAACCAGTCTATCTGTCCATCTACTATATAAACTAGATTATTAACCAGTCTGTTTGTTCATCTACTATATAAACTAGATTATTAACCAGTCTATCTGTCCATCTACTATATAAACTAGATTATTAACCAGTCTGTTTGTCCATCTACTATATAAACTAGATTATTAACCAGTCTATCTGTCCATCTACTATATAAACTAGATTATTAACCAGTCTGTTTGTTCATCTACTATATAAACTAGATTATTAACCAGTCTATCTGTCCATCTACTATATAAACCAGTCTACCCATCTACTATATAAACCAGTCTCTCCATCTACTATATAAACCAGTCTACCCATCTACTATATAAACCAGTCTCTCCATCTACTATATAAACCAGTCTACCCATCTACTATATAAACCAGTCTGTCCATCTACTATATAAACCAGTCTACCCAACTACTATATAAACCAGTCTCTCCATCTACTATATAAACCAGTCTACCCAACTACTATATAAACCAGTCTCTCCATCTACTATATAAACCAGTCTACCCAACTACTATATAAACCAGTCTGTCCATCTACTATATAAACCAGTCTACCCATCTACTATATAAACCAGTCTGTCCATCTACTATATAAACCAGTCTGTCCATCTACTATATAAACCAGTCTACCCATCTACTATATAAACCAGTCTACCAATCTACTATATAAACCAGTCTGTCCATCTACTATATAAACCAGTCTACCCAACTACTATATAAACCAGTCTGTCCATCTACTATATAAACCAGTCTACCCATCTACTATATAAACCAGTCTACCCATCTACTATATAAACCAGTCTGTCCATCTACTATATAAACCAGTCTACCCATCTACTATATAAACCAGTCTGTCCATCTACTATATAAACCAGTCTGTCCATCTACTATATAAACCAGTCTGTCCATCTACTATATAAACCAGTCTGTCCATCTACTATATAAACCAGTCTGTCCATCTACTATATAAACCAGTCTGTCCATCTACTATATAAACCAGTCTGTCCATCTACTATATAAACCAGTCTGTCCATCTACTATATAAACCAGTCTACCCATCTACTATATAAACCAGTCTACCCATCTACTATATAAACCAGTCTACCCATCTACTATATAAACCAGTCTGTCCATCTACTATATAAACCAGTCTACCCATCTACTATATAAACCAGTCTACCCATATACTATATAAACCAGTCTGTCAATCTACTATATAAACCAGTCTCTCCATCTACTATATAAACCAGTCTCTCCATCTACTATATAAACCAGTCTACCCATCTACTATATAAACCAGTCTACCCATCTACTATATAAACCAGTCTACCCATCTACTATATAAACCAGTATGTCCATCTACTATATAAACCAGTCTACCCATCTACTATATAAACCAGTCTACCCATCTACTATATAAACCAGTCTGTCCATCTACTATATAAACCAGTCTGTCCATCTACTAAATAAACCAGTCTACCCATCTACTATATAAACCAGTCTACCCATCTACTATATAAACCAGTCTACCCATCTACTATATAAACCAGTCTGTCCATCTACTATATAAACCAGTCTGTCCATCTACTATATAAACCAGTCTACCCATCTACTATATAAACCAGTCTCTCCATCTACTATATAAACCAGTCTCTCCATCTACTATATAAACCAGTCTACCCATCTACTATATAAACCAGTCTCTCCATCTACTATATAAACCAGTCTCTCCATCTACTATATAAACCAGTCTACCAATCTACTATATAAACCAGTCTACCCATCTACTATATAAACCAGTCTACCCAACTACTATATAAACCAGTCTCTCCATCTACTATATAAACCAGTCTGTCCATCTACTAATAATATAAGTCCGCCTCCGTGGTGAAGTGGCTAAAGTTGCTGACTTGTAACTTAGCATCATTGATGGTATAGGGTTGGAGCCCCGCTCAGGCCGTGTCTTATTTATATGAAAAAGTTGTCCGTATGGTTACACTAGAACATTATGGAATGAGAAATAAAGAACCTTTTTTGCAGTTGTGAACATCTTTTATCAATTAAAATGTAATTAAAATGCCGTACTGATCTATTTTCATATTCAATGCGTATTCATAATTATTTTCAATTTTTGAAGTGTTTTAGGCATGTACCTATATAACCTATAGGATAGAGCCATGCTACTATATCATGGTTATACAGATTGGTTGCTATGGTTTGAGCCATGCTACTGACCATCATGGTTATACAGATTAGTTGCTATGGTTTGAACCTATAGGATTGAGCCATGCTACTGACCATCATGGTTATACAGATTAGTTGCTATGGCTTGAACCTATAGGATTGAACCATGCTACTGACCATCATGGTTATACAGATTAGTTGCTATGGCTTGAACCTATAGGATTGAACCATGCTACTGACCATCATGGTTATACAGATTAGTTGATATGGCTTGAACCTATAGGATTGAGCCATGCTACTGACCATCATGGTTATACATATTAGTTGCTATGGATTGAACCTATAGGATTGAGCCATGCTACTGACCATCATGGTTATACAGATTAGTTGCTATGGCTTGAACCATGCTACTGACCAGCATGGTTATACATATTAGTTGCTATGGTTTGAGCCATGCTACTGACCATCATGGTTATACAGATTAGTTGCTATGGATTGAGCCATGCTACTGACCATATGGTTATGCAGATTAGTTGCTATGGTTTGAACCATGCTACTGACCATCATGGTTATACAGATTAGTTGCTATGGCTTGAACCTATATGATTGAGCCATGCTACTGACCAGCATGGTTATACAGATTAGTTGCTATGGCTTGAACTTATAGGATTGAGCCATGCTACTGACCAGCATGGTTATACAGATTAGTTGCTATGGCTTGAACCTATAGGATTGATCCATGCTACTGACCAGCATGGTTATACAGATTAGTTGCTATGGCTTGAACCTATAGGATTGAGCCATGCTACTGACCATCATGGGTATACAGATTAGTTGCTATGGATTGAACCTGTATGATTGAGCCATGCTACTGACCATCATGGTTATACAGATTAGTTGCTATGGCTTGAACCTATAGGATTGAGCCATGCTACTGACCAGCATGGTTATACAGATTAGTTGCTATGGATTGAGCCATGCTACTGACCATCATGGTTATACAGATTAGTTGCTATGGCTTGAACCTATAGGATTGAGCCATGCTACTGACCATCATGGTTATACAGATTAGTTGCTATGGATTGAGCCATGCTACTGACCATCATGGTTATACAGATTAGTTGCTATGGTTTGAGCCATGCTACTGACCATCATGGTTATACAGATTAGTTGCTATGGTTTGAACCTATAGGATTGAGCCATGCTACTGACCATCATGGTTATACAGATTAGTTGCTATGGCTTGAACCTATAGGATTGAACCATGCTACTGACCATCATGGTTATACAGATTAGTTGCTATGGCTTGAACCTATAGGATTGAACCATGCTACTGACCATCATGGTTATACAGATTAGTTGCTATGGCTTGAACCTATAGGATTGAGCCATGCTACTGACCATCATGGTTATACAGATTAGTTGCTATGGTTTGAACCTATAGGATTGAGCCATGCTACTGGCCTGCTATGGTTTAATATCAAGCTGCTATCATAGCAAGCAAGAAGTCTGTAAGCTGCAAGTTAATTAAGTGCTGTGTGTATGTCCTTGGGTGCAGTCCCCTGTCAATTACGCTGTAATCAGAGATGTTTTATTGCTGTTCATAATCCTCTCTCACTACCAATTCCAAATGGATATTGCTTTCCAACATGTGATCTCAGTCAGCCACCATTTAAGTAGGAACAAAGTCGCCATAGAAACAAAAATACCAAGTAAGCTTTATGCAGCGCAGTCAGTTGTTAACCACAGCTGCCCTTTGGCCGGAAAAGGGCAGTTTTCAAGGGGCATATTCCTGTACAATCCTGCTCCACAGGGAGTGTTTGACCACAGCTGCCCCTCGGCCGGAAAAGGGCAGTTTTCAAGGGGCATATTCCTGTACAATCCTGCTCCACAGGGACAGTTTGCTGGCAATAGCCACGTTAATGTCATCCCCACTCGCAGTAACAGAGTATACCTTCCTTCCCCAACTAGTTGCAGGTTGAAGTTAAAATCACAGCTCTTCTCTGATACTGTTTGGGCAGCTGATAGGTAGTAGTACACTTTATATCCAATTCCCTTGCGGTGCCATGATGCTACAAATGAAAACTTGGCATCGAGGTCGCTCAACCAATCAAGAAGATTGACAAAAAGTGTGCTGAACCAAACAGACATCTTGGCACTGACTTTGTGCTCAACCAATCACAAAGCTTGACATTGACGTTGCTCAACCAATCAGGGAGCCTGACACAGAGTTTGCTCAACCAATCAGAAAAAACTTGATGCACTTTTGAGTATGAGATCTGACAAATGCTTTGCTCTCAAGCAAAAGAAACAACCAAATAATACAATAAAACAATTCAAAATGGAGTTTGTAATAATCAGATAATAAATAGTGTACGCCGATATTCCCAACTTCAAACGGGCTACCGGCAATACAAGACAAATATTCAGAAAAATGAAGGGAGATAATCTCAGATGTCTTTCATTATTTGTCTTATCTGTCTTTGTTTTATAAATTTACCTATTTTATTACTTGTTATTGAATAGTCTGTAACTCTGACATATAAGTTTGAAATACTAGGAAAAGAACTTTACAATACAAAAACACACAGGAAAATAACACTGAGAAACATTTGCCCCATAAATCATTGAACTATAGAAAAACACTTCCTTATTACCTCCCTTTTATGCAAATAAAACAAGTAAGATGAAGTAATTGTGTATTTTGGGAAGTATACAAAGGCGATATCTTATTTGTTGTATTCATATGAAAATGACAATAAAAGAAGAACATTGCCTCATAAATTCTTTTTGCGTCTACAGTGTTGTAGAAATGAGAAGATTAATACTGTCTAGGACTTATGGCGTCATATCTTTTATGACACTACTGCAAACAGAAATGGAAATATAATCTGCAAAAAAACAATGCAGACTTATTTTCTTATCAAATGTGTGCAGCTCCGTCTCGTCTGGCAAAGTTATGTTCCGTACATCAATAATATCAAACTTTCTTATCAAATGTGTGCAGCTCCGTCTCTTCTGGCAAAGTTATGTTCCGTACATCAATAATATCAAACTGATTGATTTGAATATAATATTATTACAATCGTATGTAATAAATGTCTATATACACATAATATAGTTATGTAATACATAACATCGATACCGTCATGGTGTGGATGCCAGATTGGCGACTTTTATTCTGAGTTACTGATATACAGTCTACATCCGTTATGTCGAATTCCGTCGGACCGAACAAAATATTTCGACATAACTAAAGTTTGACTTCAACGAAATTCTATATAAACGGAGCGAGTTATATACATGTATAATGAATGAATGTCTGAAATGGGACTTTGATCCGACTTCGAGATAACCGGAGATTTTGACATAACCGACTTTGACTTTGATACAGACCAATCTGTGCCATCTGATCTGGCTCTATGTTGTTTGCAAATGTGATTTTATTTACTCAGCAGGCAGTCAAAGGGTTAACAAGCATAAAAGCAACAGCCAGCTGGCAACGACCTCCAAAAACTCAATCAATTTCAAGATTCAAGTCAATTAATAAATCTACTGAAAGCACTAAAACTGCCTGCAGATTTCAATTATGCAAATTAAAAATAAAAAGAAGACATTTCAAACAATATCAGCAAATTATCACTCTCATCAGATTCCAGGAAAACAGAACAAGTGTCTGAATAGCATTAAAATAACATCACAGCATTAACATCAAAGCAACAGACATTGCCTGCTGCAGCATCCCCCCCCCCCCCACATGGAAGCCCTGCCATGCCATTTCATGACAGTATCACATTTTGCTAGCAAATTGTAGTCAATAAATACTACTGCTACCTGCTTCTAGTATTTTATTGGACTGAGAGATGGTCTTTGATAATAAAAGCCGGGAATCAAACGGGCCGTGAGCATGAATCATGATGCGCTAACTATTTTATTATTCCAGTTTGATCAAATCAATAATCAATAACACACAAGCATAACAGCAGCAAAACGATAATGCAGTTCATTTGAGATTAATGAAGTTCACATTTTATGTAAATTGCTGCTTTTATAGCTCGGAAACGTGTTGATAGTGACATATTCCGAGTAACTGTTACATATAAACAGGCTTTACTTGGAACATTTTACACTAGGAATCTGTAATTGAGTTAGGCATGTTTGGTTATCAACCATCTCCTGATGAATATAGCCCTAGAGTCAGATAAATGCATTGAACTTTAATCAAGCACAACCATTACAGTAATTATAATGCAGACAGGTAAATGCATTGCACTTTAACCAGGTACGCAATTATAGAAATTGTAACGCAGCCAGGTAAATGTATTGCACCTGTATGACACTTTCACTAAGAACACAATTACAGTACTAGTAATGCAGCCAGGTAAATGTATTGCACCTGTATGACACTTTAACTAAGAACACAATTACAGTACTAGTAATGCAGCCAGGTAAATGTATTGCACCTGTATGACGCTTTCACTAAGAACACAATTACAGTACTAGTAATGCAGATAGGTAAATGCATTTCACCTGTATGACACTTTCACTAAGAACACAATTACAGTACTAGTAATGCAGATAGGTAAATGCATTTCACCTGTATGACACTTTCACTAAGAACACAATTACAGTACTAGTAATGCAGCCAGGTAAATGTATTGCACCTGTATGACACTTTCACTAAGAACACAATTACAGTACTAGTAATGCAGCCAGGTAAATGCATTTCACCTGTATGACACTTTCAATAAGAACACAATTACAGTACTAGTAATGCAGCCAGGTAAATACTTTACACCCGTATGACACTTTAACTAAGAACACAATTACAGTACTAGTAATGCAGCCAGGAAAATACATTGCACTTTAACATGGTACCCAATTACAGTAATTGTAATGCAGCCAGGAAAATGAATGAAACCGTAACCAGGTACCAAATTACAGTAATTGTAATGCAGCCAGGAAAATGAATGAAACCGTAACCAGGTACACAAGTACAGTAATTGCAATGCAGCCAGGAAAATGAATGAAACCGTAACCAGGTACACAATTACAGTGCAATACTTTCAGGTGATGTGTCTAGTGAACAAGTTTTCAGGTGATGTGTCTAGTGAACAAGCTTTCAGGTGATGTGTCTAGTGAACAAGCTTTCAGGTGATGTGTCTAGTGAACAAGCTTTCAGGTGATGTGTCTAGTGAACAAGCTTTCAGGTGATGTGTCTAGTGAACAAGCTTTCAGGTGATGTGTCTAGTGAACAAGCTTTCAGGTGATGTGTCTAGTGAACAAGCTTTCAGGTGATGTGTCTAGTGAACAAGCTTTCAGGTGATGTGTCTAGTGAACAAGTTTTCAGGTGATGTGTCTAGTGAACAATGCTTTCAGGTGATGTGTCTAGTGAACAAGCTTTCAGGTGATGTGTCTAGTGAACAAGTTTTCTTATGGAAATGGCCAATAATCAAATTCATCAAAATGTAATTAATTAAATGCAGCCATGTTTGAACAAAATTGGGTCAACAATAGATTTGTGCCGGTGTCGAACTGGGTAATTAGAATTAAGATTACCCTTTGCTTGAAAGAAACGCTGCCCAATACTGTGAATGCGCATGCCCGTAACATCGAGTGCGCATGTCCGTAACATCGAATGCGCATGCCCGTAACATCGAGTGCGCATGCCCGTAACATCGAGTGCGCATGTCCGTAACATCGAGTGCACATGCCCGTAACATCGAGTGTGCATGTCCGTAACATCGAGTGTACATGCCCGTAACATCGAGTGAGCATGCCCGTAACATCGAGTGCGCATGCCCGTAACATCGAGTGCGCATGCTCGTAACATCGAGTGCGCATGTCCGTAACATCGAGTGCGCATGTCAGCTGCATATCATTAGTGAGGAAATTCATACAAAATTATATACAAACACTGTCGCTAGCTTTCTGGGCTGGGCTTATCAGATTCTGTTCATGAAGAAAATGCAATAGAGATGTAAATATTGTAAAGAGAAGTACACATATATCATTAGTAGACAACCCATTAGACACCCCCCTGCCCCCCCCCCCCCCCGCTGGAACTGATACTGACATTTTCTAGATTAACAAATTGACATATTTTTCTTGAATCTTTAATCTTTGAAAAATTTCCAATCTGTTTCTTTGATGTCTTCTTAGCAGATAGGTAGTATTAACTACCCAGAAGATGTAAGAAATAACACACTTCAAGTACATTAATCATAGTGGAATAAGCTTATCAAACACACATCTTTATAGATTTACAAGTAAAATCAGAGATTAAAGTAGAGGTAAAGGTTTCCTAATGCGAAAATCACCCACTCTAAATACCCATAATATAATCTACCCATAATTGTATCATACCGATAATTTCATGCTAAGTTATCTAACCGTAAAAGGAAAATTGTTGAGACGTAATATCGTGAAATAAGACTTTACAAGGAGAGGCAAATCGAAACAGTGAATAATAGTGAACATTAGATGAAAGAGTCGCCAAATCACATTAGCTGATTACTGAATCCATTTAGTAGATATAGCTAGATTGATCCGCCATTGTGAGCCACCCAACCAGCTATCAATTACTCGTAATAGGTTTATACGGAAATTGGCGCTCCATTGTTGACCATTATGGGTTTTGTTATTGTATTTTACGTGTATCTTTCACGAATGATGTATTATGGTGCGTTTTGATATAGTAATCTTTAGCAAAGGATCGGTTAATCTATCAAAATGTTAGACTCCATTACTTTCAATGTTGTCTCCATTTTCAAATTGCCGTCGTATATTTTGGTGGAATCAATGATTGAGTATAACAAGCTACATGATTGGTCAGTTTCTCCCTCCTCCTCCCCCTTCCCCTCAAAAATGTTGCGAGAGTACAGTCAAACCTGTTTTAGCGGTCACCTCTATTAACCCTTTCAACACCGCAGACCTCTAAATAGGCTTACAAAAAGTGTAGATCCAGATGAGCCGGCTCGTAACGAGCCGTCTCATCAGGATCTGCACTTTTTGCCAGTGATATGACTATTTTTAGACATAATTACCCATTTTGATAAATGAACTTGTCCAAATGTGATTTTCTGATTCATTTATTGGTTTATGAATATCATGGACCAGTCCATGTGAGTTACTTGGTGTTGAATGGGTTAAGCAGCAACATGAGCTATGCAGCCATTTTTTATCACTAACTCGGCCGGCTGGCTGCTTAAGATAGGTTTGACTGTACACATGATTTTTTCATATTCCCCTTTGTAGGTCATAAAATGTACCCTTTGTAGGTCATAAAATGTACCCTTTGTAGGTCATAAAATGTACCGTTTGTAGGTCATAACATGTACCCTTTGTAGGTCATAAAATGTACCCTTTGTAGGTCATAAAATGTACCGTTTGTAGGTCATAAAATGTACCGTTTGTAGGTCATAACATGTACCCTTTGTAGGTCATAAAATGTACCCTTTGTACAATGTGTCAATGTTTTCCGAAAAACAACTTAATGCCTGCCAATCGCAAATGAAAGTTGCCTTTGCAAACAGCATAAAGCCTCATCAGACAGCACAAACTGTGTAGAAAATGTGCCGTCCGATCAGACTCTATGTTGTTTGCTATTTGGATAGTGGAGCTAAAACACTTGTTTGCATGAATAGCAAACAACATAGATCCTGATCAGATGCTATATTGTTTGCACATTCCGTCCAATTTATTCGGCAGGTTAAGGGTTATAAGTGTTGATTGTTCACCTCGTTCTTCTTTATGTTGCCATGGAAACGAGAAGTGCATCATTTTAACTAGTTTGGTAAATCACTAAATATTTGTTTTGCTTGTTGTGGTTTAACGTTGCACCAACAGCTTAGGTCATAATATTATGATGACTTTCCAGCTATTATTGGTAGAGGAAGACCACACATGCTCCTCTGAACAGTATTGCAGGCACGGACAGGCACCCGGGTAGAACCACCAACCTACCACAACATGCCAGCTGGATACCTTCCTCACATGATTCGTGGGATTCGAACCTACAGTGGTGAGAGGCAAGTGCTTTGAAGTAAACGACCGTAACTACTGATCCAAATGTAATTTTGTTATTAATTTATTGGTCTAAAAATATCATGGACCAGTCCATGTGAGTTACTTGGTGTTGAATGGGTTAATCTACTGATTACTTAGCCCATCATGAACAAAATCAATTGTCCATTGCCCAAACAAGGTCATAAGCCAGAGTGTGCCACTTATAATATAAACATCAAAGGAAGCCGGCAATGGCCCTACTTAAACTAATCCTGCAGCAGCTGGGCTCCCACTTGACAAGGATTGAACATGTGCTAACAAAGTCATCATAATCAATCAATCTAAGTAAAATTAGCACAGCTTGACCTATTCTGTTTGTACTAGTCCTAGGAATACAGCTTAACCATTAACCCTTTCCTTCATAGAGGTTAATGTTGCTAATTATGCCAATAAATTTGAAACTGGAAAATTGTTAATATACTATTATATCTCCATATAAACAACAGCTATTTAGATATCATACAGACGGATCTGTAGTCCAGTGGTAACACGCTGGACTGGTAATCCAGGGATCGCAGGTTTGATCCACCATCTGACCCTAATAAAATTAACAGTCTTTCAGATGGGACGTTAAACCGAGGTCTCGTGTCGTGTCGGAGACTCTGGAATGGGTCTCTGTCTGTATCATGGCACTATCCTCCAAAAATCTAAAATGACTAATCTCTTCAGGAGGCGTTACTCATATGGGCAACCGGTAGTGACGATAAATAAACGTAAAACACACAAGTAGTCCCCATATCTATCCCACCTCCGTAGTACTGGGACTACATGAGATTCTGGCCATTATTATGAACATTGGTTTGGTTACTACATTGTCATTGTATGTCGTATTGATGATGGCGTCAAGAGGTGCTACTATGAGGGAAAGGGTTAATATACTGAGTGGTCACCTCTGTTAAGCGGCCAACCTGTATTAAGCAGCCAGTTTCAATATTCACCGAAGTGACATTTTAATTACATAGTTGACTTCTATAAAAGCAGCCACCTGTGCTAAGCAGCCACCTGTGCTAAGCAGCCACCTGTGCTAAGCAGCCACCTGTGCTAAGCAGCCACCTGTTCTAAGCAGCCACCTGTGCTAAGCAGCCACCTGTGCTAAGCAGCCACTTTCTGAAGTTTCATTGACTGGTTGCATTTTAATACTTTACCAGAAGTTGCATAAAACAGTTTTTATTGTTGGCAAGAATACCTTACAGACGGATCTGTAGTCCAGTGGTAACACGCTGGACTGGTAATCCAGGGATCATAGGTTCGATCCCCCATCTGTTCCTAATACAATTAACAGTCTTTCATTTGGGACTTTAAACTGAGGTAGCTTGTGTCGGTGCTGTACACCGTGCATGTAAAAGAACCAGAGGAGACTCTGGAATGGGTCTCTGTCTGTATCATTGCACTATCCTCCAAAAATCTAAAATGACTAATCTCTTCAGGAGGCGTCGCTCATATGGGCAACCGGTAGCGACGATAAATAAACGTAAAACACACACAAGAGTACCTTGTTCTATTATTTTAATGATAATTTTTAACAGCACAGTATTAATGTTGACAAGTATACCGTGTATTTATATGACAATTTGTAACAGAACGCTCTTACTACAGTTGACAAGTATACCCTGTTCTATTATTTAATTATGACAAATTGTAACAGTATAATTTTAATGTTGACAATTATATTTATCTATGGCAATTTGTAACAGCACAATATTAATGTTCACAAGTATACCTTGCTTGCTCTATTATATATTTATGGCAATTTTTGTAACAGCACAATATTAATGTTGACTATAGTATTACCGTGTATTTATGACAATTTGTAACAGCACAGTATTAATGTTGACTAGTATGCCTTACTCTACGGTAAGCTTCTTATGACAATTTTTGCGTAAATCCTACTTTACTGCAGGAAAGCACATAGAACTCATCAGTAATAATTATTTCAATCAATACGCCACGGAATCCGGTCTTTTTCTTATCACCGCATGTATATAGACAGGTCGAAGAAACAATAATTTGTCTATTTGAGAAATCTGATTTATTAGCATGCAAAATGCATATTGTCATGCGATATATTCATTAAGGAAAAAGATAAATTTGAAAATACAAAAAGCCTTTTACTACTTTGCCAATGATTTTTTTAATAGTTTTTGAGCCCGTCTAAAAGATGACAAGTAATTAATTCACTTTATTTCACTCTGAACAGAAATCTTCTTGTTTAATACTGGCAGGAGCTGGCCTGGCATGCAACGTTCACATTAAAATGCTTGCATTCTCACAGTTCAATACAATGACCAATGTTTTATTTTCGTTTTGCTTTGTGGTTTAGAGTTGCTTTAGGTCATTTGGTGACTCTCGAGCTGTTATTTGGTGGAGGAAAGAGCTCAGGTACGTGTCCTTCCGTGCAGTATTTCAGACATGGGTACTCGGGTGGAACCACCATTCTTACTCTTACACCAAGCCGGCACGATTGCTTCCTCACACGAAAGAATTCGATACCTTATTGACAATGTGACTCATGTAGATAAAATTATCAAAACAAACAATAAATATGAGGGGGTATGAGCCACATTGCTGGCTTTTCTATTACCTCCCTTGGCAGATAAAGTCTGATTGATCACGAAATGTATATCGGTCCTTTCAGTTGGAATCCTTTGTTTTTATTGTTGTTCACTAATCAGATGTTGCTGTTTGATAATTGTGATTTTGTCAAATATTAACAGATAAGTACCCAGTGGATATCTGTCGAGATATATTAATTTAATAATTATAAGATGAGAAAGTGGATGAAATGATGTGCAAAGGAAAGAACGAAGAAAACGGAGGAAACTACTTTCAGGGAGTATTTAGGGGCAGTAACTGACCGATGTCTCTCATGAAAAATCTGATTCAAAAGATGTGTAATATAAAGCCTTTTCTGCAATCTAACCTACTGCTTTGATGGATTGGACTACTTTTAACCTATTGATTTGATGGATTGGACTACTTTTAACCTACTGCTTTGAAGGATTGGACTACTTTTAACCTACTGCTTTGATGGATTGGACTACTTTTAACCTACTGCTTTGAAGGATTGGACTACTTTTAACCTACTGCTTTGATGGATTGGACTACTTTTAACCTACTGCTTTGAAGGATTGGACTACTTTTAACCTACTGCTTTGATGGATTGGACTACTTTTAACCTACTGCTTTGAAGGATTGGACTACTTTTAACCTACTGCTTTGATGGATTGGACTACTTTTAACCTACTGCTTTGAAGGATTGGACTACTTTTAACCTACTGCTTTGATGGATTGGACTACTTTTAACCTACTGCTTTGAAGGATTGGACTACTTTTAACCTACTGCTTTGATGGATTGGACTACTTTTAACCTACTGCTTTGAAGGATTGGACTACTTTTAACCTACTGCTTTGATGGATTGGACTACTTTTAACCTACTGCTTTGAAGGATTGGACTACTTTTAACCTACTGCTTTGATGGATTGGACTACTTTTAACAACATTGATAGAGGTCACTATAGTTTCAGATCAAGTTTGATCACATTCTGACCATGTACCTCCCACCACAGCACCATTGTTTCACCCTGTGAAGTAACAGTTACACAAAGGATATCATTTTTATTTGTTCAAGCCGAGCTCTGAAAGCTGGAAATAATATACAGTCAATCCTGTGTTAAGCAGCCAGCCAAGGGAATCAGAGAAAGTGACTGCTTAGCGCAGGTGGCTGCTTAATAGAGGTTGAATGTATAATAAAGCAACATATTGGGAATCTGGCTGCATAGTACAGGCTGGCTGCTTAATGGAGGTGGCCACTAACACAGGTTTGACTGTATATAGATCTACACGGGCACATTGAATGTCAAATATTATTTTATAATGATGACACACTGTACATACATACACATGCATGGTTGCGTCTGTCTGTCCGTTTGACAGTAACTGAGTTTGAGCCTCGCTGGAGCTGTAACATGTGTGCCCTTAGGCAAGGCATTTAAATTCCATGTTGCCTCTTCTCTCTCCCTCGTGGCGATGGATTCCATCAGGAGCGAGGTCTCGAGAGTGATTAATATAAGTTGTAAGAACTAAAATAAAATTGTATAAACTAACCCATCACTAAAACCGAAGTCTCGGGTATCTTCATACCGATAGTGCAGCAGCAGGTAGTGTTATATTATGTTGTAATGTCAAGTTATAGACATTAGATAATTACCATTTCTGACAAATGTATGTTTGGTTTATTTTACCCAAAGTTTGGACGAGTAATTTATAAGTTCTCTAGTCCAGTGATCAGAAAATAATTGTTTTTTGAGGCCTGACATAATAATCTGTATGTATTAGAGCATACAACACGTATGGCTCATTGATACATATGTTCAATAAAAGGGCTCATTCTAGAGGACGACATGGGCAAAGTAGTCGCCCTTGGGACCATGACTCCACCCCCTGGGGGCACCACTTCTCCCTAAAATAAAAAATATTAAACAAAAATTATTTTGTTACCATTTGCATACAAAATACTGTCAAGTAAGATACACCCCCCATTGTAAAGCACTCCTTCTATTCAAATATTGTATTTAATGTGTATTGTGTATTTTAACCTATTATGTTGAAATTTATTAAATAATATCATTAGATGACGCTATCGCTCGCTTTCTCACTTCTCCCAATAATTTGCATCCATCTATAGCTTGAGCCCTGCAATCTATGCAAAATGACATTGAACAACGACAATCTAAGTTTCTGTAAATCTACAGCCATCCTTAAAAATAAACAAATCTCACTTTTCAAAATTTGTAATCACATGACAACTTCCATTATACAATCGCCTACACTAGCTAGCTTTGTGTGTTTTAAGTTTATTTATCATCGCTACCGGTTGCCCATATGAGCAACGCCTCCTGAAGAGATTAGTCATTTTAGATTTTGGAGGATAGTGCAATGATACAGACAAGAGACCTATTCCAGAGCCTCCTCTGGTTCTTTTACGTGCACGGTGTAAAGCACCGACACGAGACCTCGGTTTAACGTCCCATCTGAAAGACTGCTAATTTTATTAGGGTTAGACGGGGGATCAAACCTGCTATCCCTGGATTACCAGTCCAGCGTGTTAACCACTGGACTACAGATCCGTCTGTGCTAGCTAGCTATGCGTCAAGCAACATTTTATACCCCAGTTATAGTTTATACAAATTTATTTTAGCTCGATTGCGAAAAAAGTTATTTCAACATATATTAATCACTCTCGAGAACTCATTCCTGATGGAATCCATCGCCACGAGGGAGAGAGAAGAGGCAACGTGGAATTTAAATGCCTTGCCTAAGGGCACAATCGTAACAGCTCAAACTCCAGACCTTTCGCACCTGAAGCGAACGGGCATCCACTGCGCAAACACGACTTCCACATTTTATACCCCAGTTGTATTGCATGATTCCCACTAATCCACCAATTCTCTTTCACCCTCGCTATGACAGGAACTACGAAAAAGTCAACATAAACCAAGCTGGTATGAAAATTGGAAAAGAAAATGCTGGTTGTTGTAATCTATCTCTGCCATTTTTCTATTGTCTGCCTATCAATCAAGGTGAATTTGACTATGTAATAAGTTTATAGTTTCTAGTTCAAATACTCCATGTTTTGATAATTAGACAATGCATGTACTGGTAGTTGTAACAAGAGAGCTTTCTATCAATTCTGCATGCAATAAGTTTTGCAATTGATTCATGAAAAGGAAGTAAATTGTACAGTTTACAATAACCAGAGACCTACTTACTGTGTGTATTTTACATTTATTTATCGTCGCTACCGGTTGCCCATATGAGCGACTCTTCCTGAAGATATTAAGTCATTTTAGATATTTGGAGGATAGTGCAATGATACAGGCAGAGACCCATTCTAGAGTCTCCTCTGGTTCTTTTACATACAGTGCACAGTGTAAATCACCGACACGAGACCTCGGTTTAAAGTCCCACCTGTAACACCACATCACTACTGATCAGGATCTATGTTTATTGCTATTCAGCCAAGTGATTTAGCTCCACTATCTGAATAGTAAACAGCATAGAGCCTGATCAGACGGAACATTCTATCACGTCTGATCTGGCTCTATGCTGTTTGCAAAAGTGAATTTTATCTGCCGTTAAAGTGCAAAAGGTTAAAAAGATCAACATGATATATAAAGTGTTAATGCAGACAGAAAGACAGATGCAGCCAAAACCAATAACCCCTGTTTCACAGACAGACAGAAGCAGCCAAAACCAATAACCCTTGTTTCACAGACAGACAGAAGCAGGCAAAATCAATAACCCCTGTTTCACAGACAGACAGAAGCAGGCAAAATCAATAACCCCTGTTTCACAGACAGACAGAAGCAGCCAAAAACAATAACCCCTGTTTCACAGACAGACAGAAGCAGCCAAAAACAATAACCCCTGTTTCACAGACAGACAGAAGCAGCCAAAAACAATAACCCTTGTTTCACAGACAGACAGGGGCAGGCAAAACCAATAACCCCTGTTTCACAGACAGACAGAAGCAGGCAAAACCAATAACCCCTGTTTCACAGACAGACAGAAGCAGCCAAAAACAATAACCCCTGTTTCACAGACAGACAGAAGCAGCCAAAAACAATAACCCCTGTTTCACAGACAGACAGAAACAGGCAAAAACAATAACCCCTGTTTCACAGACAGATGTAGCCAAAAACAATAACCCCTGTTTCACACAGACAGAAGCAGCCAAAAAACAATAACCCTTGTTTCACAGACAGACAGAAGCAGCCAAAAACAATAACCCCTGTTTCACAGACAGACAGAAGCAGCCAAAAAACAATAACCCTTGTTTCACAGACAGACAGAAGCAGGCAAAACCAATAACCCCTGTTTCACAGACAGACAGAAGCAGCCAAAAACAATAACCCCTGTTTCACAGACAGACAGAAGCAGCCAAAAAAACAATAACCCCTGTTTCAGCAGCAGGGGTTAACTACCAACTGAATGATGAGTTTCGGGTATACATTTACAATCATGCCAACATTGTATCACACAGCCCTGGAATGATACAACAACTCTGATGAATTATTGTTACTAATTTTCTCCTGCCTTATTTTTATTGCAAACATCAGAGTTTCCAGCAGTGCCAATCTAATCAGAAGTATTGTAGTGGATGGTTCCCCACTACTTCATTGACATTACTGTATACATGAAGTATTGTAGTGGCTGGTTCCCCTACTTCATTGACATTACCGTATACATGAAGTATTGTAGTGGCTGGTTCCCCTACTTCATTGACATTACCGTATACATGAAGTATTGTAGTGGCTGGTTCCCCTACTTCATTGACATTACCGTATACATGAAGTATTGTAGTGGCTGGTTCCCCTACTTCATTGACATTACCGTATACATGAAGTATTGTAGTGGCTGGTTCCCCTACTTCATTGACATTACCATATACATGAAGTAGTGTAGTGGCTGGTTCCCCTACTTCATTGACATTACTGTATACATGAAGTATTGTAGTGGCTGGTTCCCCTACTTCATTGACATTACCGTATACATGAAGTAGTGTAGTGGCTGGTTCCCCTACTTCATTGACATTACTGTATATATGAAGTAGTGTAGTGGCTGGTTCCCCTACTTCATTGACATTACCGTATACATGAAGCATTGTAGTGGATGGTTCCCCCCTACTCCATTGACATTACTGTATACATGAAGTATTGTAGTGGCTGGTTCCCCCCTACTCCATTGACATTACCGTATACATGAAGTATTGTAGTGGCTG
The DNA here is from genome assembly GCA_014843695.1 of Archivesica marissinica. Lineage (NCBI taxonomy): Eukaryota > Metazoa > Mollusca > Bivalvia > Venerida > Vesicomyidae > Archivesica > Archivesica marissinica. The sequence continues at coordinate 51,346,167 of CM026398.1, read as the reverse complement.
GTTCCCCTACTTCATTGAAATATTTACCATAAACATCACGAAAAAATTGCTAAAACGTATTATCAAAAGACTTAAAACTTTAGATTAATCGCTCTCGAGACCATTCAGAAGGAATCCATCACAACGAGTGAGACAGAAGAGGCAGAGTGGACTTTAGTGTCCTGCGAAAGGTACCACTACGACGGTTCTGGCAAGTCTCAAATAGACAACGGAACGCATTAGTGACGCCACAAACACCGTATCCATTACACCACGGAAGCTCAACAACAATTATCTTATCAATATATAGTATATTCTACTGACGGTGACAACGAGGAACTTCCTCCTTTCTTCTAATTACCTTTCAATTAGAGTATTTAATGCTATTTACTGTCACTCCGTGCACTTGTTCAATCCATCTCTACGCAGTATGTTGTAATCTATTCCCATGGCATTGTCACAGAACAGTTCATCATTCATATCATATAAAGGAATCATGAATAGAAGATCATACCGTAGACCTTAATGAGCATAATAAAGTATGCTCTGTCCATCTCGGTAACACCTATTGCATGGATTGTAAATAATTCATTATTATCATGCACCGTTATTACAGTTCACTCTCCTGATGTCATAGTTACGTTATGTGGAAGTCGTGTTTGCGCAGTGGATGCGCGTTCGCTTCAGGTGCGAAAGGTCTGGAGTTTGAGCCCAGCTGGAGCCGTTACGATTGTGCCCTTAGGCGAGGCATTTAAATTCCACGTTGCCTCTTCTCTCTCCCTCGTGGCGATGGATTCCATTAGGAATGAGGTTTCGAGAGTGATTAATATAAGTTGTAAGAACTTGTTTCGCAATAGAGTTAAAATAAATTTGTATAAAGTATTTACTTAGAATGTGCTACACATTACTTAGAATGTGCTACACATTACTTAGAATGTGCTACACACCCAGATAGTCTAACTCTTTGCATGATAGCTGTGAAAATAACAGTCAAAGATGTCGTGGAATTTCATTAGAATTGTCGTAATGACACCATTCGAATGAAATTCCATGGCATATATTATATCCAGAGTTTTTCTGTTACAATTAAGAAAAACACATTAATGAACTGCCATCTGCTACAATTATTTGAACTATTTATAGCTTTTTTTAAACCCCAGAATGCAAAGAGCTAAGCACTTGATGATTTAACATCTTGTTTTTTCCATTTGTCACAATAATAAGTTATAGAGATATTAGGTATAATCGTGAAGATATGTCCACATATTGGACTGGTTATTGTGAAATTACTGTTGGTAAATTACTTTCCTTTGTTGATATTAATTAATAAATCACCTGTAGCGTTATAAAAAGTTAGTTTATTAATATTACACAAGTGAATGAATTGTAGTTTTATTTTACCATTTGAAGAAAAACTGCATATTGAGAGCACCTGCAAATAACGACTCTGTGATCGAGTGTTTGTGGGCCGTCAAACTCCAAATCACTTGCCCGTCATCAATGTCGGTTCAAATCCCACTATGTGTATTGAATTTTTTCATGTGAGGAAGCTATCCGACTGGCTTGCAGAAGGTCGGTGGTTCTACCAAGGTGCCCCGCCGCCGTGCGTGAAATACTGCTCGGGGTGATACCCGGGGTCTTCCTCCACCTAGACTAGCTGGAGAATTGCCGTTTGATCAAAGCTGTTGGAGCAACAAAAACAAAACAACAATACAAAAGGACTAATGCCACTAAGTGTTAAATGTACCTCAATACCAGGCCCCGAAGTTATAAAACCTTTTTCAGATCTCAAACTTCACACTCAACTGAACCAATCAGAAGCTTGAGACTGAGTTTGAGATTGGAGAAAAGTTTTATAACCTCCAGCTCAAGTCTGGAGGTTATAAAACTTTTCTCCAATCTCAAAACTCTGTCTCAATCCACTGATTGGTTCAACTGACAGTACCACTCAGAATCAACTAATCAGATCACATGAGCTTGAGTTTGACATCTGAGAAAAGTTTTATAACCTCAGGGCCTGTACTGGTATTAATGGATTGAGGACTTGGGAGAGATTAATCTAATGTTGTAAAAACTTGTTTCGCAATCAAGCTAAAGTAATTTGTATAAGCCATAATAGCATGTCCAAAAATAGCATGTCCAAAAATAGCATGTCCAAATATGTCACAGAAGATTGATCAATCTTAAACTTTATTTATTTTACAACGATAACGAAGCAAGTTTTAACAACTTATATTAATCACTCTCGTTGGCGCGGATGAAAGCGTATATGTGGTCATTCGTGTGGGAGGAAACCGGAGTACCCGGAGAAAACCCACCTGTCCAATCTGGCGGGTTGCATTGGTGAGAAGCGAGCGCGCTAACCACTGCGCTAATCGGACAGCCGATTGATCAATCAGAACGTAATACAAAATGAATAGTTACAAATCTTCCTTTAGCATGTCAATTTGCTCCACCCCATTTTCAAAATTGCACGATTACGGGTCGTTTGTTTTTTAATTAATTTTTCTCATTTTCACAATCTGTAAATTAGGTTTGTATATAATAAATATACGAATCATATTTCCCTAAATCAATTTACAACAGAAAACCTACCATCAACCGTGCTCCGTCCAATACAGCCACAGCTTCCAACCACTTGTTGCACAAATCCTCCATTTCCACGTGCACAGTCAATTCAATTCCTTACCCCGTACCTTGCATATTTTTTTTATCATGTCCCTAACCAATGAATATCCAAGAAACGTAACAACTTTATTTATTAACTCTTAGCACCAGACAGCGGAAGGAAGATATTTGTCAACTACATCTATCCACATATCCTGTTATGTTGTCAATACATTAATTCATTGTTAATATACATACAGTATCCCACAGTGCCAGACGAAGCTGCAGGTATAATGTTCACACATTTCAACAATTCCACTACAATTTCAAACATTCAATTCAGACATTCAAACCACACTGAAAATACAAGCCAATTTAAAAATTCATATCTTAAACTAAAATCTTGGTTTTGTTATTAACCAGGTATTCTTCATCTCTCCAATTGATCATACACATAATGACAATAAATTTGAAAACATAACCAGATTTTCTGGTATCTGCAGGTTAAGACTTTCCTGTCAAATATCAAGCTATAAGACTGTCATCAAAAACCAATACAGTTGCTGCTTTCACTGTAGCAGTTTGCATTCACTGTAGCATTCTGGCCAGATAGAACAACAGGTTTTCTTGCCCAGAGAACTACACTGTATATTAAACAAGTATCTGACAGGGAAAACATTTTAATTGTTAATTCTAATTCAGCTAGCTGAGCAAGTGTACAGGGTTCAAGCTGCCGGTCGCCAATGGTGACAATTGCGACAAAGAACAAATAAATACTGGTGCTAAATTTTGTGAATTGGCGAAAATATGTGGCTCAAATTCTTCTTTTTTTTCCTTCTTTTTTTGGCACAACATGTTTTGTCCAAAATACATGGCTTCAAATATTTATCTGTGAACTATATGGCTCTTAGTTGGCTCCAAGTTTTTCAAATTGGCTCCAGTGTTTTTCAATTGGTGACAAGTGGCGCAGACAAAAATTCAGACAGAGGGAACCCCGAGTGTAGTCAATGTCTTTGAGTTCCAGGAGAAATGTCTCCCCGATTTTTACGTGAAGTGGTGTTGTCATTAATATACACTGATTTTTACCTACTTATATAACACCTGCAACGGACTACTAAAAATATTGTTTACTTGTAGTTCACCTGGAACAGCCACACCTGTGTGTAAAGACAACCTAAGAGAGTGGCAAGAAGTGGTCTATGTAGACAATGGGGGGGGGGGGGTGTCTCTCGATCATGACAGGTTAAAATGCATTGATTAAATGCAGTTTAATCATTGAAGCCCATGGACAGTTAAAGATGAATGAAATTACACGACGACCTACATAACAGTTTCGACAGGCCAACTTTCAGAAATATCAGTTAAACTATCTCTTACCATTAAATGATTTGCCTTCAAACTTATTTTTTCTCCATTCATGCATATACTATGTACATGTACAAGATTCTCCGAAAAGATTCCATGTTATTATTAACATTTTCACAATTTATTTATTGTTTTTATTATTATTATATTTCGGGTTTTACGCCTAGCTGCATCAGCAACATTTTGGGCTATATCGCCGGCGGGTAGTTTACCTAACAACACCTTTCCTGGGCAGGCTCCAGCGGTTAACCAGTACTTGGGTGCACCAACCTCCGTAAGAAACTGCCAACTTTTTCATATAAATGAGACACGGCCTGAGCGGGGCTCGAACCCGTGACCATCAGTGAGGATAGGTTACAGTGGTATACATGTATTTATTGTATATGCCATAAGCATCAGGTGACGTGTTACTGCAATAAATGTTGTTGTTGTTGGTTACGACCTATACTGGGGATGTAAATGATGGTCTACAGATCGTGAGGTTTTCAATATGTGGTGTTTTTGCGAAGGCGGTTTCTAACACAGGTTAGACTGTATTCTGACAGTACACAGGTTAGACTGTATTCCGACAGTACACATGTTAGACTGTATTCCGACAGTACACATGTTAGACTGTATTCCGACAGTACACATGTTAGACTGTATTCCGACAGTACACATGTTAGACTGTATTCTGACAGTACACAGGTTAGACTGTATTCCGACAGTACACAGGTTAGACTGTATTCTGACAGTACACATGTTAGACTGTATTCTGACAGTACACAGGTTAGACTGTATTCCGACAGTACACATGTTAGACTGTATTCTGACAGTACACAGGTTAGACTGTATTCTGACAGTACACAGGTTAGACTGTATTCCGACAGTACACATGTTAGACTGTATTCCGACAGTACACATGTTAGACTGTATTCCGACAGTACACATGTTAGACTGTATTCCGACAGTACACATGTTAGACTGTATTCCGACAGTACACAGGTTAGACTGTATTCCGACAGTACACAGGTTAGACTGTATTCCGACAGTACACATGTTAGACTGTATTCTGACAGTACACAGGTTAGACTGTATTCCGACAGTACACATGTTAGACTGTATTCTGACAGTACACAGGTTAGACTGTATTCTGACAGTACACAGGTTAGACTTTATTCCGACAGTACACATGTTAGACTGTATTCCGACAGTACACATGTTAGACTGTATTCCGACAGTACACATGTTAGACTGTATTCTGACAGTACACAGGTTAGACTGTATTCTGACAGTACACAGGTTAGACTGTATTCTGACAGTATTTCTCAAGGTTCTGTAAGTAAGTCACAGCCTCATTGGTTATATTAGTTTATAAAAAAAATATTATAGCTCGATGTGAAACAAGTTCTAAGAACATGCTATTAACCCATTTGATTCTGGATACCGTTCAAACAATATTTGCAAATAACATAGAGCCAGATCAGCCACCATGGAATGTGCCATGTGATGAGGCTCTATGCTGTTTGCTATTCAGAGGCTCTTGCTAAGACACTTGGCTATGTAGCAAACAACATAGATCCTGATCAGCATGCAGCGTCACGCTGCGGCTGATCTGGATCTATGTTGTTTGCAAAAGCCTTTAAATGTATCCAGAATGAAACGGGTTAATCGCTCTCGAAACCTCATTCCTGATGGAATCCACCGCCATGATGGAGAGAGAAGGGGCAGTGTGGAAGCTAAGTGCCTTGGCTAAGGAACGGCATACAGCTGGGCACGAACTCCAGGACTTTCACACCAGAATCGAATATGCCACAACTGCACTATCACGACTTGCACGGTTATATATATATATATATGCCAGTGTTACCTGATAGCACCTCCATACAAGCTAAGACTGTATTCTCAAAGTAATGTAAGTATGTCACATCATTATTGCTTGGCTTAATATAAGCTATTATTACCAGATGCCACTTGCATATATATACAGCACCTGAGACTCCAAGAAGTCTGTCTTATTTCCCCAGAGTTTTGCTATTATTTGCAATGCACATAGAATGTCATTTAGAATCATTAAAAATTAAACTCCATGTAGTTCATGCTTACTTTCAGCGAGAACAGAAAAATACTGATTGTATTATTTCCATTTTTCAATCAATAACTTCAATCAATAACTAATTGATAGGTTTCAGGCAAAGAATTGAAGAATACAGTCAAACCTGGTTTAGTGGTCACCTCTATTAAGCAGCCAACCTGTATTAAGCAGCCAGTTTCCAGATTCCCAATATGTTGTCATTATACATTTGACCTCTATTAAGCAGCCACCTGTGCTAAGCAGCCACTTTCTGTGATTCCCTTGGCTGGCTGCTTAAGACAGGTTTGACTGTAATCCAAATATGAACTAGTTTAGTAAAGAACTATTTGTAAATTACCTCCCTTTTTAAATATTTATTTACAAAATTATCAATAACTTTGGAAATCGTAACATTATTTTTTTCGATTTGAAGACACTCACTCTATAGACTAGACAACCTTCAAAGATTGGAGCAGACGCAAAATATTGCACCCATTTCTGACCTACGACGGCTAAGTGTGTCCTTGACATTGCCGATATGGACGTGGGTCGTGCATGTTGCATTATTTGTGTGAACTCATCTCCTAACAGGCTGATCAGTTACAAAGATAACAAAGACAATCACGGAACAGACACAAAATATTGCACTCATTTCTGACATTGACCTTGCAGTTATGGAGCAAGTTTTTGCGCAAATCAAATCAGTATGCCGAACATTTGTATGAAGTAATTTAAAACACAGCACAGCAGTTTCTATTTATAGACATGTGGTGGACATAAAATATGGATGGACGGATCTGTAGTCCAGTGGTTAACACAGACTGGTAATTCAGGGATCGCAGGTTCGATCCCTCGTCTGACTCTAATAAAATTAACAGTCTTTCAGATGGGAAGCGGTTTCGTGTCGGTGAACCAAGATAATTTACACCGGGCATGTAAAAGAACCAAAGGAGACTCTGGAATGGGTCTCTGATTGTATCATTGCACTATCCTGTATCGCTCATATGGGCAACCGATAGCGACGATAAATAAATGCAAAACACACAGAGAAAGATTTGTGGAAAATAATAAACTCCACTTATTATAATAATCTTAAACCCCTAAATCAATGGGGCATAAAATTAAAGTTGATATCTCAGCTTCATACCTCTTTGCTAGCGATGAAAATAACGATGAAAATAACGCACAATATGTCATGAATTTTCATTAGAATCTATTGGTATCTATCGACACAATTCTAGCGAAATTCCACGACATATTTCCAGAATTTTCAGATACAAATTATCGTTGACTACATTTACTTGAACTATTTATTGCGCTTATTTTACCCAGCATGCAAAAAGTTAACATGATGCCAACATTAATGGAATTTCTTTTTCTTTCATCAGTGTCCTATTCTAAATCGGTATGCATTACCGAAGACACAACATTAAAAAATAAAAAACAAAATTTAATGTCAACTTTATTTTAAAATATAAATTATTATCTCAAAAGGCCAAAATCCATTATGAATTATTTCCCTTGACTACTCTTTATTGGAAAAACAAAATGGTGGAACCGACTGTTAGTTGCTTTCCATTATAATTACTTTCTAAAAGCATGAAAGGTGTGCAAATATTCAATGCCTGATGTTCATATTGTACAATGTTTTATTTTTGAATAAAAAACGCATTTACAGGCATTAATGTCTATCACAATTGGAAATATTACTATCAACATCTGTGTCAACGATACATGTTGCCAACATATAACATTAACAACGAAACAAATCTATTCATATTTAAGCACAATATGTTATTGAAGGTCACCTAATAACGAGCAAAATATTCCAATTACAAACGAGTTTCCAGCCCTACCAGAGCAATATGTTACGCTTACAACAATGAAAATAATATTATTAATGACAGCTTCCCTGAAAGCCGCGGCTTATCTTGGATCTAAACTGCATATTTCCCATTCATTCAATACGTTGATACATAATTCGATAACACGCTCTATACATGTTTAATGAACTTCTGATTTAAAATTATATGTCTTCTCCCATATCCAATCAACAATATATTTCAGTCTATCCATTACTTAATTGAATTGTAGAATATTTGCCCTATCGGCGTTTTACGGAGTTTTACGCATAAAGATTAAATATTGAAAATCCAGTTAATGTATAAATAATTATGAGCTTTCTGTGTGTGTTTACGTTTTTTTATCGTCGCTACCGGTTACCCATATGAGCGACGCCTCCTGAAGAGATTAGTCATTTTAGATTTTTGGAGGATAGTGCAATGATACAGACAGAGACCCATTCCAGAGTCTACTCTGGTTCTTTTACGTGCACGGTGTACAGCACCGACACGAGACCTCGGTTTAACATCCCATCTGAAAGACTTGTCGAACCTGTGATCCCTGGATTACCAGTCCAGCATGTTACCACTGGACTACAGGTCCGTCCGAGGTATGAGCTTTCATTGCATTGGAATCTACTTTATAGTGGATAACTCAAAATCATGATATTATATTTAGCAGTTTCTCCGGTGCCTTTTCTCTTCTTGAAATTGAAAGAAACAACTATAATACATACGCACATTAACATTCTCTTACTGGCATCATTAGTAAACCATGATCAACAAAGTCAATGGTGTAGTAAATAAATACAAGATTCATAAAGGGAGGTAATTAACAAATAAATCATTTCACAAATTGTTTTCAACAGATCTTCAAAATTGATTTGAAAGCAACGATCTTAACTGACAGGCCTTAGAGGCCACTCAAATTAGGTCAATACAACAAGTACATATGCACGGGCAACAGCATACATATGCACAGGCAACAAGCATACATATGCATGGGCAACAGCATACATATGCACAGGCAACAGCATACATATGCACGGGCAACAAGCATATATATGCACGGGCAACAAGCATACATATGCACGGGCAACAAGCATACATATGCACGGGCAACAGCATACATATGCACGGGCAACAGCATACATATGCACGGGCAACAAGCATACATATGCACGGGCAACAGCATACATATGCACAGGCAACAGCATACATATGCACGGGCAACAAGCATATATATGCACGGGCAACAAGCATACATATGCACGGGCAACAGCATACATATGCACGGGCAACAGCATACATATGCACGGGCAACAGCATACATATGCACGGGCAACAAGCATACATATGCACAGGCAACAGGCATACATATGCACAGGCAACAGGCATACATATGCACGGGCAACAAGCATACATATGCACAGGCAACAAGCATACATATGCACGGGCAACACGCATACATATGCACAGGCAACAAGCATACATATGCACAGGCATACATATGCACGGGCAACACGCATACATATGCACGGGCAACAAGCATACATATGCACAGGCAACAGCATACATATGCACAGGCATACATATGCACGGGCAACAGCATACATATGCACGGGCAACAAGCATACATATGCACAGGCAACAAGCATACATATGCACAGGCAACAAGCATACATATGCACAGGCATACATATGCACGGGCAACACGCATACATATGCACGGGCAACAAGCATACATATGCACAGGCAACAGCATACATATGCACAGGCAACAAACATACATATGCACAGGCAACAGCATATATGCACGGGCAACAAGCATACATATGCACAGGCAACAGGCATACATATGCACGGGGCAACAAGCATACATATGCACGGGGCAACAAGCATACATATGCACGGGGCAACAAGCATACATATGCACAGGCAACAGGCATACATATGCACGGGGCAACAAGCATACATATGCACAGGCAACAGGCATACATATGCACGGGGCAACAAGCATACATATGCACGGGGCAACAAGCATACATATGCACGGGGCAACAAGCATACATATGCACAGGCAACAGGCATACATATGCACAGGCATACATATGCACGGGCAACAGGCATACATATGCACAGGCATACATATGCACAGGCAACAGGCATACATATGCACAGGCATACATATGCACGGGCAACAAGCATATATATGCACGGGCAACAAACATACATAAAATACAATTTACGAATTTCAAAGCAAAACATAACAGACTGTTTGTCCCATTAGTCATTAAAATGGAGAGCAAGCAAGACTTGTTGCTTCTAAATGCAGACATTGTTGCTCCTAAATGCAGACATTGTTGTTTGATGCTTGTTATCCAATTCATCGTTGGATACTTGCAAGAGAGTTAATTATAGCTTTTGAATTTTTAAACAAAACAAAAAGCTAGCGGAAAGAGCCGTTCACATTGATGCAGACAGGTACTCAATTGACAACTCCCAGAATGCCCGGGGTTAGATACATGTTATTCAATAATCAATCACACCGGCAGTAACTCCCAGAACTCCCGGCTTATAGATACATGTTACTCAAGAATCAATCACTCCGGATCATTATTGATTCATGACATCTTGAAAGGTGTTGATGAAATTATCAAGCAGTGTACATGATCCTCATTATATCATTAAAGCGGTTCATTATAGTTACCTGAATTTTCAATAAATTACCATCATTTTCTTATTCATCATAGAGAATTGGTAGAATCAGTGTAATCACCCATGCAAAAGATCATATACTAGATGTACTCCCTTTGGGAGAGCTCGTCATTATCATAGTGCAGGTGCTTTACGTTAATTTATCATTGCGTCGCTACCAGATGCACATGTGAGCGACGCCTCCTGAAGAGATTAGTCATTTTAGATTTTTTGGAGGATAGTGCAATGATACAGACACAGACCCATTCTAGAATCTCCTCTGGTTCTTTTATGTGCACGGTGTAAAACACTGATATGAGACCTTGGTTTAAAGTTAATTTTATTAGGGTCAGACGAGGGATCGAACCTGTCATTATCATATATATTTAAAGTCTCTATATGCTTTTTTTCTTCAGTTGGAAAATATTACTATAATTAATATGCAAATTTATCCTAGTGTAGTAAACCACCATTTACAGAGTAGTTATTGGTGATTTTGTTAAAAAATGTACACATAAAGGGAGGTAATTTTTTTGGCCATATATTCCAAATTTTACTTTTTACCATAATAATTTATTATTGAAATATGAAATATAAGAAAATAATCACAATATCTAATCATCCGCTCCTTACAATATCTTGGTGTGCAGCACATTCCAAGTAAGCGCATTATGGGCCTTTAACCCTTTCCCCCATAGAAGCACCTCTTGATGCCATTACCAATACGACATACATAGACAATGTAGCAGCCAAACCAATGTTCATAATAAAGGCCAGAATCCCATGTAGTCCCAGTAATATCTATGGAGGTGGGATAGATATGGCGACTACTTATCCACTGCATGATAGCTAAATGGCTGTCGTTTGTATGGAGATATAATAGTATATTAACCTAAATCTCTATGAAGGAAAGGGTTATTGTTTGTATGGAGATATAATAGTATATTAACCTAAATCTCTATGAAGGAAAGGGTTAAATGACGCATATTATGGAAAGTTCTACACCTTTTGAAAAAAACTTTATTTGCATGATATACAGTCAAACCTGTGTTAGTGGTCACCTCCATTAAACAGCCAACCTGTATTAAGCAGCCAGTTTCCAGATTCCCAATCGACACCCTTCTCTGACTCCTTTGGCTGGCTGCTTAAGACAGGTTTGACTGTACACATGAAACTGTAATACAAAGCTATATACAAGCACAGCGGTGGTTAGCATGCTCACTTCTCACCAATATAACCCAAGTTCGAACATCAATCATGAAAGTGTGCGAGATGGTACGGTGATCGCCAAGGTGGTTTTCTCCGGGTACTCCGGTTTCGCCGAACACAAACGACCACAAATTACACTCTCATCCACGCCAGTGGTTTATTAATTGATTAATATAAGTTGTTAAAGTTTGTTATCGAAATCGCTGCAAAATAAATAAGGGTTATTCTTATTTATACAAAGCTACACCTAGGAATACTGTTGCAGTAATTCTATTGTTGGTTCTCTTATATATATATATTATACAAATGTCATTTTGATAAAAAAAGGGAGGTAACTTTCAATATCTTTAACTCATTTGGCGCAGACTGAAGTGTTCCACCACCAATGTCGCCAACTTGAAGACAACGGTATATACAGTATTGAACTAATGTTCATTTGACCACGACATTATAACTTATTGTTAATCCAATTGTTAAAAAAACTACCAGCTGGTTTCAAACTTTATTTCTTTTACAACGATTGCGAGGCAAGTTTTAACATATTATTATATTAATCACTCTCGTTGGCGTGGATGAAAGGGTATATGTGGTCATTCGTGTGGGAGGAAATCGGAGTACCCGGAGAAAACCCACCTGTCCGATCTGGCGACCATCGTACCATCTCACATACTTCCCGGTCAGAGGATCAAACCCGGGTTGCATTGGTGAGAAGCGAGTGCGCTAATCAGAATACCAGCTTTACTGTAGTTCTTAAATAAACTACCAGTTTTACTCTAGTTTTTAACACAATTACCAGTTTTACTCTAGTTTTTAGTAAAATTACCAGTTTTACTCTAGTTTTTAAAACAATTACCAGTTTTACTCTAGTTTTACTCTAGTTTTTAACACAATTACCAGTTTTACTCTAGTTTTTAACACAATTACCAGTTTTACTCTAGTTTTTAACACAATTACCAGTTTTACTCTAGATTTTACTCTAGTTTTTAACACAATTACCAGTTTTACTCTAGTTTTTAACACAATTACCAGTTTTACTCTAGTTTTTAACACAATTACCAGTTTTACTCTAGTTTTTAACACAATTACCAGTTTTACACTAGTTTTTAACACAATTACCAGTTTTACAGATTTATTCTAGTTAGTTTTTAAATAAAACTACCCATTTGACTTAGGTTTTAATAAATAAAACAAATTAATTTTACACTAGCTTTTTGCTCGGCGAAATCAATTCTGAAAAACAAACATCAAGAGATATTTATCTTGTCCTCTTCCTACGAGTTTATTGTCACTTGTTAGACGAACAGAAAAGCAATCTTGTCCGTATTTTTTGTGTTTCTTCTGTGCAATTTACAAGAAAATGTTGCGAGTAATTGCACCCAGAGACAGAGCCACACAATTCCAGAGTTTGTCTCCAAGTAACCAATTCCTACTCAAAAGACAAAAGCTATCATTGAGAAAAATTTATTTGCTTTTTCCTGGGGAAGGATACAACACAATTAATGGAAATCGTGGGTTTTTCTATTGCCATGTCTCCTTCACTTTCCAGTCAAGATATATACTGACAACTAAATGAATTCTGCTCTTACCAGATCTTCTATGTTGTTTTGTTTATATGTTGGGGGCGGGGGTTGTCGTTATTGCAAATACGCACACAAAACACCAAGCAACAGAAGCAACATCAAGGTTTGACCCTACGGAGTTACACAATGCATAGATAGTCTAGTCTCATAGTGAACCCTTCATTGGTATTGAAGATATTGCAATAAAAACAAAAGACAAATTGACCTTTAATTATGACCTTGAAGATATGGACAACACACCATCTCGTTGAAAAGACAATTTTCTGCAATTGAATATCAACCAGATATTTTCATTGATTTCGAAGTATTTTCAAAACCACAAGATAAGACCATTTGATATGTATTTATTTATTTTTCGGGTTTTACGCCTGCATCAGCACTATTTCGGGCTATATCGCCGGCGGGCAGTTTACATAACAACACCTTTCCTGGGCAGGCTCCAGCCGTTAACCAGTACTTGGGTGCACCAACCTCCGTAAGAAACTGCCAACTTTTTCATATAAATGAGACACGGCCTGAGCGGGCCATTTGATATGTAAATGAGAATTACGACCTTGACCTTGAATGTGGGTTCAGTGAGTTGCATGCGAGACTTCATCTCTTTTTGAGGTGAAAACATTGTGTTACCAACCAAAATATGATCCTATGTGTGGGCTGTGTAGATATTGCTAAGATACATAATAATACATTTTGACCTTAAAGTTTAATCTCAAAATTTGACCTTTTTGGACCTGGGTGCTATACTTGACATACCTCATTGAAGTGAACACTTGTGTGACTATTCAATCCAATCCCTTCATAGGTTGCAAAGTTATTAAAAGTTTATACTTTATTTATTTCACAACGATTGCGAAGCAAGTTTTAACAACTTTAATTAATCACTCTCGTTGGTGCGGATGAAAGCGTATATGTGGTAATTTGTGTGGAAGGAAACCGGAGTACTCGGAGAAAACCCACCTGTCCGATCTGGCGACCATCGTGCCATCTCACATACCTCCCAGTCCGAGGATCGAACCCGGGTTGCATTGGTGAGAAGCAAGCGCGCTAACCACTGTCATTGCGAGGATAAAAACCATAGAGCAATTGGACGAATGAAAAACGATTGTACGGTGCAACGAAATAATATATGCCTCCAGATCCATCGAGGCCAAGAGCATCATATTAGTATTACAACTCAGATAATACCACAGAGAAGATTATACGTTCAACAAAATTCCTAATCGGTCATCTGGTGTTTTATAATATTGGGAGCCCAACTAATAATCGTACAATATCATTAAAATATTGTCGTTTAACCCATTCAACACCAAGTAACTCACATGGACTGGTCAATGATATTCTTAGACCAATAAATTTATAACAAAATTACATTTGGATCAGTTCATTTATCAAAATGGGTAATTTTTTTCTAAAAATAGTTATATTACTTGAAAAAAGTGCAGATCCTGATGAGACGGCTCGTCACGAGCCGGCTCATCTGGATCTACACTTTTTTGTAAGCCAATTTAGAGGTCTGTGGTGTTGAAAGGGTTAATTCACTTGATTCCATATGATTTATACAGCAATTCATTGCATGTACATCTGTAATAAAATGTATCAAATAAAATGATACATGAATGTACGAATATTGATAGTATAAGTATGGTTATTAGTTTGCTCCAAATACTGTAAAACACACGTTGCCCGAGGTTATAAAACTTTTCTCCAATCTCAAAACTCAGTCCCAAGCATCTGATTGGTTCAGCTGACAGTATCACTCAGAATCACCCAATCAGATCATTTGAGCTTGAATTTGAGATCTGAGAAAAGGTTTATAACTTCAGGGCCTGGCTTGGAGGTTATAAAACTTTTCTCAGATCTCAAACTCAGTCTCAAGCTTCTGATTGGTTCAGCTGGCAGTAAAACACGAGGTTATAACACTTTTCTCAGATCTCAAACTCAAGCTCAAATGATTTGATTGGTTGATTCTGAGTTTTACTGCCAGCTGAACCAATCAGAAGCTTGAGACTGAGTTTGAGATTGGAGAAGTTTTATAACCTCCAGACCAGGTGACCGACCGATTAACAGACGGATCTGTAGTCCAGTGTTAACACGCTGGACTGGTAATCCAGGGATCACAGGTTCGATCCCCCGTCTGACCCTAATAAAATTAACAGTCTTTCAGATGGGACGTTAAACCGAGGTCTCGTGTCGGTGCTTTACACCGTGCACGTAAAAGAACCAGAGGAGATTCTGGAATGGGTCACTGTCTGTATCATGCACTATCCTCCAAAATCTAAAATAACTAATATCTTCAGGAGGCGTCGCTCATATGGGCAACCGGTAGCGACGATAAATAAACGTAAAACACGCACGCCGACCGATTAGGAATTTTGTTGAGTGTACAATGTAATCTGTTGTCACCAGTAATAATGGTTTTCAATCTCTGTATTGTACAATTATGTCCATTCAGTTCCATTTCAAACCAATTGCCCGTGTCTAGATTTACCGAGCCTGAAAAGCTCCAAGTTTGAGCTTACATCAAAAAACATTTATTCCCATAATGCAACAATTGTTTCTCTGAGGCGACATCTAATACGGAGATTAAACCTCCAACAGACAAACCAAAGTCTTCAATATTGATAACGCGTGTCAGAACTTGACAAATAACCAAGACACCAATACCAGTGATTCTAATGAAAACAGCTCTATGATGCTGACTAAATCTATGTACAGCGGAAGCTTGCAGGAATATATCGGCATAAACTAATCAGTCCCATCCATCATAGTCCGGGTTATTATTCAAAAGGTTTTTAAAAAAGTAAATATTGTGCCAAAATCGGAAGTGCATCATCTATGTAGCGGCTTCTCAGATATAGATTCCGGGAAATTGCCCGCAGCAATTGATATGAACTCTGTCATTCAAACAAACAGCAGAAATGAGTGTGTTTAAATTCTATGATATGATACATTACCACTCTTAACATGGGAGTTCTGGTTATTTGAGAGCTTTCCAATTACACAAATGCTCAAATTTCTGAATGCCGTAAAAGGTCGTTTAGTTGCAATAGCAATATAAGCAGTCTTTAATTGTCTTAGAATGCTTCGGAAGTTTACCAAGTGCAAGAAATATTTGTTTTGGAATGGTGTACTTGTGTTCTATAGTATGATATGGTACAAGTCATAGAATGCATTAAAACTGCAACTGTGGTAATTGACACAAACATGAACATATTGGGCAGCAGGGACTCCTCAAGCAGAGCCTCCAGGGCCTCCCCAAGCAGGGCCTCCTCAAGCAGAGCCTCCAGGGCCTCCCCAAGCAGGGCCTCCCCAAGCAGGGCCTCCCCAACCAATCACCACTGGCAACACCACAAGTTTGTAATTTCCTTCAAATCAGCTCATGAACAACAACAAAAATGTCGAATCAATTTCAAAACCCTGCAGTGAAGGCACTATATATAAGATATGAATTCAAACTTTGCAAACCCTGCAGTGGAAGCCCTGTATATACGATATGAAATCATAACTTTCAAGCCCTGCAGTGGAGGCCCTGTATATAAGATATGAAATCATAACTTTCAAGCCCTGCAGTGGAGGCCCTGTATATAATATATGAAATCATAACTTTCAAGCCCTGCAGTGGAGGCCCTGTATATAAGATATGAAATCATAACTTTCAAGCCCTGCAGTGGAGGCCCTGTATATAAGATATGAAATCATAACTGTCAAGCCCTGCAGTGGAGGCCCTGTATATAAGATATGAAATCATGACTTTCAAGCCCTGCAGTGGAGGCCCTGTATATAAGATATGAACTCATGACTTTCAAGCCCTGCAGTGGAGGCCCTGTGTATAAGATATGAAATCATAACTTTCAAGCCCTGCAGTGGAGGCCCTGTATATAAGATATGAAATCATGACTTTCAAGCCCAGCAGTGGAGGCCCTGTGTATAAGATATGAAATCATAACTTTCAAGTCCATCAGTGGAGGCCCTGTATATAAGATATGAAATCATGACTTTCAAGCCCAGCAGTGGAGGCACTGTATATAAGATATGAAATCATAACTTTCAAGCCCTGCAGTGGAGGCCCTGTATATAAGATATGAAATCATAACTTTCAAGCCCTGCAGTGGAGGCCCTGCCCTGTATATAAGATATGAAATCATAACTTTCAAGCCCTGCAGTGGAGGCCCTGCCCTGTATATAAGATATGAAATCATAACTTTCAAGCCCTGCAGTGGAGGCCCTGTATATAAGATATGAAATCATAACTTTCAAGCCCTGCAGTGGAGGCCCTGTATATAAGATATGAAATCATAACTTTCAAGCCCTGCAGTGGAGGCCCTGTATATAAGATATGAAATCAT
>CM026398.1:51280607-51327490 GCA_014843695.1 Archivesica marissinica | reverse complement strand
TCATAACTTTCAAGCCCTGCAGTGGAGGCCCTGTATATAAGATATGAAATCATAACTTTCAAGCCCTGCAGTGGAGGCCCTGTATATAAGATATGAAATCATAACTTTCAAGCCCTGCAGTGGAGGCCCTGTATATAAGATATGAAATCATAACTTTCAAGCCCTGCAGTGGAGGCCCTGTATATAAGATATGAAATCATAACTTTCAAGCCCTGCAGTGGAGGCCCTGTATATAAGATATGAAATCATAACTTTCAAGCCCTGCAGTGGAGGCCCTGTATATAAGATATGAAATCATAACTTTCAAGCCCTGCAGTGGAGGCCCTGTATATAAGATATGAAATCATAACTTTCAAGCCCTGCAGTGGAGGCCCTGTATATAAGATATGAAATCATAACTTTCAAGCCCTGCAGTGGAGGCCCTGTATATAAGATATGAAATCATAACTTTCAAGCCCTGCAGTGGAGGCCCTGTATATAAGATATGAAATCATAACTTTCAAGCCCTGCAGTGGAGGCCCTGTATATAAGATATGAAATCATAACTTTCAAGCCCTGCATTGGAGGCCCTGTATATAAGATATGAAATCATGACTTTCATGCCCTGCAGTGGAGGCCCTGTATATAAGATATGAAATCATAACTTTCAAGCCCTGCAGTGGAGGCCCTGTGTATAAGATATGAAATCATAACTTTCAAGCCCTGCAGTGGAGGCCCTGTATATAAGATATGAAATCATAACTTTCAAGCCCTGCATTGGAGGCCCTGTATATAAGATATGAAATCATGACTTTCATGCCCTGCAGTGGAGGCCCTGTATATAAGATATGAAATCATAACTTTCAAGCCCTGCAGTGGAGGCCCTGTGTATAAGATATGAAATCATAACTTTCAAGCCCTGCAGTGGAGGCCCTGTATATAGATATGAAATCATGACTTTCAAGCCCTGCAGTGGAGGCCCTGTATATAAGATATGAAATCATGACTTTCAAGCCCTGCAGTGGAGGCCCTGTATATAAGATATGAAATCATGACTTTCAAGCCCTGCAGTGGAGGCCCTGTATATAAGATATGAAATCAAAACTTTCAAACCCTGTAGTGGAGGCCCTGTATATAAGATATGAAATCATAACTTTCAAGTCCATCAGTGGAGGCCATGTATATAAGATATGAAATCATAACTTTCAAGCCCAGCAGTGGAGGCCCTGTATATAAAATCATAACTTTCAAGCCCTGCAGTGGAGGCCCTGTATATAAGATATGAAATCATAACTTTCAAGCCCTGCAGTGGAGGCCCTGCCCTGTATATAAGATATGAAATCATAACTTTCAAGCCCTGCAGTGGAGGCCCTGCCCTGTATATAAGATATGAAATCATAACTTTCAAGCCCTGCAGTGGAGGCCCTGTATATAAGATATGAAATCATTTTCAAGCCCTGCAGTGGAGGCCCTGTATATAAGATATGAAATCATGACTTTCAAGCCCTGCAGTGGAGGCCCTGTATATAAGATATGAAATCATGACTTTCAAGCCCTGCAGTGGAGGCCCTGTATATAAGATATGAAATCATGACTTTCAAGCCCAGCAGTGGAGGCCCTGTATATAAAATCATAACTTTCAAGCCCTGCAGTGGAGGCCCTGTATATAAGATATGAAATCATAACTTTCAAGCCCAGCAGTGGAGGCCCTGTATATAAAATCATAACTTTCAAGCCCTGCAGTGGAGGCCCTGTATATAAAATATGAAATAATATCTTTCAAACTCTGCCAGGCGTGTAGCTAGGCCTAAATATGGATTACGCACCATTCTAGGGGGATAATTTTTTCCGCTATATGGTCTCAGGTGACTATTGCATACTATGAACATCAGCTACAATCAATATCTGTTGGCATTTCGATCATGTCTGCTTTCTTGTGAACGACCAATGTCTGTCCCCCTTACGATCCAGCATTTTTTGCATTTATATAATTTTCATTTTCAGGAACTGTCAAAATAAAACTTACGCACGTGTGTACATGCGTAAGCCTAGCTACGTGCCTGCCTGCAATGGAAGCCCTATATAAGATATGAAATCAAAACTTTCAAAACATCTAGAATCACAAGGATGCAGGAAAAATCATTTCAAATATATTGATGTTGTTACAGAGTAGACAAACACAATGCTTGTGTCAATGTCGTTGTTAGAATGTAAACACATGCAAACATGTGCAAAAAACATGTGGCACACATTCTATTTGTGAATACTTATGGAATCAATTGACCACCTGTACTTCAGAGCACAAAGTCAACACAGATGCACGGCTTGAGTCATCAAACAACAATCTTCTATTTACAGAGATGCCAGGCAAAACGGAAATAAACAAACTGGAAAATTTGTCTTGAAAGCTATATGTCTATTAACCCTTTGCCTGCTGGGTAAATAAAATCACATTTGCAAACAACATAGATCCAGATCAGCCACGGCGTAGCGCCGCATCTGATCAGGATCTATGTTGTTTGCTATTCAGCAAAGCGTTTTAGCCTCACTATCTGAATAGCAAACGGCATAGAGCCTGATCTGAGAATGTTACATCTGATCTGGCTCTATGCTGTTTGCAAAAGTGATTTTATCAGCCGCTAGCGTGCAAAGAGTTAAAAAAATTGGATTTCTATACTGAAAAATCTACGGTAATTCTGTGAAATGAATACAAGTTCATGATTTCAAAGCTTGTAGAAATTGTGAGCCAATGAGAGACATTGGTCAGTTACTTCCCCTGAATACTCACTAAAAGTAGATAGGTCCTATTAAGTGTTTTCCTCTGTTCTTATCGTTGTTTCCTTTGCACAACATGCTAGCAATTTTATTCCACTATCGCTTTATTTGATTATTAAATTACTATATCTCAACAGATCTCCTACAGCATATGCAATGGGTACTTATTTGTAAAACAATGCTATCAGTTAATTAACACGATTTTGATAAAATCACAATTATCATACCGCAACATCTGGTTAGGAAACAACAGTAAAAACAAAGGATTCTAACAAAAAGTCGAAATAAATCAGACTTTATCTGCCAAGGGAGGTAATAGAAAATTAGAGATGTCTCTCATTTGAACAGGAATTTGACTTTAATAAGTCTTGCATTATTGCAATTAGAAAATGTCCGCCCCATTAAGACTTGCAGGTTCTTCCAATTAAATTGAAATAGCTTGTACTCATTCATTCCTACAGAGCTATTTTAACTATGCAGTTGAAATAAAGGTTGCCAAGGCAATAAAAGACAAATTAATTCTGTGCTTCGGAATTTTAAAAAGGCGGCAACACATTGTTTTCTTTACTTAAATTTTGAATTACTCTTTAGCCGCTTTCGAAAATTTCCCCGACATGAACAAAATTAAGTGCATCTCCAAAATTAATCAGAATCAATTTCACAACTGCTGCATTTATAGTATTCACTGAATAATGGAATAATTTAATAGACCGACAACCCTTGAAACAATTTCTAACATCATGAAGTAATGGCTTTAATACTTGTTTTCCGATTGCCAAAAAATCAACCGAACATATGTTTTCTGATTGTCACAGAATCAACCGAACATGATATGTTTTCTGATTGTCACAGAATCAACCGAACATGAAATGTTTTCCGATTGTCACAGAATCAACCGAACATGATATGGTTTCCGATTGTCACAGAATCAACCGAACATGATATGGTTTCCGATTGTCACAGAATCAACCGAACATGATATGGTTTCCGATTGTCACAGAATCAACTGAACATGATATGTTCTCTGATTGTCACAGAATCAACCGAACATGATATGTTTTCCGATTGTCACAGATTCAACTGAACATGATATGTTCTCTGATTATCACAGAATCAACCGAACATGATATGTTTTCTGATTGTCACAGAATCAACCGAACATGATAATTATGATTTCCGATTGTCACAGAATCAACCGAACATGATAATTTTATGTTCTCTGATTGTCACAGAATCAACCGAACATGATATGTTCTCTGAATATCACAGAATCAACCGAACATGATATGATTTCCGATTATCACAGAATCAACCGAACATATGTTTTCTGAATATCACAGAATCAACCGATCATGTTAATATTAAAGGTCAGATGAACAAGAAAATGCATACTAATATTGCAGGATTATATAACATAGTAGTATATTATTAAATAGATGTTTAATCACATAAATTGTTACCCTCTACTTTAATTTTCGACAACTTTTTGGTGTTTTTTAATAATTTTAAAACTCTAAATCTGTACTTGACATAATTCTCTTAAATATTGGAATTAATGACGTCATTAAGTGCAGCGTATGATTGGTCATTGGGCATTGATTGATGGAAAATTCGAAGTGGCGCCATTTTGCGTTTTACTGTATGCACAATACCCACTATCTGTTGTTAGAAAAGGAAATCATATAGGCACAATACCCACTATCATATATGCACAATACCCACTATCATATATGCACAATACCCACTATCTGTTGTTAGAAAAGGAAATCATATATGTACAATACCCACTATCTGTTGTTAGAAAAGGAAATCATATATGCACAATACCCACTATCATATATGCACAATACCCACTATCATATATGCACAATATCCACTATCATATATGCACAATACCCAATATCTTTTGTTAGAAAAGGAAATCATATATGCACAATACCCACTATCATATATGCACAATACCCACTATCTTTTGCTAGAAAAGGAAATCTGTTGATTTATATTTATGTTTTATCGAATATAAGAATGATCGTGATTAGAAACACATTGTTTCAAATAGCCAAGGGAAGTAAGTTATGTATGATTTTTTTTTGGCTGGGGCTTTTAGATGGACTAAATTATTTATTAACATAGTGTTGTCATACAGGATTTAACTGTTTCATATTAATATTTCATAATGCTTAGTATGCACAGCAAAATAACAGCGAATATTTAAATGTTCTCTTCTGGTCTTTAAATCGTTTACACTGTTGGCAATCTTTTACCAGACTTCAATAATCTGCTACAAACAGAAATAATCTCCCAATAATCTGCCATGAAACAATTATCCCATATACTTGCAAGGTTACCATTACAAACATCAAAGGAACTCAAGTGGAACAGGTATCTTGGAAATGTATTTTGACAAATTAAATGCTCCATAAAGGTGGTCTTGGAAACCCTTTAGCTCAGTGGGGGAGGGAGGGAGGGGGGTAATATGATGTGATCTTCCAATTTTATTCATTTACAATATCTTAACCCTTTCAACACCGCACACAATATCTTAACCCTTTCAACACCGCACACAATATCTTAACCCTTTCAACACCGCACACAATATCTTAACCCTTTCAACACCGCACACAATATCTTAACCCTTTCAACACCGCACACAATATCTTAACCCTTTCAACACCGCACACAATATCCTAACCCTTTCAACACCGCACACAATATCTTAACCCTTTCAACACCGCACACAATATCTTAACCCTTTCAACACCGCACACAATATCTTAACCCTTTCAACACTGCACACAATATCTTAACCCTTTCAACACCGCACACAATATCTTAACCCTTTCAACACCGCACACAATATCTTAACCCTTTCAACACCGCACACAATATCTTAACCCTTTCAACACCGCACACAATATCTTAACCCTTTCAACACCGCACACAATATCTTAACCCTTTCAACACCGCACACAATATCTTAACCCTTTCAACACCGCACACAATATCTTAACCCTTTCAACACCGCACACAATATCTTAACCCTTTCAACACCGCACACAATATCTTAACCCTTTCAACACCGCACACAATATCTTAACCCTTTCAACACCGCACACAATATCTTAACCCTTTCAACACCGCACACAATATCTTAACCCTTTCAACACCGCACACACTATCTTAACCCTTTCAACACCGCACACCACAATCCACTTAACCCTTTCAACACCGCACACAATATCTTAACCCTTTCAACACCGCACACAATATCTTAACCCTTTCAACACCGCACACAATATCTTAACCCTTTCAACACCGCACACAATATCATAACCCTTTCAACACCGCACACAATATCTTAACCCTTTCAACACCGCACACAATATCTTAACCCTTTCAACACCGCACACAATATCATAACTCTTTCAACACCGCACACAATATCTTAACCCTTTCAACACCGCACACAATATCTTAACCCTTTCAACACCGCACACAATATCTTAACCCTTTCAACACAATAGACCTGTAAATAGACTTACAAAATGTGTAGATCCAGATGAGCCGTCTCATCAGGATCTGCATTTTTTAACAGTAATATTACTATTGTATACCCATTTTGATTAATGAACTGGTCCAAATGTGATTTTCTTAAACACTTTCCCTCTTAGAAGCACCTCTTGATGCCCTTATCAGTACGACATACATTGACAATGTAGTAGCCAAACCAATGTTCATAATAAAGGCCAGAATCTCATGTAGTCCCAGTAATATATATGGAGGTGGGATAGATATGGCGACTACTTATCCACTGCATGATAGCTAAATGGCTGTCGTTTGTATGGAGATATGATAGTATATTAACCTAAATCTCTATGAAGGAAAGGGTTAATGTATTGGTTTAAAAATAGCATGGACCAGCCCATGTCAGTTACTTGGTGTTGATTGGGTTAAGACAAACCAAAGTCAATATTGCACAACCAACCTATGATCTCCTTTACATTTGGTGCATGGAACTTTTTGTTTTGATCTGCATTGAGTCACCTTGGATTGACCTTGAATTGACCTTGACTCCTTAATGTCATCTAATATAATATATATAATAAGCAGAGATACCTAAGATTCCATAGGCTGTACAAGAGGATGTGACATTGACCCCCCCTCCAATATGACCTTGAATTTTTACCAACATGATTGAAAGTTGCTATCTATATAATCTTCACAATGGTGAGAGAACTTAAATCACTTGCATCTCACCTCTGAAGATTCGGACCCCACTTGGGTGAGGGGATGGGCATGGGTGGCTTGGGGGTGTATGTGATGCTGAATTCTTTCATGTGAGGAAGCTATCCAGCTGGTTCATGGAAGCTCTGTGGTTCTACCTGCGCATACTAATGGGTACAAATGTGGCTAGGAGAACTAGTGGTCTAGGGTGGTCTAGGGTTAGCAGCAATATATTCTGTTACGTAGCTAATAGAAGGAAAGAACAATGGGGTAGCCACTGAAGTACCCATTCGTGAGGCCGTCTGTGTATCTGTTCGTGCCTGAAATTCTTCCTCCAACACTAAACAGCTGGAGTCACAATGTAATCTTAGCTGTCATACACACACATTTACGATACAATGAACATTTATTAAATGTGTTAAAAGTTATTTCTAATTCCTTCAATAATATGAAAGAACGAATACAACATTTGATGGAGAGACATTACCAACCAATGAACATGTGGGCTCTAATACACCACCAACTTCGCTTGCGACGGCAGGCAGACCATCTCAAGTCAGTCCTCCTTTGTTGATTTAATCATATAATTTATTGTCAACAAAATGCTCACAGACGAAAAGTTGAAAATTACAAGCTCAATTCCTTTGCAGTGAAACAGAGCAAAAACCCACTGAATTACTATTCAAAATTTAAATTTCTTCATTTAAATTCTGACAGTTTCAAAGCACGAATGAGGGATCTTGTTTCCTTCAGACAAATAAGGCTGTGTCTAAACCACTGAAATAATCATGCCAACATTTGTTCTGACGAGAGCAACAAAACAATCTGTTCTCTCCCCGTGTAGATGTCTAAGCGTATTATTTCCGCAGAACAGGGGGGAAATGAATCACCAGCACTGCAATTTCACGATCAACAAGTTCGTTTAAAAGATCTCGAAGACTCCCTAAAAGATGTCAAATGAGCGAACTACTGATGTTTATAATCATCACAAATCAATAGCGTCAGATTAACCTTCGTGATTCGGAGACCCAGCAGCAAATAAAAACCCCTTCCCTTCTTCTCTTCCCGCGCAAGATCACCATTACCAAACTATTAACAAATCACTTTTCCGCAATACATCAGGCTTGTAAGATGAAATAAAGGAGAACCCGCAGAATTTATCATGGAATTAAGAAACCCCAAACAGGGAAGCTTGTCGCTGCTTTTCTTGGTATTAGCAATAATGTTATATTGCTTGTTATAACTGGACTGTCCATCATTGTATTATATAGGCATCACAGAATAAACTAACAATATCTCCCACTAATAAATCAACTCATTCTAATTTAGTTCAGAACTAGTGTTTTTTTACATACATGTACAAACAACATTCCTCTACAGAAATAATGTTTGCAAGGGCTGACTATATATGGGAGAAGATTATGGTATATTAGGGAGAGGTTTAAGGCCTACTGAGGGAGATTCTTAAGGTATATATGGGAGAAGATTATGGTATATTAGGGAGAGGTTTAAGGCCTACTGAGGGAGATTCTTAAGGTATATATGGGAGAAGATTATGGTATATTAGGGAGAGGCTTAAGGCCTACTAAGGGAGATTCTTAAGGAATATATGGGAGAAGATTATGGTATATTAGGGAGAAGTTTAAGGTATAAAGGGAGAAGCTTAAGGTATACAAGGGAGAAGATTAAGGTATAAAGGGAGAAGCTTAAGGTATACAAGGGAGAAGCTTAAGGTATACAAGGGTCAAGCTTAAGGTATACAAGGGAGAAGCTTAAGGTATACAAGGGACAAGCTTAGAGTATACAAGGGTCAAGCTTAAGGTATACAAGGGAGAAGATTAAGGTATACAAGGGACAAGCTTAGAGTATACAAGGGTCAAGCTTAAGGTATACAAAGGAGAAATTTAAGGTATACAAGGGACAAGCTTAGAGTATACAAGGGACAAGCTTAAGGTATACAAGGGAGAAGCTTAAGGTAAATAATGGAGAAGCTTAATGTATACAAGGGGATGCTTAATGTTTACAAAGGAGAAGCTTAAGGTATACAAGGGAGAAGTTTAAGGTATACAAGGGAGAAGTTTAAGGTATACAAGGGACACGTTTAAGGTATACAATGGAGATGTCTAAGGTATACAAGGGACAAGATTAAGGTATACAAGATATCCCTTCAAAAATACCACTCTGATTGGATGGGGTGTGGGGCACAGTAATGTTAACAGACAATATCGGTCGGGTAACACAATTCTACATTATAATATCTCTATAATATTATGAAGTACAGTGGACGAGCCTCCACCTCACAGTCATCCAATCAAATCTTCCAGTGCCTCACAATGCTTTAAAGTGTTATTTGTAGCCATACAAACAATGCTTAACCCTTTCAACACTACAGGCCTCTTAATAGGCTTACAAAAAGTGTAGATCCAGATGAGCCGGCTCGTGACGAGCCGTCTCATCAGGATCTGCACTTTTTGCCAGTAATATTACTATTTTTAGACAAAAATTACCCATTTTGATAAATGAACTGGTCCAAATGTAATGTTCTTATTAATTTATTGGTTTGAAAATATCATGCACCAGTTCATGTCAGTTACTTGGTGTTGAATGGGTTAAATATCATGCACCAGTCCATGTCAATTACTTGGTGTTGAATGGGTTAAATATCATGCACCAGTCCATGTCAATTACTTGGTGTTGAATGGGTTAAATATCATGCACCAGTCCATGTCAGTTACTTGGTGTTGAATGGGTTAAATATCATGCACCAGTCCATGTCAGTTACTTGGTGTTGAATGGGTTAAATATCATGCACCAGTCCATGTCAGTTACTTGGTGTTGAATGGGTTAAATATCATGCACCAGTCCATGTCAGTTACTTGGTGTTGAATGGGTTAAATATCATGCACCAGTCCATGTCAGTTACTTGGTGTTGAATGGGTTAAATATCATGCACCAGTCCATGTCAGTTACTTGGTGTTGAATGGGTTAAATATCATGCACCAGTCCATGTCAGTTACTTGGTGTTGAATGCGTATGTCATGGGTTAATGCACCAGTCCATGTCAGTTACTTGGTGTTGAATGGGTTAAATATCATGCACCAGTCCATGTCAGTTACTTGGTGTTGAATGGGTTAAATATCATGCACCAGTCCATGTCAGTTACTTGGTGTTGAATGGGTTAATATCATGCACCAGTCCATGTCAGTTACTTGGTGTTGAATGGGTTAAATATCATGCACCAGTCCATGTCAGTTACTTGGTGTTGAATGGGTTAAATATCATGCACCAGTCCATGTCAGTTACTTGGTGTTGAATGGGTTAAATATCATGCACCAGTCCATGTCAGTTACTTGGTGTTGAATGGGTTAAATATCATGCACCAGTCCATGTCAGTTACTTGGTGTTGAATGGGTTAAATATCATGCACCAGTCCATGTCAGTTACTTGGTGTTGAATGGGTTAAATATCATGCACCAGTCCATGTCAGTTACTTGGTGTTGAATGGGTTAAATATCATGCACCAGTCCATGTCAGTTACTTGGTGTTGAATGGGTTAAATATCATGCACCAGTCCATGTCAGTTACTTGGTGTTGAATGGGTTAAATATCATGCACCAGTCCATGTCAGTTACTTGGTGTTGAATGGGTTATATATCATGCACCAGTCCATGTCAGTTACTTGGTGTTGAATGGGTTATATATCATGCACCAGTCCATGTCAGTTACTTGGTGTTGAATGGGTTAATATCATGCACCAGTCCATGTCAGTTACTTGGTGTTGAATGGGTTAATATCATGCACCAGTCCATGTCAGTTACTTGGTGTTGAATGGGTTAAATATCATGCACCAGTCCATGTCAGTTACTTGGTGTTGAATGGGTTAAATATCATGCACCAGTCCATGTCAATTACTTGGTGTTGAATGGGTTAATATCATGCACCAGTCCATGTCAGTTACTTGGTGTTGAATGGGTTAATATCATGCACCAGTCCATGTCAGTTACTTGGTGTTGAATGGGTTAAATATCATGCACCAGTCCATGTCAGTTACTTGGTGTTGAATGGGTTAATATCATGCACCAGTCCATGTCAGTTACTTGGTGTTGAATGGGTTAATATCATGCACCAGTCCATGTCAGTTACTTGGTGTTGAATGGGTTAATATCATGCACCAGTCCATGTCAGTTACTTGGTGTTGAATGGGTTAAATATCATGCACCAGTCCATGTCAGTTACTTGGTGTTGAATGGGTTAAATATCATGCACCAGTCCATGTCAATTACTTGGTGTTGAATGGGTTAAATATCATGCACCAGTCCATGTCAGTTACTTGGTGTTGAATGGGTTAAATATCATGCACCAGTCCATGTCAGTTACTTGGTGTTGAATGGGTTAATATCATGCACCAGTCCATGTCAGTTACTTGGTGTTGAATGGGTTAAATATCATGCACCAGTCCATGTCAGTTACTTGGTGTTGAATGGGTTAAATATCATGCACCAGTCCATGTCAGTTACTTGGTGTTGAATGGGTTAATATCATGCACCAGTCCATGTCAGTTACTTGGTGTTGAATGGTTAAATATCATGCACCAGTCCATGTCAATTACTTGGTGTTGAATGGGTTAAATATCATGCACCAGTCCATGTCAGTTACTTGGGTTGAATGGGTTAATATCATGCACCAGTCCATGTCAGTTACTTGGTGTTGAATGGGTTAATATCATGCACCAGTCCATGTCAGTTACTTGGTGTTGAATGGGTTAATATCATGCACCAGTCCATGTCAGTTACTTGGTGTTGAATGGGTTAATATCATGCACCAGTCCATGTCAGTTACTTGGTGTTGAATGGGTTAAATATCATGCACCAGTCCATGTCAGTTACTTGGTGTTGAATGGGTTAAATATCATGCACCAGTCCATGTCAGTTACTTGGTGTTGAATGGGTTAATATCATGCACCAGTCCATGTCAGTTACTTGGTGTTGAATGGGTTAAATATCATGCACCAGTCCATGTCATTACTTGGTGTTGAATGGGTTAAATATCATGCACCAGTCCATGTCAATTACTTGGTGTTGAATGGGTTAAATATCATGCACCAGTCCATGTCAATTACTTGGTGTTGAATGGGTTAAATATCATGCACCAGTCCATGTCAATTACTTGGTGTTGAATGGGTTAATATCATGCACCAGTCCATGTCAGTTACTTGGTGTTGAATGGGTTAATATCATGCACCAGTCCATGTCAGTTACTTGGTGTTGAATGGGTTAAATATCATGCACCAGTCCATGTCAGTTACTTGGTGTTGAATGGGTTAAATATCATGCACCAGTCCATGTCAGTTACTTGGTGTTGAATGGGTTAACTCTTTGCACGCTAGCGGTGAAAATAACAATATGTCAATAGAATTGTGTCGTAATGAGATTTCAGTTATGTTAAGAAAAACACATTAATGAAATGTATGTATGTACGTTCCTTTAATGTCAAACCCCTCGCGGGGACTTAAGACATGTTTTCCTGGGCAGGCTTAGCCGACCTAAGTGATTAACCAGTACTAAGCAATGTGTGTGAGGTGCCTTGCTCAATGACACTACATACGTGGCCTGACCGAGTATCGAACCAGGGACCGTTCGATTCCAAATCCGACGCTCTACCACTGGACCACGGACGCCACAATGTCGGCTGCTACAATTATTTGAACTATTTATAACATTTACTTTACCCAGCATGCAAAGAGTAAATTACTATGGAAATCTTACCTAATCCTAGACCTAGAGCTTTCACTTCATACACTACTATTCTGTGGCTATATATTTTCAAAGCAGCAGCAGCAGTGACTTAAAATGCAACTTACCTGAAAAAGAAGACAAAATGTCAAAATTAACAAACAACCCAAGAAAGATTGCTACTGCTGTAAGGGAGACAATCCCTACACTGCTAAATAGCACTAAGGCAACCATGATGCTGTTACCTAGGTGTTTGTTTATACGCGGTCACAGAAACTCACAGAAAAAACTCATTAACTGAAACTTGCTCATAATATCATCTTAATAATTATGTGACATCACTGAATCAATATTTAATTGATTTATTGCAGTTTTTACACCACTAACACAGTATAAAACAGTTATTAATTCTGCTTTTAGCAACAACTACTTCCAATGTTTTACACCATTTGTCTTTGGTTTTCCTTCGTGAACATCTTCATATAAACCTGATAGTCCCACCTGTGCTCGAGTCCCACCTGTGCTCGAGTTCCACCTGTGCTCGTGTCCCACCTGTGCTCGAGTTCCACCTGTGCTCGAGTCTCACCTGTGCTCGAGTCTCACCTGTGCTCGAGTCCCACCTGTGCTCGAGTCATATCTGTGCTCGAGTCCCACCTGTGCTCGAGTCTCACCTGTGCTCGAGTCCCACCTGTGCTCGAGTCAAACCTGTGCTCGAGTCCCACCTGTGCTCGAGTCCCCCCTGTGCTCGAGTCTCCGAGTCCCACCTGTGCTCGAGTCCCACCTGTGCTCGAGTCCCACCTGTGCTCGAGTCCCACCTGTGCTCGAGTCATACCGGGCAACAGTCTCCTCTGATTAGTGATTATCTTGAAACAATGGCCACTCTGATTTCCTCCCAAAACATCCACTTAAATCAACCATAATACCCATTATAAAGCACTCGTATTCAGATGTTGTATTTAATGGTCAGTCATACTGTGCATTTTAACCATATTTTGTTGAAATTTATTAAATAACACCATTTAAGGACGAAATCGCATGCTTTCTCACTTCTCACAAAAATCTGACCTAGAATGAACCCTGATGGTTGCCCAATTAGAGCGGTGGTTAGCATGCTCGCTTACATGCAACCTGGGTTCGATTCTCCTACTGGGAATATGCAAGATGGTACAGTGGACATCAAACCGGACACATGGTTTTTCTCCCGGATTCCACCCATATGAAGAACGACAGAGATGTATACACGCTTTTAGCCGCGCAAACGCGAGTGATTACTATATGATGTTAAAGCTTGTCTTGCAATCGCTGCAAAAAGATCATACTTAATGAACAAAACTGCTGCAAAAAGATCATACTTAATGAACAAAACTGCTGCAAAAAGATCATATTTAATGAACAAAACTGCTGCAAAAAGATCATACTTAATGAACAAAACTGCTGCAAAAAGATCATACTTAATGAACAAAACTATCATTGGTCAGCTGAAATATTATCCAATTAGATTACTATTCCAACATTTCCGTGATCAGTGGCCACTGAGCCTTATACCACAGGAACTTGAAATTTTATCCATAAGCCACCAAAGGTCTCGTACCTCTATCTTAGGACACCCCCCTCTATTAAAAAAAAGAGAGAGGGGTGTCCTAGGATAGAGGTACGAGACCTTTGGTGGCTTATGGATAAATTTCAAGTTCCTGTGCCTATACTCATTGAAATCTGAAAGCTAAGTAACTACTGCCGGCAATCATGGGGAAGTCGTGATAGCACATTCGCTTCAGATGTGAAAAGCCCCCGAGTTCGCACCAAGCTGTAGCATTTACGATTGTGTCCTTATGCAAAGCATTTAAATTCCACACTCTTCTCTCTCCCTCGTGGCTATGGATTCCATCAGGAATGATATAAGTTGTAAGTACTTGTTTCGCAATTGAGCTAAAACAAATTTGTATAAACTGCGGGCTATCACAAGAACTGTTACAAAGTTCAAGCTACTAACAGTCACCTTCCACTTTCAGCTACATTTGTATAGCATCATTCTATCCACGACTGCATTAACGGAATTAATCCACGTGACTCAGCTGTTATGATCCACACGTACACAATTATTTTTAACAAAGTTACGAAAGCAACAAACAACTGCGTATGGATTCCGATGATTTAACAATAGTTGTCAAAGCATGTGGTGACCAATGCAAACAATGATGCGGGGCAACACTATAACCTAGCTTATCACCATAATATAACTAACCACAGTGTGTTACAACCACTGTACTAACCAGTGTGTTACAACCACTGTACTAACCACAGCATGTTACAACCACTGTACTAACCAGTGTGTTACAACCACTGTACTAACCACATCATGTTACAACCACTGTACTAACCAGTGTGTTACAACCACTGTACTAACCACAGCATGTTACAACCACTGTACTAACCAGTGTGTTACAACCACTGTACTAACCACAGCATGTTACAACCACTGTACTAACCAGTGTGTTACAACCACTGTACTAACCACAGCATGTTACAACCACTGTACTAACCAGTGTGTTACAACCACTGTACTAACCACAGCATGTTACAACCACTGTACTAACCAGTGTGTTACAACCACTGTACTAACCACAGCATGTTACAACCACTGTACTAACCAGTGTGTTACAACCACTGTACTAACCACAGCATGTTACAACCACTGTACTAACCAGTGTGTTACAACCACTGTACTAACCACAGCATGTTACAACCACTGTACTAACCAGTGTGTTACAACCACTGTACTAACCACAGCATGTTACAACCACTGTACTAACCAGTGTGTTACAACCACTGTACTAACCACAGCATGTTACAACCACTGTACTAACCAGTGTGTTACAACCACTGTACTAACCACAGCATGTTACAACCACTGTACTAACCACAGTGTTACAACCACTGTACTAACCACATCATGTTACAACCACTGTACTAACCAGCATGTTACAACCACTGTACTAACCAGTATGTTACAACCACTGTACTAACCACAGCATGTTACAACCACTGTACTAACCACAGCATGTTACAACCACTGTACTAACCACAGCATGTTACAACCACTGTACTAACCACAGCATGTTACAACCACTGTACTAACCAGTGTGTTACAACCACTGTACTAACCACATCATGTTACAACCACTGTACTAACCACAGCATGTTACAACCACTGTACTAACCAGTGTGTTACAACCACTGTACTAACCACAGCATGTTACAACCACTGTACTAACCAGTGTGTTACAACCACTATACTAACCACAGCATGTTACAACCACTGTACTAACCAGTGTGTTACAACCACTGTACTAACCACAGCATGTTACAACCACTGTACTAACCAGTGTGTTACAACCACTGTACTAACCACAGCATGTTACAACCACTGTACTAACCAGCGTGTTACAACCACTGTACTAACCACATCATGTTACAACCACTGTACTAACCAGCGTGTTACAACCACTGTACTAACCAGTGTGTTACAACCACTGTACTAACCACAACATGTTACAACCACTGTACTAACCAGTGTGTTACAACCACTGTACTAACCACAGCATGTTACAACCACTGTACTAACCACATCATGTTACAACCACTGTACTAACCAGTGTGTTACAACCACTGTACTAACCACATCATGTTACAACCACTGTACTAACCACAGCATGTTACAACCACTGTACTAACCACAGCATGTTACAACCACTGTACTAACCAGTATGTTACAACCACTGTACTAACCACAGCATGTTACAACCACTGTACTAACCACATCATGTTACAACCACTGTACTAACCACAGCATGTTACAACCACTGTACTAACCAGTGTGCTACAACCACTGTACTAACCACATCATGTTACAACCACTGTACTAACCACAGCATGTTACAACCACTGTACTAACCAGTGTGTTACAACCACTGTACTAACCACATCATGTTACAACCACTGTACTAACCACATCATGTTACAACCACTGTACTAACCACAACATGTTACAACCACTGTACTAACCAGTATGTTACAACCACTGTACTAACCACATCATGTTACAACCACTGTACTAACCAGCGTGTTACAACCACTGTACTAACCAGTGTGTTACAACCACTGTACTAACCACATCATGTTACAACCACTGTACTAACCAGCGTGTTACAACCACTGTACTAACCAGTGTGTTACAACCACTGTACTAACCACAACATGTTACAACCACTGTACTAACCAGTGTGTTACAACCACTGTACTAACCACAGCATGTTACAACCACTGTACTAACCACAGCATGTTACAACCACTGTACTAACCAGTGTGTTACAACCACTGTACTAACCACATCATGTTACAACCACTGTACTAACCACAGCATGTTACAACCACTGTACTAACCACAGCATGTTACAACCACTGTACTAACCAGTATGTTACAACCACTGTACTAACCAGTGTGCTACAACCACTGTACTAACCACATCATGTTACAACCACTGTACTAACCACAGCATGTTACAACCACTGTACTAACCAGTGTGTTACAACCACTGTACTAACCACATCATGTTACAACCACTGTACTAACCACAGCATGTTACAACCACTGTACTAACCAGTGTGCTACAACCACTGTACTAACCAGTGTGCTACAACCACTGTACTAACCAGTGTGCTACAACCACTGTACTAACCACATCATGTTACAACCACTGTACTAACCAGTATGTTACAACCACTGTACTAACCAGTGTGCTACAACCACTGTACTAACCACAGCATGTTACAACCACTGTACTAACCAGTGTGTTACAACCACTGTACTAACCACAGCATGTTACAACCACTGTACTAACCACATCATGTTACAACCACTGTACTAACCACAGCATGTTACAACCACTGTACTAACCAGTGTGTTACAACCACTGTACTAACCACAGCATGTTACAACCACTGTACTAACCACAGCATGGTACAACCACTGTACTAATCACAGCATGTTACAACCACTGTACTAATCACAGTGTATTGATCAGTCAACTCCATTTAACCCTTTCAACACTACAGACCTCTAGGTAGGCTGCCTCATCAGGATCTGCACATTTTGCCAGTAATATTACTATTTTGACACATAATTACCCATTTTGATAAATGAACTGATCTAAATGTAATTTTCTTATTAATTTATTGGTCAAATAATAATAATATCATGGACCAGTCCATGTCAGTTACTCAGTGTTGAATGGGTTAAGCAACCATTTTAATGCTTTCCTAGTCAAAATATGCATACGGATACCAAATGGCATAAACCTAATTATATGCATGGCCATTGCCAAGAATCATGCAGTTATATACACCGTTTACAGAGACATGTTCATATTGTTTGT
The DNA here is from genome assembly GCA_014843695.1 of Archivesica marissinica. Classification (NCBI taxonomy): domain Eukaryota; kingdom Metazoa; phylum Mollusca; class Bivalvia; order Venerida; family Vesicomyidae; genus Archivesica; species Archivesica marissinica. The sequence continues at coordinate 51,309,348 of CM026398.1, read as the reverse complement.
TTTGGGGTTTACATTTGCATCAACAGCTTAGGTCGTATGGCAACTCTCCAGCTATTATTGGTTGAAGAAGACCGCAGAGCACTCAGAGCAGCATTGCAGGCACGGATGGGCAAAACCACCAACCTTCCACAAGCCAACTGGATAGCTTCCTCACTTGATCAGGATCTACGTTGTTTGCTATTCAGACAAGTGTTTTAGTTCCACTATCCGAATAGCAAACAGCATAGATCCTGATCAGGATGCAATGCTCTGTGCTCATTCTGTGTATCGTCTGATCTGGCTCTATGCTGTTTGCAAAAGCGACTTTGGCAGGTTTTAACCCTTTCCTTCATAGAGATTTAGGTTAATATACTATTATATCTCCATACAAATGACAGCCATTTAGCTATCATGCAGTGGATAAGTAGTGGCCATATCTATCCCACCTCCATAGATATTACTGGGACTACATGAGATTCTGGCCATTATTATGAACATTGGCTTGGCTACTACATTGTCAATGTATGTCATATTGGTAATGACGTCAAGAGGTGCTTCTATGAGGGAAAGAGGTGCTTCTATGAGGGAAAGATGTGCCTCTATGAGGGAAAGGGTTGCTTCTATGAGGGAAAGAGGTGCCTGTATGAGGGAAAGAGGTGCCTCTATGAGGGAAAGAGGTGCCTCTATGGGGGAAAGGGTTGCTTCTATGAGGGAAAGGGTTGCTTCTATGAGTATGAGGGAAAGGGTTGCTTCTATGAGGGAAAGGGTTGCTTCTATGAGGGAAAGAGGTGCCTCTATGAGGGAAAGAGGTGCCTCTATGAGGGAAAGGGTTGCTTCTATGAGGGAAAGGGTTCGGTGCTTCTATGAGGGAAAGAGGTGCTTCTATGAGGGAAAGAGGTGCTTCTATGAGGGAAAGGGGTGCCTCTATGAGGGAAAGGGTTGCCTCTATGAGGGAAAGGGTTGCTTCTATGAGGGAAAGAGGTGCTTCTATGAGGGAAAGAGGTACTTCTATGAGGGAAAGAGGTGCTTCTATGAGGGAAAGAGGTAGTTCTATGAGGGAAAGAGGTGCTTCTATGAGGGAAAGAGGTGCTTCTATGAGGGAAAGAGGTGCTTCTATGAGGGAAAGAGGTACTTCTATGAGGGAAAGAGGTGCTTCTATGAGGGAAAGAGGTGCCTCTATGAGGGAAAGGGTTGCTTCTATGAGGGAAAGGGTTGCTTCTATGAGGGAAAGAGGTGCCTCTATGAGGGAAAGGGTTGCCTCTATGAGGGAAAGGGTTGCTTCTATGAGGGAACAGGTTAAGGGTTAAACACTGGAATGTCCACGAACAGGGATTGCATACTTGTTCAGCATTACCCAGTTTTACTACAATGTACCTAGCCACCTCTAGTGCCATACATTTGTTTTCTCTATCCTCACTTATAGCCAGCAGGTGTCCTCATAAACATGATTATTCACACAAATAAAAGCTGTAACCCTTTTAAAATGAGTTAAATTAAATTAAACATTTCGTTTGATGTTGCTATACATGTCTAACAAGGAGGCAGTAAACATGTGAGTTATGTATAATCTGTATGGTTCTACTACAAACATCGTTTCTATGAAATCTTCCAAGAAAATAGATAGTAACTTTACGGAAGGCAGAAGAGGAACCTTTGCTTGGCAGTCAGACCTCTGCATTTATAATAGCCCCATCAAAATGCCCTCCCTTGATAATAACCCACTCCAAATTACAAGCAATTATAATAATCAACCTTGCATCAAATTTGATAATAATTAACCCACTCCAAATAAACCCCTTCATATAATGAATCCCCATGCATTTATACTAGTTACCTCATTTAAATTCCATGTATTTATAATATATTATATACTTTAAACCTACATTTGCAAATGTCAATTGCAATATGTGAAAGAAACCCAATTGCTAGACATAGTATGTTTTGTTATTATAAAATAAATAATAAAAAAAAAATTCCCTGCATTTGAGGTTATGACAAAATATGTACATATTGTAGGAGGTGCATTCTCATAGCGAAATAATGCGATCCTTAGGAAGGACTTGAACACACAGCGATGAGGACAAGTGATTGACTGTCAATGACAGTAACCATTCATTTTAAGCCCCCTCGTAAGATTTTGGAATCACTTGAAACGATCAGCAGGGTACAAGCGATCACAGGGCACAAACATAATGTCCACGTGTATGAACTAATGTTTGCATACATGTTCAAATATCAGAGTTATAGGGAACCAAAATCTGTATACCTCTTGGAAGATCAGCGCTACAGGGAACCAAAACCTGTATATCAGATCAGCTAGAGCTACAGGGAACCAAAACCTGTATACCTCTTGGAAGATCAGCGCTACAGGGAACCAAAACCTGTATACCTCTTGGAAGATCAGCGCTACAGGGAACCAAAACCTGTATATCAGATCAGCTAGAGCTACAGGGAACCAAAACCTGTATACCTCTTGGAAGATCAGTGCTACAGGGAACCAAAACCTGTATACCTCTTGGAAGATCAGAGCTACAGGGAACCAAAACCTGTATATCAGATCAGCTAGAGCTACAGGGAACCAAAACCTGTATACCTCTTGGAAGATCAGCGCTACAGGGAACCAAAACCTGTATATCAGATCAGCTAGAGCTACAGGGAACCAAAACCTGTATATCAGATCAGCTAGAGCTACAGGGAACTAAAACCTGTATACCTCTTGGAAGATCAGCACTACAGGGAACCAAAACCTGTATATCAGATCAGCTAGAGCTACAGGAAATCAAAACCTGTATATCAGATGAGCTAGAGCTACAGGGAACCAAAACCTGTATACCTCTTGGAAGATCAGCGCTACAGGGAACCAAAACCTGTATATCAGATCAGCTAGAGCTACAGGGAACCAAAACCTGTATATCAGATCAGCTAGAGCTACAGGGAACCAAAACCTGTATACCTCTTGGAAGATCAGCGCTACAGGGAACCAAAACCTGTATATCAGATCAGCTAGAGCTACAGGAAATCAAAACCTGTATATCAGATGAGCTAGACCTATAGGGAAGCAAAACCTGTATACCTCTTGGAAGATCAGAGCTACAGGGAACCAAAACCTGTATATCAGATCAGCTAGAGCTACAGGGAACCAAAACCTGTATACCTCTTGGATGATCAGCGATACAGGGAACCAAAACCTGTATATCAGATCAGCTAGAGCTACAGGGAACCAAAACCTGTATATCAGATCAGCTAGAGCTACAGGGAACCAAAACCTGTATACCTCTTGGAAGATCAGCGCTACAGGGAACCAAAACCTGTATATCAGATCAGCTAGAGCTACAGGAAATCAAAACCTGTATATCAGATGAGCTAGAGCTACAGGGAACCAAAACCTGTATATCCGTTGGAAGATCCGCTAAAACTATAGGGAACCAAAAATGTATACCTGTTCAAATATCAAGAGCATAGCAACACAGAACCAAGCTATTAACAGCTAGATGTGTATCAGCTGGAATATCAGAGTGCCAAAGAACCAACAGCTGTAAACATATTGAAATATCAGAGATACAATTAACCCTTTCCCTCATAGAAGCACCTCTTGATGCCATTACCAATATGACATACATTAACCCATTCCCTCATAGAAGCACCTCTTGATGCCATTACCAATATGACATACATTAACCCTTTCCCTCATAGAAGCACCTCTTGATGCCATTACCAATACGACATACATTAACCCATTCCCTCATAGAAGCACCTCTTGATGCCATTACCAATATGACATACATTAACCCTTTCCCTCATAGAAGTACCTCTTGATGCCATTACCAATACGACATACATTAACCCATTCCCTCATAGAAGCACCTCTTGATGCCATTACCAATATGACATACATTAACCCTTTCCTCATAGAAGCACCTCTTGATGCCATTACCAATATGACATACATTAACCCTTTCCTCATAGAAGCACCTCTTGATGCCATTACCAATACGACATACATTAACCCATTCCCTCATAGAAGCACCTCTTGATGCCATTACCAATATGACATACATTAACCCTTTCAACCCCAAGTAACTGACATGGACTGGTGCATGCTATTTTTAGACCAATAAATTAATAAGAAAATTACCTTTGGACCAGTTCATTTATCAAAATGGGTAATTTTATCTAAAAATAGTAATAATTATTACTGGCAAAAAAGTGCAGATCCTGATGAGACGGCTCGTTATGAGCCGGCTCATCTGGATCTACACTTTTCATAAGCCTATTTAGAGGCCTGTGGGGTTGAAAGGGTTAACCCATTCCCTCATAGAAGCACCTCTTGATGCCATTACCAATATGACATACATTAAGTAACAAAACTGATCAGAAAAGTTTTTGAAAATTATATCAGTGCAACAGGGAAGCACACTTGTTGTTCCTGGAATATCAGAGCTTCTGGAGCTAAACTATTTATTTGTGAACTATATGGCTCTTAGTTCCTAGTTGTTTTAATTGGCTCCAGTGATTTTCAATTGGTGACAGAAGTGGCGCAGACAAACATTCAGACAGAGGGAACCCTGTGCATTGTTTCTGGAGTATGTATGTATGTATGTATGTATGTATGTATGTATGTATGTATGTATGTATGTATGTATGTATGTATGTATGTATGTATGTATGTATGTATGTATGTATGTATGTATGTATGTATGTATGTATGTATGTATGTATGTATGTATGTATGTATGTATGTATGTATGTATGTATGTATGTATGTATGTATGTATGTATGTATGTATGTATGTATGTATGATGTATGTATGTATGTATGTAGATGTATGTATGTATGTATGTATGTATGTATGTATGTATGTATGTATGTAGTATGTATGTATGTATGTATGTATGTATGTATGTATGTATGTATGTATGTATGTATGTATGTATGTAGTATGTATGTATGTATGTATGTATGTATGTATGTATGTATGTATGTATGTATGTATGTATGTATGTATGTATGTATGTATGTATGTATGTATGTATGTATGTATGTATGTATGTATGTATGTATGTATGTATGTGTATGTATGTATGTATGTATGTATGTATGTATGTATGTATGTATGTATGTATGTATGTATGTATGTATGTATGTATGTATGTATGTATGTATGTATGTATGTATGTATGTATGTATGTATGTATGTATGTATGTATGTATGTATGTATGTATGTATGTATGTATGTATGTATGTATGTATGTATGTATGTATGTATGTATGTATGTATGTATGTATGTATGTATGTATGTATGTATGTATGTATGTATGTATGTATGTATGTATGTATGTATGTATGTATGTATGTATGTATGTATGTATGTATGTATGTATGTATGTATGTATGTATGTATGTATGTATGTATGTATGTATGTATGTATGTATGTATGTATGTATGTATGTATGTATGTGTATGTATGTATGTGTATGTATGTTGTATGTATGTATGTATGTAGTATGTATGTATGTATGTATGTATGTATGTATGTATGTATGTATGTATGTATGTATGTATGTATGTATGTATGTATGTATGTATGTATGTATGTATGTATGTATGTAGTATGTATGTATGTATGTACCATTAATGTCAAACCCCTTGTGGGGACCTAGACATGTTTTCCTGGGCATGCTTAGCCGACCATAGCGGTTAACCAGTACTAAGTAATGTGTGTGAGGTGCCTTGCTCAATAACACTACATACGTGGCCTGACTGAGTATCGAACCCGGACCGTTCGATTCCAAATCCGACGCTCTACCATTGGACCACGGACGCCACAATATCAGAGCTTCTGGCGCTAAAATGTGCCGGTATACTATATCAGACATTCCAGTGATTAGGACAAGGGACTGCTATAACCCTTACCGTCCCAAACATTTAGGTTTCTTCAAGCATCAACTAATATATCCAAATCTTATCAGACTTCTCATCTCACACACTGAAGTATATTCAATTTGAAAGAAAATGAATGCCAATGGCTCTAAGTCATTTCTTAACAAGAGTGCAAAGGTCATTAAAATCCCCAGACATCATACTAAACTAGACTGATTCACAGGATTTTGACATTTCTTGACACTTGGTGTTTCCTGCTGGACTGGTTTACAAGATGTATGGGATAGTTGTCACTTTTGCCATTATGGAGAAGCAGGTCATAAACCAGTCAGTAATCAGTCTCTATCAGCCTCTTGGAATACCTGACAGAGCTTGCTGTAACCGGAGAGATCAGATATTGAAGATGCTATTCCCATGTGGTCCATGTCACTTTACCTGGATGAAATGTTCCCACAACCAATTACACTCAGATTGGTTGTACATAAATGCAAGCATTTTCTTCACATTTAAATAGTGCAGTGATTACTTTATATTCAGAAGGTAACACTTTTGGCATAACCACATCAATTCTAAGACTGTGAAGATTAAACAAGGGATATTTCCATCAGACCAACTTCCAAAGTTTCTCCAATTACAGTGACTTGCAAGGATTTACTTTACTCTTGTTCAGATTTACAGTAAACCCGTGTTAGTGGTCACCTCTATTAAGCAACCAACCTGTATTAAAGCAGCCAGTTTCCAGATTCCCAATATGCTGTTTTATTATACATTTGTCCTCTATTAAGCAGCCACCTGTGCTAAGCAGTCATTTTCTGTGATTCCCTTGGCTGGCAGCTTAACACAGGTTTGACTGTATTTCCATTTCCTAAGATACAAACATCAACCAACCCCACCTGTTCGCTGTAGTTTAACCCATTCAACACCAAGTAACTCACATGGACTGGTCCATGATATTCATAAACCAATAAATGAATCAGAAAATCACATTTGGACAAGTTCATTTATCAAAATGGGTAATTATGTCTAAAAATAGTCATATCACTGGCAAAAAGTGCAGATCCTGATGAGACGGCTCATCATGAGCCGGCTCATCTGGATCTACACTTTTTGTAAGCCTATTTAGAGGTCTGCGGTGTTGAAAGGGTTAAACAATATCTATTTCTTTGAATAATCAAAGTCAAGTATAAATAATATGTACATACATGTAGGACCATGTTCGCTCTTTCAATCAAGCTCTAAGAGTAGAGCCCACCATGTGCTTCTGTTTCAATCCCACAATTTTCATGAGCACAATTCTAATCTAACCATTATTCTGGCACAAAATGATTGGAAACTGTAAAGCCCATATCTAACCATCCAGGCAATTAACCAACTGCTTTGCAACCTTGCATGACTTGTTTGATTAAAAACATGCATGTCATATTCATTTTATGTACATCTGGTTACTCAGAAAAAGATGCCTGAATGTCTTTGAAGTTTATATGTTCAAAGAAAAAACATGTATATCGCAACTGTGAGACACATGTATTACCAGCTTAGTTAATTTGGAGCGTTTTAACTTACTTCACACTTTCCAAGGCATGTATCACAGAAAATTGCAGAAAAGCACAAGGGAGCACACCATTAGACCACCTGCATCTATTTATTTAAACAATTTTTACATTTATATCTCATTAGTGGCACAAAAAAGAAAACAAAGACTTGTAACACCAGAATACACTGAATCTCCTTACACCTCCCAGCTTCTCCTTAATTCCTTGATAATTTCTCAATGTCTTCATTAAATAAACATCAAAATAGAAACAGAATGCGGCCTCCCAGCAGCAGACCTGGTCAAAAGGTAAATGTTTATATACTGGTGGGAGCAGTCTTAGCTCTAATGATTCAGGATATCAGAAATAATTGGTCTGATTTAAAAAAGTTTTCGTAAAGAGTCATGGCCCTTTTTTGGCATGATGAGAGCACATTTACGCACGCACGGCACGGCACGCACACACATACACAGAGATAGGAACAGGGAAATAAATACTAAACAAAGGAAGAAGTGAAAAATGATCTCGGGATTCTAGAAGAGTCTCTAAGAGTTATGGTCCTTTTGTGGCAGATGAGAGCACAATTATGTATGCTCATGCACACACACATATAGGAACAGGGAAATAAATACTAAACACAGGAAGAAGTGAAGAATGATCTCGCGATTCTAGAAGAGTCTCTAAGAGTTATGGTTCTTTTGTGGCAGATGAGAGCACAATTATGTATGCTCATGCACACGCACACGCACACGCACACGCACACACACACACACACACACACACACACACACACACACACACACACACACACACACACACACACACAGATAGGAACAGGGAAATAAATATTAAACAAAGGAAGAAGTGAAGAATGATCTCGGGATTCTAGAAGAGTCTCTACGAGCTATGGGCCTTTTGTGGCAGATGAGAGCACAATTATGTATGCTCATGCACACACACAGATAGGAACAGGGAAATAAATACTAAATACAGGAAGAAGTGAAGAATGATCTCGCGATTCTAGAAGAGTCTCTAAGAGTTATGGTTCTTTTGTGGCAGATGAGAGCACAATTATGTATGCTCATGCACACACACACAGATAGGAACAGGGAAATAAATACTAAACAAAGGAAGAAGTGAATAATGATCTCAGGATTCTAGAAGAGTTCCCTAAGAGTTATCGTTTTGATATCTTCTCTCATAATTCAGATAAGAGCATAAACTATGTATGTTCACAGTTAGGAATAAAGAATTAAGTATTAACAATGAAAGAGGCGAAGAGAAACACAAACCTGATCAAACAGAGTAAAATCCTGTCCTGTCTTGACATGCATATACTGCCTTGCAAGCCTTAAAACCCCTAATATATGCTGCCTCTATACTTCAAGTCTGACTAACTTTACTTCAACCGCTGCCTACATGGGTATTGAAGTGCTAATCAACTAGCTGGTCTATCTTCCAGAACATGTTACTCTTCTCTATCAATTCCTGTCAAGATTTCTACTAGATTCCAAACAAACACAACCTCTGACCCTGACCAAAGTAGATCATCTCAGAAAGTTGTTATAAACACATGAAAACTTGATTTTATCATTTGTAATTCCATAAAAATTCACAGCACTTCCTTCATTGTCTTGCGGTAACAGACAAAACATTCCAATTACTAATGACTCTTGTCATATAATTTTCGCCAAACCAAAATGTTTTGAAATCTAGAAAACTGGGCACATATGCTACCTAATTAAGTTCTTTGTCCTAAAAATCAAACTAGGATAAATAAGTTCCAGAATCGGTTGCCAGTACACGTGCTTGTACAATTAGTTTATACACATTCAATTTAGCTCAATTGCGAAACAAAATTTTCAACATTAGATTAATCGCTATCGAGATGGAATCCATCGCCATGAGGGAGAGAGAAGAGGTAATGTGGATTTAATAGGTCTTGCCTACAGACATCACAAGAGTGGTTCAGACAGGGCTTGACCGACCTTCCAGAAGCCAACTGGATAGCTTCCTCAAGTGATATCATTTGACACCCTCAGTGATTTCAACGATCTTAACCACTTGGTCACAGAGGTCCCCACCACCCACAATCTAGCATCCCGACTGGTTGAGAGCTAATTGCTGGTATATCTATCTATGCTACCGTACAAACCAGTTTTAGTGGTCACCTCCATTAAGCAGCCAATAATACAAACAAACTTCTACAGTCTACATCCGTTATGTCCAATTCCGTCTGACCGGACAAAATACTTCGACATAACCGAAGTTTGACTTAACGAAATTATATATAAACGGAGCGAGTTATATGTAAAATGATAGTGTCTGAAACGAGACTTTGATCTGACTTCGAGATAACCAGATAATTCGACATAACCGACTTTGACATAACAGATGTAGACTGTATATCCAAACGTATGGTCATTTCCAGGAGATCCATTTTCCTTCCCATGAAACTTATACTCCTGTAAGGCTGGAGTTGTTCTATCTCAAATCTTTGATAAAAGTTTGATAAAACTGACACATGATTCCTGCTACCTGGGGGCATTGACAGATAGGGAGGGGCTACTTCAGCTACTTAGGCATTATCATCATCATCATCAATTACAAATAACCTAAATGAATGAGGCACTTGAAGATAATTTACTGACTTCAAAGAAGGTGAAGTCCAGAAAACTATTAGAATTCTTGAGTAAACACATGAAAAATGTTCTTTGTGGAAGTTCTAGCAGAAAGTTTAACAAGTGCTGGGTTATATATATTGCAGAAATTGGCAGCTATAAATTGTAAGCCATTAAAGAGATCAGCCTCGTTTACCATTATATGGTTTGCATTCATGTATGTAAAGATCCTGCAAGAATAATTGGCAGAAGATTAACCCAACCCATTCCCCACACAGTAACTGATATCGACTGGTGCACGATATTATTTATTTTTAGACCAATATATTATTGAGAAAATTACATTTTGACAGTCAGTCATTTATTAAAATGGGTAATTTTGACTAAATATAGTATTACTGGCAAAAAGTGCAGATCCTGATGAGACAGCTTATCACGAGCCGGCTCATCTGGATCTACACTGGTGTACACCTATTTAGAGGTACAGTCAAACCTGTCTTAAGCAGCCAGCCAAGGGAATCAAAGAAAGTGGCTGCTTAGCACAGGTGGCTGCTTAATAGAAGTCAAATGTATAATAAAACAACATATTGGGAATCTGAAAACTGGCTGCTTAATGCAGGTTGGCTGCTTAATAGAGGTAACCACTAACACAGGTTTGACTGTATGTGGTGTTGAAAGGGTTAAAATTGGCTGACAGTCTCGGAAGACCACTAGGCATATTCTGGACAATTCGGTGGGTGGGCCGTGGACAGTTGATATCATCTACACAGCATTGTTGTTCCCTCGATTAAGATCTACCCTAATTATGTCAGTATGGCACAATTTAATCTCTGATAAGTCATATATACTTTTGTAATTGTGTGGAAATATGCTTACATCTCTAAATGTCACAATAATAAAATATTTACTTACTTATATATTTACCTTCTTTTGCATTATACACTGTAAATAAAATATATTTGGCCAATGTTTCCAAATACAAGTTTAATAATGATTTTACGGCCATCTTTTCTCTATATAATACAAATTAATTATTTTAAGGGCAATTTCCACTAGATAATACAAATTTAATCATTTTAAGGCCATTTCCACTTATATATGCAAATTAATCATTTTAAGTCCATTTCCACCTACCTATATATGCAAATTTAATCATTTTAAGTCCATTTCCACCTAGGTATATATGCAAATTAATCATTTTAAGGCCATTTCCACCTATATTATGCAAATTAATCATTTTAAAGTCATTTTCCCCTAACATTGTACAAATAAATAATCTTATGCCCATTGCTCCATATACATGTATTATACAAATTATTTTACGGCCATGTTTTTCCTATATACAAATTAAATGTTACGGCTACAAATCTTATCAAGAGTGGATGTTTCACCAATAACAACATGCAAACTTTCCCTATTTTCAATAAATGCAAAATACTAAAATAATTTTAAAACTGGATTAATGTAATCGGTAGACACTAGAAAGTTATATATATAACGATTGTCATTCAATATGCTTATGTTGTTTTGTATTTCGATAACATTACCTGATTTGTTTAAGTTAAATTGTACAACATATTGCATGGCATAACTGTGTACTGTAGTTATAATTATTGTGTATGTGCATTAATGCTATAGTGTTAAGAAATTTAAGAGGGCACTAAGGAAGATTAGTTCAGAACTAATTAAGTCACCCTCTATAAATAAAGAAATCTATCAAATTCCTGGATTTACTATCAACTTCCATTCATTTTCATAAATTACTCCAATTATTGCATGTGCAACACAATTACTGAAGTCCTCGCAATATTTCACAACTTCTTCAACATAAGCAACATCATAAAACGAACCATTACCTGAATAAGCATTCCAACTGCAATCCTTGTACACACACTTCATACAAATACACTCACTACAAGTTCCCTGAAGCCCCTAACACTAGCACTGTATTGAATATGAGTAGTTCACGAGTTTGGAAACCTTCACTCAACCCCAGCAGGTGCCCCGACAGCATTCACCTCCAGTGGTATCTATTTATCTTAATTTGACATTTCAAAACAAACACCCTCCACCACTCTCTGGACTCCTCCCTTATCTTAGATCACATGTGATAAAATATTCCAGGAAATATAGGCATTTGTTAATTGTATGGACAATGTTTGTTTCTTTCATCTTAGTGTTCCTGCCTTGCATCTCCAGTAGTGAAGCTACAATAATTATTAACTTTATCCAAAAAAAAACATTTGAGCCAGACATTAATAAGAGGCAAACATCTGTAAAGAAACTCATATAGACATGTCAGTAGTCCAGTGATTGACACATCGGACTGCCAGTCCAGGGGTGGCCGGTTCGATCCTGTGTCTTGACATTAATAATTTTAACAGTCTTTCAGATGGGACTATAAACCGAGGTCTCGTACATCGGTCCTGTACACCCAGCTTCTGTTATTGGAGTGTTTTCTGCTTCGTGCACTATCCCACAAAAAATAAAATTACTAAAGTACTTCTGGAGGCGGTGCCCCGACAAACCATGGGGAGACGACAAAAAAAATTTATCCATAACAAAAAGTAAAGACAATCTACAGGGAGAGGCTGATAGGTGGTCTTTATAGGCAGATGGTCTTATATTATCTAATATAGATAACATTGTGGTCTTTAACCCTTTCAACACCACAGACCTCTAAATTGGCTTACAATGGCTGCACTTTTTTCAAGTAATATAACTATTTTTAGATAAAATTACCCATTTTGATAAATGAACTGATCCAAATGTAATTTTGTTATTAATTTATTGGTCTAAAAATATCATGGACCAGTCCATGTCAGTTACTTGGTGTTGAATGGGTTAAGACTCTTTATTGACAAGTCTTTTAATTCAAGTTGTGGTCTTTATATGATGGTTGCATGTCTTTTACACAAACATGACTGTACAGAAGTATGAAAACAAAATGACCATCAGACCAGTGTTTGGAAGCAACTTAGTAATATCTGAGCTGCTGTGCAAGTTGCAGTTAATTGCATTGAACACTCTCAATATATCAGTAGAGAAGAAACTGATGACATCGTAGATTTAGTGGAGAACTTTGGAAGGATTAGGCCTAGATTATATAACTGTTACGGTATGAAAACAAATTGACCATCAGACCAGTGTTTGGAAGCACGTTACTAATATCTGAGCTGCTGTGTAAGTTGCTGTTAATTACATTTAACACTCTCCACATTTCAGTAGAGAAGAAACTGATGACATGGTAGATTTAGTGGAGAGCTTTGGAAGGATTAGGGCTAGATTATATAACTGTACAGAAGTATGAAAACAAATTGACCATCAGACCAGTGTTTGGAAGCAACTTAGTAATATCTGAGCTGCTGTGCAAGTTGCAGTTAATTTTAACACTCTCCACATCTCAGTAGAGAAGAAACTGATGACATGGTAGATTTAGTGGACAGCTTTGGAAGGATTAGGGCTGGATTATATAACTGTCAGCCAATGATTGATAAAGTAAGCAAGTGATGACAACTTTCTTCTTTCATCTGACTTTCTATCTATCCAACAAGTCGGAATACATTCAAGAAAGACTCACTCTGGAACCTGACATGAACAATATGGTGTGAACTTCTTTCCATGTTTATAATACTCAAAAACATATTCTGTCCAAACTGTTAGTTTATACAAATTTATTTTAGCTCAAATCCATCCCCATGAAGGAGAGAGAAGAGGCAATGTGGAACTTAAATGCCTTGCCGAAGGGCATACTCGTAACGGCTCCAGTGAGACTCAAACTCCGGGCCTTTCGCACCTGAAGCGAACGTGCTACCACTGTGCTATCACGACTTCCACACTGTTCAGTAACATGTCTAAGGTTCATTTTGGAAATACAACTTGCCAATTGCAAATTCTAATTCAGATGGTGAATAGGTTGTTTGTTTATGGTTTACTTATAGCAGCAACAACTTTGCAAAAAGATTTCTTTATGTATAACAAGAGTGATGGTGGAAAAGTTACGGCAAATAGTTACTTTTACAAGTGTTTAGCTGGTCATTGTCAGCATTGTTATGTGAGTATGATGCTGGTGAATTGTGTGCTATATTAGATAAAGCTGGTCATTGTCAGCATTGTTATGTGAGTATGCTGCTGGTGAATTGTGTGCGTATGTCGTATATTAGATACAGCTGGTCATTGTCAGCATTGTTCTGTGAGTATGATGCTGGTGAATTGTGTGCTATATTAGATAAAGCTGGTCATTGTCAGCATTGTACTGTTATGTGAGTATGATGCTGGTGAATTGTGTGTATATTAGATAAAGCTGGTCATTGTCAGCATTGTACTGTTATGTGAGTATGATGCTGGTGAATTGTGTGTATATTAGATAAAGCTGGTCATTGTCAGCATTGTACTGTTATGTGAGTATGATGCTGGTGAATTGTGTGTATATTAGATAAAGCTGGCCATTGTCAGCATTGTTATGTGAGTATGATGCTGGTGAATTGTGTGTATATTAGATAAAGCTGGTCATTGTCAGCATTGTACTGTTATGTGTGTATGATGCTGGTGAATTGTGTGTATATTAGATAAAGCTGGCCATTGTCAGCATTGTTATGTGAGTATGATGCTGGTGAATTGTGTGCTATATTAGATAAAGCTGGTCATTGTCAGCATTGTTATGTGAGTATGCTGCTGGTGAATTGTGTGCGTATGTCGTATATTAGATACAGCTGGTCATTGTCAGCATTGTTCTGTGAGTATGATGCTGGTGAATTGTGTGCTATATTAGATAAAGCTGGTCATTGTCAGCATTGTACTGTTATGTGAGTATGATGCTGGTGAATTGTGTGTATATTAGATAAAGCTGGTCATTGTCAGCATTGTACTGTTATGTGAGTATGATGCTGGTGAATTGTGTGTATATTAGATAAAGCTGGTCATTCATTGTCAGCATTGTACTGTTATGTGAGTATGATGCTGGTGAATTGTGTGTATATTAGATAAAGCTGGTCATTGTCAGCATTGTACTGTTATGTGAGTATGATGCTGGTGAATTGTGTGTATATTAGATAAAGCTGGCCATTGTCAGCATTGTTATGTGAGTATGATGCTGGTGAATTGTGTGTATATTAGATAAAGCTGGTCATTG
This sequence comes from Archivesica marissinica, assembly GCA_014843695.1. NCBI lineage: Eukaryota > Metazoa > Mollusca > Bivalvia > Venerida > Vesicomyidae > Archivesica > Archivesica marissinica. The sequence goes on along the minus strand of CM026398.1, from coordinate 51,294,201 downwards.
TCAGCATTGTACTGTTATGTGTGTATGATGCTGGTGAATTGTGTGTATATTAGATAAAGCTGGTCATTGTCAGCATTGTACTGTTATGTGTGTATGATGCTGGTGAATTGTGTGTATATTAGATAAAACTGGTCATTGTCAGCATTGTACTGTTATGTGTGTATGATGCTGGTGAATTGTGTGTATATTAGATAAAGCTGGTCATTGTCAGCATTGTACTGTTATGTGTGTATGATGCTGGTGAATTGTGTGCTATATTAGATAAAGCTGTATAGAGATGAAGAAGCTACTGCCAACACTAAAGTGTGTGAAGACAAAGGAAAAACAGACACACGCTAATGAAGTCATCACAATAACTCATTGTTTTTAACAAATATACTGCCTGTAACCACAGGAACTTGAGATTTTATCCATAAGGCACCAAAAAAACCCTGTTCCTCCATCCTAGGACCCTCCCCATTTATTATGAATATATATAATACTTTATTTTTATATAGAAGGGGGGTTCTAGGATAGAGGTACAGGGTTATTGGTACCATATGGATACAATCTCAAGTCCCTGTGGTGTAACCCATCTTATACCAGGACATATGGTAACGGAAATGCTGTACTACGACTGGATGTTGAAGAAAGACTGTGCCACAATAGTATGTTTTGGAAGAGCTACACCCCACACAACTGATCTGTTCCTTCACTTCTCTCGATCTGAATCGGAGAGCGGCGCAATGCGCATAGCGTCTTCCTCGCATCCAAAGGGTTGTGAACTCGAGTTCCGCCAGACCCACGGTGGTGGTGTCCTTATATAGGCAACACATTTAAACCCACATTGTCTCGTCTCTCTCCCTCATAGAGATGGATTCTATCAGGAATGAGGTCTCGAGAAAAAATAAACTAATGCTGCAAAAACTTGTTTCGCAATCAAGCTAAACGAAATTAATATTTTTCGTGTACATATTAATCAAACAATATGTTTATGAACATCTACTGCACAGGTGCATACATACCTCATCTGCAGCCCATTCACACTTGTGTCGAGTTTATAGTCACATTAAATTGTTATCCAGTTTAATGTACAATTTGTGTTACTAGCGCAGTCTGCCTTAGAGCGTTGTACATTCATTAATATTTGTTCACTTATCTGCACATATCTTCAACAAACAATCGCATTAATATTGCTCTACGGTATATTCTCGTTTTTTCCCCCTATCCTTACATAATTTGTCAACATAAAGCAAACAAGGTGACATGCTTCTGCATCAGTAGCTTCACACATGCACTCGTGCCAAAGCAATTGCCAATGTAATAAAAAACCACCTGACTTACTCTGCAAGAAAACTCATCAACAATTAACAAACCAAAGAATATAAATCCATCACCATCGCAAACAATATGGAAACAATCACACGGAAATAATGTACACACATTCTGGAAATTTGTTATCCAAGAAAAAATCTGAGTACATAAGAACTACGGAATGTAAGTGTTTAACAAAATTTAATCCACCACTTGAAATTTTCTCAGGAAACATTCAATTAAATATTGTTTCTTCTATGATTTACGCCATTATTAGAGGTAATTATTCCATCCTTCATGTTTTTTTATAATGTTCTCCCTGGAATTTCCAGAATATCTTGGCAAACAATTCTAAGGTATGGAATAAAAAAAATGGCAATATTTCACTCATTTTTACTTTCAGTTTAAACAAAGCTACATATTTGATTGGTTCCAAGCCAGCAGGTTGAAAAGTAAAAGAAATCAACAATAAATAAACGTTGAAAACTACATAAACCTGCACATATTACACAGATGCATTTGATTAAGATGCTGCTGAATGCTGAAATTGATGAAGATGCAAATTTCAATAAAATTCATCCTCTATATTGCATGTTTTACAAGCTTTGCATTTATTTCACACTCTGTCATTCACTGATCATAGAGCAACCTGGTAAAAGATATTAAAAATTATTACCCTTTTATATACATTAACAGTTTATTAATAAGGCTTTCAGTTATAACCTGAAGACGTTATTATAACAAACATTAAAACCACAGGAGCTTGGAATTTCTTCCACATAACTCTGCAATATCACAATTATTTGACATAACCAGTAGACACTATATAACTATATACATAGGATTGTTGCAAAGCAATATAATTTGTGTTTCTCCGTTTCCTTAGGGCAACCATTCAAGCCCCTGTGACTAAAACAAATAACTTTTACTGTTACCTTTGTAATGAAATACAGTCAAACCTGTGTTTTAGTGGTCACCTCCATTAAGCAGCCAAACTATATTAAGCAGGCAGTTTCCATATTCCCAATATGTTGTTTTATTGTACATTAGACATCTATTAAGCAGCCACCTGTGCTTAGCAGCCACTTTCTGTGATTCCCTTGGCTGGCTGCTTAAGACAGGTTTGACTGTATTTTGAAAGATGGACATGAAATTTTGTAAAGCTTTGAGGAAACCATACAATTACTATTAAGAGTAGAATTAGAAGACAAACCATGTAACGCTTTTTTTGATATAACAAATCAATTATGGATCTATAATTTAAAACATCTTTCTTTTAATAAATAAATTCACATTTGCAAACCCATAGTTCATGCAACACCGCATCTGATTCGGATCTATGTTGTTTGCTATTCAGCCAAATGGTTTAGCTCCACTATCCGTTTAGCAAACAACATAGAGCCTGATCAGACAGCACTTTCTGTGCTGTTTGCAAAAGTGATTTTATCTGCCGCTAGAGTAAAATAACTCATTCCCCTGTATAGTATAGAAAGTTTCATTTGAGCTGGGTGGAAAGTGTAGAAGTCGAGGATACAATGCAACAGATGTGCCGACACTACAGGTGGTGCCAATTGATCTGTCTTTTGTTACCTATTACTTGCTTACAGGAATTATTAACCTGAAGAACTTCGAAGCCTCAAACCCGTAGGACCCATGGATTGGAGAGTTGCAGTTATCCGTGTTCCAATTATTGAAGGTACAAGCATGTGGATTATATATAGATTATTGCCAGGAACAGACGTGTTCGAGCAAACGGGATGGTTCTAGTTAGGCGAGTACGAGGCATCAAAGTTTGACTGTAGTTTGGTTTTTTTGGCTGTATATTGTGGACGAAGCTGAAACTGCCTTCTCCTACCTCCAAAATGGTACAGTATATTCCTGGCTATAAGTCGAGGGTCAAATTTTATATAGAGATTATTGCTGGGACCAGACGTGTTCGAGCAGAAGGACTTAGTTTATACAAATTTATTTTACCTCGATTGCGAAACAAGTTATTTCAACTTATATTAATCACTCTCGAGACCTCATTCCTGATGGAATCCATCGCCACGAGGGAGAGAGAAGAGGCAACGTGGAATTTAAATGCCTTGCCTAAGGGCACAATCGTAATGGCTCCAGCGGGGCTCGAACTCCGGACCTTTCGCACCTGAAGCGAACGCGCATCCACTGCGCTATCACGACTTCCACAGAAGGAATTGTTCTAGTTAAGCGAGTAGCAGGCATCGATGTTTGACTAGTTTTTTTTTTGGCTGTATATTCTGGACGAAGCTGAAACTGCATTCTCCTACCCCCAGATAGACATTGTATACTTTGGCTGTATATGGTATATTCTGGACGAGGCTGAAACTGCCTTCTCCTACCCCCAGATAGACACTGTATATTCCCAGCCATAAGCCCATCTCGGCCATAAGTCGAGGGTCAAATTTTGTCTTCCAAATTCTCATGTTAAGCTGAATCCTTCCATAAGTCGAGTGTACCACGGCAATGGTTTTTTATCTCAATTTTTCATAAAATTGACATCAATTTGAGATATGTGGCTAACTTTATTCCATTACAAATCATATAAAAATGCACTTGTGCACACAACACTAATTTAGGAGGATTGTTTATCGGCTTTTCAATGTAAATAAATGTCTACGTAAATTGTTATATTAAATATAAAAACAACAAAGAAACAGATATAAATAAAATTCGAACAAATAAAAAAAAATCTAACTTTATTTTTTTGCTTCTTTCTCATTCATAAGTTGACCTAATTACTTCCATTGCATTTCTGGGTGAGAAAACGGTGCGACTTATGGTTAAGAATATGCAGTACATCCAGATTGTTCTAGCATGAAAGTCGACCTAATTACTTCCATTGCATTTCTGGGTGAGAAAACGGTCCGACATATGGTTGAGAATATGCAGTATATCCAGATTGTTCTAACATGAAATAAAAATTCAATGAACTGCCGAGATGGTGCAATAAAAGAAACATACAGTAGAAATATTTCACCCAAGAAGAATGATGAAAATTCAGCTAAATGCAACAAGGTTATTTGTGCTCACATACTCATTTGCAAAACATTATTACTGCATAAAAAACAACAATTTGCGATCTATTTAAGGGTTCCAGTGTGATAGTTACATGAACTAATTTGTAAGGAATTATGTCATAAACCGGCCCATAGTCTGAGAAAGTTACTGAAACATCACACATTAATGTAAAAAAATGAACACTTAATCAATTTGTTAAAGATCAAAAGAAATGTTTTAATAAAACAACAGTATTCAAATTTAGTTCAGATTTTCTGTGAGAAACTTTTTGTTCCCTTCAAAGTATAAGCAGGTGCCTTAAAACATGAAACCAAGTAACAATTAGGGTTTTGTTTTTGTTTTAGCTCATTGTTTTATGTCTGCTTTTTTAATGCAAATCTGTCTACAAAGCAATCTATATCACTTCATTTTTTTAAAAACACTTTATTAAAGAATTTAAGTTAAAAGTATTAAAACTTTCAACAGTCCCCGAAGGTGATGTCAGTGATGTACTGTACGATCCAGGATGTTCTCACATGGTCCAGGTTGTTCTCCCCATCTCTATCCATGATCACATGGTCCGGGATGTTCTCCCCTACTCTATCCATGATCACATGGTCCGGGATGTTCTCCCTACTCTATCCATGATCACATGGTCCAGGATGTTCTCCCTACTCTATCCATCATCACATGGTCCGGGATGTTCTCCCCTACTCTATCCATGATCACATGGTCTGGGATGTTCTCCCCTACTATATCCATGATCACATGGTCCGGGATGTTCTCCCTACTCTATCCATGATCACATGGTCCAGGATGTTCTCCCTACTCTATCCATGATCACATGGTCCGGGATGTTCTCCCCTACTCTATCCATGATCACATGGTCCGGGATGTTCTCCCCTACTCTATCTATGATCACATGGTCCGGGATGTTCTCCCCATCTCTATCCATGATCACATGGTCCAGGATGTTCTCCCCTACTATATCCATGATCACATGGTCCAGGATGTTCTCCCTACTCTATCCATCATCACATGGTCCGGGATGTTCTCCCCTACTCTATCCATGATCACATGGTCTGGGATGTTCTCCCCTACTATATCCATGATCACATGGTCCGGGATGTTCTCCCTACTCTATCCATGATCACATGGTCCAGGATGTTCTCCCTACTCTATCCATGATCACATGGTCCGGGATGTTCTCCCCTACTCTATCCATGATCACATGGTCCGGGATGTTCTCCCCTACTCTATCTATGATCACATGGTCCGGGATGTTCTCCCCATCTCTATCCATGATCACATGGTCCAGGATGTTCTCCCCTACTATATCCATGATCACATGGTCCAGGATGTTCTCCCCATCTCTATCCATGATCACATGGTCCAGGATGTTCTCCACTACTCTATCCATGATCACATGGTCCAGGATGTTCTCTCCTACTCTATCCATGATCACATGGTCCGGGATGTTCTCCCCATCTCTATCCATGATCACATGGTCCAGGATGTTCTCCACTACTCTATCCATGATCACATGGTCCAGGATGTTCTCCCTACTCTATCCATGATCACATGGTCCGGGATGTTCTCCCCTACTCTATCCATGATCACATGGTCCAGGATGTTCTCCCTACTCTATCCATGATCACATGGTCCAGGATGTTCTCCCCAACTCTATCAGTTATTAATGTAGATTACTTGATAGGGGCGACAGCTACCACAGGTTTGAATGTATACTGGTTACTAGAGGTGACATCTACCACAGGTTTGAATGTATACTGGTTACTAGAGGTGACATCTACCACAGGTTTGAATGTATACTGGTTCATCTACCACAGGTTTGAATGTATACTGGTTACTAGAGGTGACATCTACCACAGGTTTGAATGTATACTGGTTACTAGAGGTGACATCTACCACAGGTTTGAATGTATACTGGTTCATCTACCACAGGTTTGAATGTATACTGGTTACTAGAGGTGACATCTACCACAGGTTTGAATGTATACTGGTTACTAGAGGTGACATCTACCACAGGTTTGAATGTATACTGGTTCATCTACCACAGGTTTGAATGTTTACTGGTTACTAGAGGTGACATCTACCACAAGGTTTTTGTGTACTGCTTAGAAGAGCCATGGCTTCATATTTAAATCAACATATTTTTGATACATGAAAAAGCGAGGATATTGCTAGGAATTAATGCAAGACTTTCTAATGCCTATTTAATTTGATAATAATTGCACTTTGAATGTTATTAACCGTGGAGAATAATTAAAAGTTTAAATTTCACAGTACATTTCCTGATTATCAAATTGGGTCAAGGCCACCGTGGTTAGGGGCAGAAATTTGTGGATATCACAATGATTGTTGACATCGTAAAAACAAATTAAAATTAATTGAGGCGTAATAGAGCCATTGTGAATGAAAATAAAAATAACCAAATATTACTGGGTGTTCATTGTAATACTTGCTACAGATACATCACGATCGACTAAAATTACATTTATAAAATCTATTTATGGGCGTGAAAAGTCGGTCATAAAACACTAATGAACATTTATTCATTTTCCTTCCTACTGGTAAGTTTGATAATTTATTTTCCAATTAATCAAAAGGTCGGTTAAAGATATTTTTAGAGCATTTAGAAACATGCAACGGAAGTATAAAGTTACATGGCGACTAAACAAAAACAGCCAGACACATCATTTTTATGGTTTGCAATAAAGTAACAAGTTTTTGTTGTATAATTTATTAACCTGTAACGTGCCGAATAAATTGGATGGAATGTGCAAACAACATAGATCCTGATCAGACGTGGCGTTATTCAGACGAATGAATTAGCTCCACTATCCGAATAGCAAACAGCATAGAGCCTGATCAGACGGCACGTGTCGTCTGATCTGGCTATAATATTATGCTGTTTGCAAAAGCGACTTTAGTGGTGATTGGCAGGTTATGGGTTAATCTGAAATACCCCCCCCCCACTGTACACGACAAAGTAGAAATGAATTATACACTAGTTCTATTATGAATTCATGTTCTTATAAATGTATTTTAACCCATTCAACACCAAGTAACTGAAATGGACTGGTCCATTTGGACCAGTTCATTTATCAAAATGGGTAATTTTGTATAAAATAGTAATATTACTGGCAAAAAGTGCAGATCCTGATGAGACGGCTCGTCACGAGCCGGCTCATCTGGATCTACACTTTTTGTAAGCCTATTTAGAGGTCTGTGGTGTTGAAAGGGTTAAGCAAACACATTACTCTTTCCTCGAGGGTCTTTATTAAGCATTAATATTTATCTCCACCCCCACAAATTTGGGTCAATCCCTCCAGAAATATGCTTGTCAGTTTACTTATTTTTAGGTCATATTGCAAAATACAGAAGATGCCCGATTCCAGAAGCATCTCTGGTTGTTTTATAAGCCCGGTGTATATTATATTGGATATTGGTATTCAATCCGAGATGGCTGTTAATATTATGATGGGACTGGTGGGGTGGGGGTCCAACCGGTTAGTTACCGGTACCATTTTAAATTCCACATTGCCTTTTCTCTCTCCCTCGTGGCGATGGATTCCATCAGGAACGAGAGTGTTTAATATAAGTATTAAGAACTTTTTTCGCAATTGAGCTAAAATAAATTTGTATAAACTAACCTGTCACTACGGTGGTCACTGTTCAACCAACAAAACCATTACTCTCAAGTAAACACATACTCCAAGGGAGGTAATCACTGCAACAATTGGCTCAACAATAACTCAACAGGATTACCACGATAATCCCCCTTGTTGGGCACGATGCACAAACATGGAATGAATGAGGGCTATAATGTGCAGACAAATCAGTGGTCTAGATACAAAAGGCTCTCTGTTGTGCGCAATGGATTCGGTGTGCGGCCGGGGCTCAGTTGTACAATGGATTCGGTGTGCGGCCGGGGCTCAGTTGTACAATGGATTCGGTGTTTACGGCCGGGGCTCAGTTGTACAATGGATTCGGTGTGCGGCCGGGGCTCAGTTGTACAATGGATTCGGTGTTTACGGCCGGGGCTCAGTTGTACAATGGATTCGGTGTGCGGCCGGGGCTCAGTTGTACAATGGATTCGGTGTGCGGCCGGGGTTCTGATGTACAATAGATTCGGTGTGCGGCCGGGGCTCAGTTGTACAATGGATTCGGTGTGCGGCCGGGGCTCAGTTGTACAATGGATTCGGTGTGCGGCCGGGGCTCAGTTGTACAATGGATTCGGTGTTTACGGCCGGGGCTCAGTTGTACAATGGATTCGGTGTGCGGCCGGGGCTCAGTTGTACAATGGATTCGGTGTTTACGGCCGGGGCTCAGTTGTACAATGGATTCGGTGTGCGGCCGGGGCTCAGTTGTACAATGGATTCGGTGTGCGGCCGGGGCTCAGTTGTACAATGGATTCGGTGTTTACGGCCGGGGCTCTGTTGTGCGCAATGGATTCGGTGTGCGGCCGGGGCTCAGTTGTACAATGGATTCGGTGTGCGGCCGGGGTTCTGATGTACAATAGATTCGGTGTGCGGCCGGGGCTCAGTTGTACAATGGATTCGGTGTGCGGCCGGGGCTCAGTTGTACAATGGATTCGGTGTGCGGCCGGGGTTCTGATGTACAATAGATTCGGTGTGCGGCCGGGGCTCAGTTGTACAATGGATTCGGTGTTTACGGCCGGGGCTGTTGTACAATGGATTCGGTGTGCGGCCGGGGCTCTGTTGTACAATGGATTCAGTGTGCGGCCGGGGTTCTGTTGTACAATAGATTTGGTGTGCGGCCGGGGTTCTGTTGTGCAATGGATTCGGTGTGCGGCCGGGGCTCTGTTGTGCAATGGATTCGGTGTACGGCCGGGGCTCTGTTGTGCAATGGATTCGGTGTCCGGCCGGGGCTCTGTTGTGCAATGGATTCGGTGTCCGGCCAGGGCTCTGTTGTACAATGGATTCGGTGTGCGGCCGGGGCTCTGTTGTGCAATGGATTCGGTTTCCGGCCGGTGCTCTGTTGTGCAATGGATTCGGAGTCCGGCCGGTAACTGAGGTGTTGTCCTTAGGCAAGAAACCTAAATCCATATTGTCTCTTCTTTCTCCATCACGGCTACGGATTCCATCAAGGGTGACTGTATTAATGTTGTTTAGAACTTGTTTCACAAAAGGATCAAAAGAAATTTGTATAAGCTAATCAAGTAAATGCACCAAATACCACAGAAAACAACATTCTGTTATAACATTTACAGTTAAACTTGCTCGAAACAGTCTTGTATAAAGAGACCACTTTTTCTGTTCATGTTTGTGTTGTTATGGAGCAAATTATCCTGTATTAAGAGACCATTTCTGCTTAGAGACCACTGTTTGCCCTTACCTTTGGTGGTCTCTTAATACAAGTTTGTTGACTTATTTTAAAGTCATGTTTGTTTGTTCGGGTTTTGTGCCTGCATCAACACCATTTTGGGCTATATCGCAGACAGGGCAGTTTACACAGTTAACAACACCTTTCCTTGGCAGACTCCAGCAGTTAACCAGTACTTGGTGCACCAACCTCTGTAAAAAAAACTGCCAACTTTTTCATATAAATGAGATACGGCCTGAGAAGGGCTCGAACCAGTGACCATCGTTGATGATAGGTTACAGTGGTATACAAGTCAGCGAACTTAACCACTTGACCATGGAGGCAGTCACTTATTCTAAAGTGATATTCCTGTTAAGAAATGCAATTGCACTGTACATGTATGCCAGTTTTGCTATTTTTATGCCAGCAATTTTAACTTGAGTAAATAAAATCACATTTGCAAACAACATAGATCTAGATCAGCCGCGGCGCAACGCCCCGTCTGATCAGGATCTATGTTGTTTGCTATTGAGCCAAGTGTTTTAAGCTCCATTATCCGAATAGCAAACAGCATAGAGCTGTTTTCAAACGTGATTTTATCTGCCGCCAGCGTAACGCCGTGTCTGATCAGGATCTATGTTGTTTGCTATTCAGCCAAGTGTTTTAAGCTCCACTATCTGAATAGCAAACAGCATAGAGCTGTTTTCAAACGTGATTTTATCTGCCGCCAGCGTAACGCCGTGTCTGATCAGGATCTATGTTGTTTGCTATTCAGCCAAGTGTTTTAAGCTCCACTATCCGAATAGCAAACAGCATATATAGAGCTGTTTTCAAACGTGATTTTATCTGCTGCCAGCGTAACGCCGTGTCTGATCAGGATCTATGTTGTTTGCTATTCAGCCAAGTGTTTTAAGCTTGACTATCCGAATAGCAAACAGCATAGAGCTGTTTTCAAACGTGATTTTATCTGCTGCCAGCGTAACGCCGTGTCTGATCAGGATCTATGTTGTTTGCTATTCAGCCAAGTGTTTTAAGCTTGACTATCCAAATAGCAAACAGCATAGAGCTGTTTTCAAACGTGATTTTATCTGCCACCAGCGTACAGCGGGTTAACAACTTGCTAGAAGTGATCTAATTTTGTTGCCATTATGATTCTGCTAAGGAGAAAAATTTAATGGAAAAACGAAAAAAAAGACCATCCTAGTCGATTTAAGATTTTTCAAGTATATTACAAATGTCTAATGTTGAATTTCTGTGCTGAAACACTTTGATAATGATGGCTTCGTAGCGAGTACAATTACCATAATTATTCAAATAAATGCCCATACCGTACTCTGAAATATTACAGCCTCCTTTTCAAAAACGCTTTCCCGGTTCAGACAAGACATACTTTTTAATACTTGTCTCTAATAAACACTCACCTGATCCTTTGCATTATGTATTATGTATGTCGTTGTATGTTATATGTGATGTATTATGTATGTCGTTGTATGTTATATGTGATGTATTATGTATGTCGTTGTATGTTATATGTGATGTATTATGTATGTCGTTGTATGTTATATGTGATGTATTATGTATATCGTTGTATGTTATATGTGATGTATGTCGTTGTATGTTATATGTGATGTATTATGTATGTCGTTGTATGTTATATGTGATGTATTATGTATGTCGTTGTATGTTATATGTGATGTATTATGTATATCGTTGTATGTTATATGTGATGTATTATGTATATCGTTGTATGTTATATGTGATGTATTATGTATGTCGTTGTATGTTATATGTGATGTATTATGTATGTCGTTGTATGTTATATGTGATGTATTATGTATGTCGTTGTATGTTATATGTGATGTATTATGTATGTAGTTGTATGTTATATGTGATATATGTCTTGCAATAAATACTGTTTAAACCAAATGCTCACCCTACATCGAAACAAGTGATGATTCTAATAAACGCCGTCGTGTTTACCACTGGACTACAGATCCGTTTGTTTGTTTCTTTTATTAGGGTCAGACGGGGGATCGAACCTGCGATCACTGGATTACCAGTCCATGTTACCACTGGACTACAGATCCGTTTGTTTGTTGCTTTTATTAGGGTCAGACGGGGGATCGAACCTGCGATCACTGGATTACCAGTCCATGTTACCACTGGACTACAGATCCGTTTGTTTGTTTCTTTTACAAGGTTTATAGTCACAAGAGCTTCTAGAGGTCATGTGACCACTCTCCAGCTATGATTGGTGGAGAAGACCTGGACTGCCCCTCCCTCCTAGCAGTATTTCAGACATGAATGGGTAAGTGGGTAGCTTCGGGTAGAATTTGACCCCCCTAGTGAGATTCGAACATACATCAGTGAGGAGGAGTAAGTGCTTTAAAGTGATCCAAGCTTAACCACTCAGCTACAGAGGCCACCATCAATCATAACAGGGAGATGGGCGAGATATCTCTGAGATAGGTCATTGTCCAATGTCACGTCAATTCTTCTACGATACTGAAAACGCAATTAACCTCCATGGTACACAAATATGAACACCGGTACTGGAAATGAAGCCCTTTATGTCATGATGAACACGATTGATGAACGACGAGCACAATACGTACACATTATATCTCTGCTGGCGAGTAGAATTGCAAGATGACACAGGAAAATAAGAGGTTGAATGACAAAAATGAGCTAACAGTAAATGACACACTCACAGAAGGTGTCTCTCTGTTACATAGACCACCAGGTCGGCCCATCACGAGACGACTGTATTCCGAGACGTCGATAAATATTTCTCCATAATGAATAGGCAAAAAATTTGGCAATTTATAAAGAGGTTTCAATCCATTCAAATAGAAAGCAGTAAAATATCTATATAAACATGGCAATTAACTATATTATATTTTAATGATATTCGATAACGAGTAAAATTGAAATACCATTCAGCGTACCTGTAGATCACAATTGATCAACTTTTGAAAGGAAAAACATCAATCTATTTTATAAGTGTTATAACATATTCCTTACTTTTATATATTACAGTGTCTTCTTTGAAACTGATTTCAGACAGCGACACTGCAAAATTCCTCCCAAACCTCATAATGTACGTTATTAACGTTTGTGTCAAATTCATAGGAAATAGCATTTGTGGAGTGTGGGGGGGGGGGGGGGGCACACTTGATTTGTGCACACTTGATTTGTACATCATTTATTGCATGAATATGGGGAGGCCAGGGGCAGGGACACACTTGATTTGTACATCATTTATTGCATGAATATGGGGAGGCCAGGGGCAGGGACACACTTGATTTGTACATCATTTATTGCATGAATCTGGTGAGGCCGGGGCACACTTGATTTGTACATCATTTATTGCATGAATCTGGTGAGGCCGGGGCACACTTGATTTGTACATCATTTATTGCATGAATCTGGTGAGGCCGGGGCACACTTGATTTGTACATCATTTATTGCATGATTCTAGTGAGGCCAGGGGCACACTTGATTTGTACATCATTTATTGCATGATTCTAGTGAGGCCAGGGGCAGGGACACACTGATTTGTACATCATTTATTGCATGATTCTAGTGAGGCCAGGGACACACTTGATTTGTACATCATTTATTGCATGATTCTAGTGAGGCCAGGGACACACTTGATTTGTACATCATTTATTGCATGATTCTAGTGAGGCAGGGGCACCTTGATTTGTAATCATTTATTGCATGATTCTAGTGAGGCCAGGGGCAGGGGCACACTTGATTTGTACATCATTTATTGCATGATTCTAGTGAGGCCAGGGGGGGACACACTTGATTTGTACATCATTTATTGCATGATTCTAGTGAGGCCAGGGGCAGGGGCACACTTGATTTGTACATCATTTATTGCATGATTCTAGTGAGGCCAGGGGCAGGGACACACTTGATTTGTACATCA
>CM026398.1:51234478-51279607 GCA_014843695.1 Archivesica marissinica | reverse complement strand
CAGTTACTTGGTGTTGAATGGGTTAAATATCATGCACCAGTCCATGTCAGTTACTTGGTGTTGAATGGGTTAAATATCATGCACCTGTCCATGTCAGTTACTTGGTGTTGAATGGGTTAAATATCATGCACCAGTCCATGTCAGTTAATTGGTGTTGAATGGGTTAATATCATGCACCAGTCCATGTCAGTTACTTGGTATTGAATGGGTTAATATCATGCACCAGTCCATGTCAGTTACTTGGTGTTGAATGGGTTAATATCATGCACCAGTCCATGTCAGTCACTTGGTGTTGAATGGGTTAAATATCATGCACCAGTCCATGTCAGTTACTTGGTGTTGAATGTGTTAATATCATGCACCAGTCCATGTCAGTTACTTGGTGTTGAATGGGCTAATATCATGCACCAGTCCATGTCAGTTACTTGGTGTTGAATGGGTTAATATCATTCACCAGTCCATGTCAGTTACTTGGTGTTGAATGGGTTAAATATCATGCACCAGTCCATGTCAGTTACTTTGTGATGAATGGGTTAGTATCATGCACCAGTCCATGTCAGTTACTTGGTGTTGAATGGGTAAATATCATACACCAGTCCATGTCAGTTACTTGGTGTTGAATGGGTTAATATCATACACCAGTCCATGTCAGTTACTTGGTGTTGAATGGGTTAATATCATGCACCAGTCCATGTCACTTACTTGGTGTTGAATGGGTAAATATCATACACCAGTCCATGTCAGTTACTTTGTGTTGAATGGGTTAATATAATGCACCAGTCCATGTCAGTTACTTAGTGTTGAATGGGTTAAATATCATGCACCAGTCCATGTCAGTTACTTGGTGTTGAATGGGTTAATATCATGCACCAGTCCATGTCAGTTACTTGGTGTTGAATGGGTTAAATATCATGCACCAGTCCATGTCAGTTACTTGGTGTTGAATGGGTTATATATCATGCACCAGTCCATGTCAGTTACTTGGTGTTGAATGGGTTAAATATCATGCACCAGTCCATGTCAGTTACTTGGTGTTGAATGGGTTAATATCATGCACCAGTCCATGTCAGTTACTTGGTGTTGAATGGGTTAAATATCATGCACCAGTCCATGTCAGTTACTTGGTGTTGAATGGGTTAAATATCATGCACCAGTCCATGTCAGTTACTTGGTGTTGAATGGGTTAAATATCATGCACCAGTCCATGTCAGTTACTTGGTGTTGAATGGGTTAATATCATGCACCAGTCCATGTCAGTTACTTGGTGTTGAATGGGTTAATATCATGCACCAGTCCATGTCAGTTACTTGGTGTTGAATGGGTTAAATATCATGCACCAGTCCATGTCAGTTACTTGGTGTTGAATGGGTTAATATCATGCACCAGTCCATGTCAGTTACTTGGTGTTGAATGGGTTAAATATCATGCACCAGTCCATGTCAGTTACTTGGTGTTGAATGGGTTAAATATCATGCACCAGTCCATGTCAGTTACTTGGTGTTGAATGGGTTAAATATCATGCACCAGTCCATGTCAGTTACTTGGTGTTGAATGGGTTAATATCATGCACCAGTCCATGTCAGTTACTTGGTGTTGAATGGGTTAAATATCATGCACCAGTCCATGTCAGTTACTTGGTGTTGAATGGGTTAAATATCATGCACCAGTCCATGTCAGTTACTTGGTGTTGAATGGGTTAATATCATGCACCAGTCCATGTCAGTTACTTGGTGTTGAATGGGTTAAATATCATGCACCAGTCCATGTCAGTTACTTGGTGTTGAATGGGTTAAATATCATGCACCAGTCCATGTCAGTTACTTGGTGTTGAATGGGTTAATATCATGCACCACGTCCATGTCAGTTACTTGGTGTTGAATGGGTTAAATATGCACCAGTCCATGTCAGTTACTGGTGTTGAATGGGTTAATATCATGCACCAGTCCATGTCAGTTACTTGGTGTTGAATGGGTTAATATCATGCACCAGTCCATGTCAGTTACTTGGTGTTGAATGGGTTAATATCATGCACCAGTCCATGTCAGTTACTTGGTGTTGAATGGGTTAAATATCATGCACCAGTCCATGTCAGTTACTTGGTGTTGAATGGGTTAATATCATGCACCAGTCCATGTCAGTTACTTTGTGTTGAATGGGCTAATATCATGCACCAGTCCATGTCAGTTACTTGGTGTTGAATGAGTTAATATCATGCACCAGTCCATGTCAGTTACTTGGTGTTGAATGGGTTAAATATCATGCACCAGTCCATGTCAGTTACTTGGTGTTGAATGGGTTAGTATCATGCACCAGTCCATGTCAGTTACTTGGTGTTGAATGGGTAAATATCATACACCAGTCCATGTCAGTTACTTGGTGTTGAATGGGTTAATATCATGCACCAGTCCATGCCAGTTACTTGGTGTTGAATGTGTTAATATCATGCACCAGTCCTTGTCACTTACTTGGTGTTGAATGGGTAAATATCATACACCAGTCCATGTCAGTTACTTTGTGTTGAATGGGTTAATATCATGCACCAGTCCATGTCAGTTACTTGGTGTTGAATGGGTTAAATATCATGCACCAGTCCATGTCAGTTACTTGGTGTTGAATGGGTTAATATCATGCACCAGTCCATGTCAGTTACTTGGTGTTGAATGGGTTAAATATCATGCACCAGTCCATGTCAGTTACTTGGTGTTGAATGGGTTATATATCATGCACCAGTCCATGTCAGTTACTTGGTGTTGAATGGGTAAATATCATGCACCAGTCCATGTCAGTTACTTGGTGTTGAATGGGTTAATATCATGCACCAGTCCATGTCAGTTACTTGGTGTTGAATGGGCTAATATCATGCACCAGTCCATGTCAGTTACTTGGTGTTGAATGGTTTAGTATCATGCACCAGTCCATGTCAGTTACTTGGTGTTGAATGGGTTAAATATCATGCACCAGTCCATGTCAGTTACTTGGTGTTGAATGGGTTAATATCATGCACCAGTCCATGTCAGTTACTTGGTGTTGAATGGGTTAAATATCATGCACCAGTCCATGTCAGTTACTTGGTGTTGAATGGGTTAATATCATGCACCAGTCCATGTCAGTTACTTGGTGTTGAATGGGTTAAATATCATGCACCAGTCCATGTCAGTTACTTGGTGTTGAATGGGTTAAATATCATGCACCAGTCCATGTCAGTTACTTGGTGTTGAATGGGTTAAATATCATGCACCAGTCCATGTCAGTTACTTGGTGTTGAATGGGTTAAATATCATGCACCAGTCCATGTCAGTTACTTGGTGTTGAATGGGTTAAATATCATGCACCAGTCCATGTCAGTTACTTGGTGTTGAATGGGTTAAATATCATGCACCAGTCCATGTCAGTTACTTGGTGTTGAATGGGTTAAATATCATGCACCAGTCCATGTCAGTTACTTGGTGTTGAATGGGTTAATATCATGCACCAGTCCATGTCAGTTACTTGGTGTTGAATGGGTTAATATCATGCACCAGTCCATGTCAGTTACTTGGTGTTGAATGGGTTAAATATCATGCACCAGTCCATGTCAGTTACTTGGTGTTGAATGGGTTAATATCATGCACCAGTCCATGTCAGTTACTTGGTGTTGAATGGGTTAATATCATGCACCAGTCCATGTCAGTTACTTGGTGTTGAATGGGTTAAATATCATGCACCAGTCCATGTCAGTTACTTGGTGTTGAATGGGTTAAATATCATGCACCAGTCCATGTCAGTTACTTGGTGTTGAATGGGTTAAATATCATGCACCAGTCCATGTCAGTTACTTGGTGTTGAATGGGTTAATATCATGCACCAGTCCATGTCAGTTACTTGGTGTTGAATGGGTTAATATCATGCACCAGTCCATGTCAGTTACTTGGTGTTGAATGGGTTAATATCATGCACCAGTCCATGTCAGTTACTTGGTGTTGAATGGGTTAATATCATGCACCAGTCCATGTCAGTTACTTGGTGTTGAATGGGTAAATATCATGCACCAGTCCATGTCAGTTACTTGGTGTTGAATGGGTTAATATCATGCACCAGTCCATGTCAGTTACTTGGTGTTGAATGGGTTAAATATCATGCACCAGTCCATGTCAGTTACTTGGTGTTGAATGGGTTAATATCATGCACCAGTCCATGTCAGTTACTTGGTGTTGAATGGGTTAATATCATGCACCAGTCCATGTCAGTTACTTGGTGTTGAATGGGTTAAATATCATGCACCAGTCCATGTCAGTTACTTGGTGTTGAATGGGTTAATATCATGCACCAGTCCATGTCAGTTACTTGGTGTTAAATGGGTTAATATCATGCACCAGTCCATGTCAGTTACTTGGTGTTGAATGGGCTATGTTATTCGGATTATAAATAAGATGCAGCCGATCAACCGCAGACATGAATGCGGTTTATATGAATTGTGTATTTGAATTGTGGAAAATAAAAAGCAAATAAATCAAACAAGTGAGCAAAATATGTAGCCAACCCGGGACATTTTGCTTACATGGCAAACACTCTCCCACATGAAGTTAATGAGGCTCGTGCCGTGGCCGAGTCATTAAGGTCGCTGACTTCAATTCACTTGTCCCCTATGAGATGTATGTTCGAATCCGACTTGAGATGTCGGAATTATTTCAAGGGCGGAAACTATTCCGTTCGTTTGCGGAAGGTAGGTGCTTCTATCCGGGTTCCAGCGCTTGCCTGAACGTGCTCACACGTGCACCCTGGGGTCTTCCTCCACCAATAATAGCTGGAGATTTGCCATATGGCATAAGCTATTGATGCGACTCTAAATCCCCAAAGCAACATGTATTTATATTAATATGTTATAACAAGCATAGATCACAATATATCTATCGTAACCCTTTCAACATCACATACCTCCAAATAGGCTTATAGAAAGTGTAGATCCAAATGAGCCGGCTCGTCTCATCATGATCTGCACTTTTTGCCAGTAATATTACTATTTTTAGACAAACTTACCCATTTTGATAAATGAACTAGTCCAAATGTAATTTTCTTATTAATTGTATTGGTCTAATAATATCATGCACCAGTCCATGTCAGTTACTTGGGGTTGAAAGGGTTAAGTTATTCAGATTATAAATAGCATGCTGCCGATGAACCACTTGTGTGTTTTACGTATATTTATCGTCGCTACCGGTTGCCCATAATGAGCGATGCCTCCTGAAGAGATTAGTCATTTTAGATGATTGGAGGATACTGCAATGATACAGACAGAATCTCCTCTGGTTCTTTTACGTGCACGGTGTACAGCACCGACACGAGACCTCGGTTTAAAGTCCCATCTGAAAGACTGTTAATTGTATTAGGGTCAGACAGAGGATCGAATCTGCGATCCATGGATTACCAGTCCAGCGTATTACCACTGGACTACATATCCGTCTGTACTACTACCTCCATTGGCAGATAAAGTCCGATTTATCCCTAAATCTATAGCTGTCCTTTCAGTTGGAATCCTTTGTTTTCACAGTTGTTCCCTAACCAGATGTTGTGTTATGATAAATGTGATTTTATCCAAATCATGTTAGTTATTGATAAGAAAAGTTTACAGACTATTTACCCATTGGATATACTGTAGGATATCTGTCGAGATATAGTAACATAATAATTATAATATGAGAATGTGCGTGAAAGGAAACAACGATACAACAGAGGAAACAACGTAAGAGGAACTACATACGTTTAGAGAGTATTCAGGGGCAGTAACTGGCCCATGTCTTCCATTACGTTGTAAATGGTTGTTTGCTAGAGTAAACGCTATGTTAATCTGAAATTGAACTACAGTTTTATTCTCTTTTTTTTGTTGAAGAAATACTTCTATGAATATAGTTACCAACCTTAAAGCGACACTACATCGATGAAAAACGCAAATTTCTATACAAAGTAATATCCTATTATATGTTACAATTTATATTCCAAATATTTGCCCCCACAATCTGAATATTTCAACTGATAAATAAACGTCGTATACGACGTTTGTAGACATAGCAAAATCATGTAAATATAATCAACATTCATGCGTAATACACCGCATATATCCTGAATAACAACACATTTAACTCTATATCTAACATTTGTGCATGTGCATATTTATTTTGTTATACTTATCAGATTTAAATTATATCTAACATACAGTATCACAGGTTTAGTATAGACTTCCAAGTCGATTCAGGAGCGTGGCTGACCGTTTCGAAAGCCTCACAAATACTGTTTATTGATTGAAAGTTAGTGTTCGAATTATTTCGGAAGAATGTGTCGTATCCGTGTTATTTATACGTAAACTATGTATGTTTTGTGCTTTTTGCGATGTACTGTCGCTTTAATAGAACACTATTTTAATAGAACAATACGTTTACTATTTCGGCGCCAAATAAATTCAGAGCATCTGCAAACAACATAGATCATGATCAGCCGCGATGTAGCGCCGCGTCTAATCAGGATCTATGTTATTTGCTATTCGGACAGGTGCTTCAGCTGCACTGTCTGAAGAGCAATCAGCATACAGCGTGATCAGACGGCACGCTATATTCTGTCTGATCGGGTTCTCTGCTATTTGCAAAGTCGCTTATATGCGACATTACAGTTACAATACTTGGCTTGACGAGTTTATTACAAGAGTTTTCAAGAGTTTATTTCGAAATGCAATGGGCAATGAGTACACATTATATACACATTACATACATTCAAACGTGAACATTGGCACTGCGTGCCTTGTGTAAATATGTAATATAATTATATAGAGCAAATGTGCAGATAAAACACGTGCAAATACAAAGCGTTTACGATTGGCTAGCGTATAACGTATAATGAGATATGAACACTAGTCATAGAACAGGTTGTTTCTGACTTGAAATGTTTTGTAGGCCATATATAGCCAAATCTTTAATTATTATAACATTTTTTGAGGTCATCAATTCAATAAATTTAGGAACATTTGGATTTCTCCAAAAGTATTTCTTAATATGTGTTTTTCTTAAATCGGTATATAGCTGACATTCTAAAACAAAGTGAAATTCATCTTCTAAAGTTAAACAATATCTACATTTTCTTTCTTCATATGGTATTGCTAAGGGTCTATTACAACTATTATCATCTAGCAAGTATTGTTGCAATGCCTGTGGAAGCAATTGTAGCAGAAAAATGTTATCGTGACACGTTCCCTATACATAAATATATAATTAAATTGTTACCCCAGGTATTGTATATATCTACTGAACCCTGGGGCAAGGTTCTTCCTGTAAATCATGTATCTCGCTAATTAAAATCAATACAGTCTGACATCTTTTTTCTTCAGGGTTATGACCTGTATTATATTTTTTACCGAAACGATGAGATGTGATATTCCACAACGGAGACAACCTACAAACTAATTCACGATTCCTCGATGTTGCGATCAATAAATTGTTCTTACTATAACACAATCTACTATGCTCTAAATCGTCCTATAACGACCCGTAAAGCACTGTCGTGACGCCATACCGTTGTACTTGCAGTCCATTATTATTAATATTGGACTGCTGTCAAAAGGCCAGAGTATTATCTTAAATCCTACGCGTACATGCACGACATTAACAATTTTATTTAGTAGGATTGTGTTATATAAGTGTGTGTTTATATAAGATATAAGCCTCAAACGGATCCAATATGTAAAATATCTTCGGCGATACGCGCCTGGCACAGTCCAATATTTTACATATTGGATCGTTTTCGGCTTCTATCCTATGCATATTAGCCTAATTTCGTGCCCGTGCTAATGACGTAGCTGGCGTGCTACTAACTATAGCAAGTTGTATCTCAATTTAAACACTCGATCGAGAAAATACCAGACCCTTTTCCATTACATACTGAACGATAGCAAATGGTTGCGTGTTGGTTAGATAACATTGGAGAGACTTTCTGCTGAGTCATTAATCATTGAGACTGCCTTCACGAGTGCTTCAGTCTCTGCTCTAGTTACTGCATTGAGTTCATGTGGCTGCATATGGTGTGTCTCTCTTGCCAGTGTGGTATTGGATGAAGATACCTGGGTCTCCAGTCTGTGATGGCGCGGATAACTGATCCATCAGTGCACACTCGAGTCGATATTCATGCGTTATTATCGAGTCGTGTAGTTGGTTGTCCAACGACCAGCTCAGTTGCATATTCCGTGTTACGTTGTTCTCTTGCCAGTGTGGTATTGGATGAAGATACATGGGTCTCCAGTCTCCGATGGCGCGGATAACTGATCCATCAGTGCACACTCGAGCCGATATCCATGCGTTATTATCGAGTCGTGTAGTTGGTTGTCCAACGACCAGCTCAGTTGCATATTCCGTGTTACTTTGTTCTCTTGCCAGTGTGGTATTGGATGAAGATACATGGGTCTCCAGTCTCCGATGGCGCGGATAACTGATCCATCAGTGCACACTCGAGCCGATATCCATGCGTTATTATCGAGTCGTGTAGTTGGTTGTCCAACGACCAGCTCAGTTGCATATTCCGTGTTACTTTGTTCTCTTGCCAGTGTGGTATTGGATGAAGATACATGGGTCTCCAGTCTCCGATGGCGCGGATAACTGATCCATCAGTGCACACTCGAGCCGATATCCATGCGTTATTATCGAGTCGTGTAGTTGGTTGTCCAACGACCAGATCAGTTGCATATTCCTTGTACTTTGTTCTCTTGCCAGTGGGGTATTGGATGAAGATACTAGCTGTCCAGTCTCTGATGACGCGGAGAACTAATCTATCAGAGCACACTCGAGTCGATGTACCTGGATTGTTATATCCACTGATTAATGCTAGTGTGAGGCTTGTCGTGATACTTTCATCGAGTTGTTTCCCACGGTATAGTAGAGATACAACAGTATCTATCCGATTAGCGCAGTGGTTAGCGCGCTCGCTTCTCATCATTGCAACCCGGGTTCGATCCTCGGACCGGGAAGTATGTGAGATGGTACGGTGGTCGCCAGATCGGATGAGAAAACGGATGAAATGCGCTGTCCGATTAGCGCAGTGGTTAGCGCGCTCGCTTCTCACCAATGCAACCCGGGTTCGATCCTTGTTCCGGGAACTATGCAAGATGGTACGATGATCGCCAGATCGGAAAGGTGGGTTTTCTCCGGGTACTCCGGTTTCCTCCCACACTAATGACCACATTTACGCTTTCAACCGCGCCAATGAGAGTGATTAATATAAGTTTGTTAAATCTTGCTTCGCAATCGTTGTAAAATAAATAACGTTTAAAAATACAACAGTACGCACAGTTACCGTAGACAAATCACTCTCTACTGGTTCTGTGATGGCATCTCTACCTAGTCGTGTAGTTGGTATGAGTATGAATTAGACAACGCATTGCCATACTTTATATTAGTAATAATATTGGCATACGCGTGATTATTATAATACGCTGCTGGCCTATTGAAAGCAGTCCAATATTAAAAATACAGTACAAAGGTATGACGTCATGACAGTGTTTTATGTCACGGGTGTTACACAATAAGTGTACGGGCACGTTCGCCTGGGTTCCAGTTTGTCGATTTTTCACTAGTTTACTTCTGGCAACATGACATGTTGATATTATCAGAAACTCAATACGGCCCAATGAGTGACCTCACTGGCTTTCTATTACCTCCCTTGACAGATAAAGTCCGATTTATCCCTACATGTATAGTGGTCGTTTCAGTTGGAATCCTTTGTTTTTACAGTTGTTCCCTAACCGGATGTTGCGTTGTGAAAATGTCATTTTATCCTAATCATGTTAGGTAATTGATAGAAACAAATTACAGATTGTTTACCCATTGGATATACTGCAGGATATCTCTCGAGATATAGTAACATAATAAGCATAATATGAGAAAGTGGAAGCATATTGATGGCATGTAGCAAAGGAAACAACGATAAAAACAGAGGAAACAACTTAAGAATACTTACATACTCTTAGAGAGTATTCAGGGGCAGCAACTGACCGATATCTTAAAACTATATGTATATGACTGACCAGGCAAACTATATCAACGCCTGTTGCCAGTGACTGACCAGGCAAACTATATCAACGCCTGTTGCCAGTGACTGACCAGGCAAACTATATCAACGCCTGTTGCCAGTGACTGACCAGGCAAACTATATCAACGCCTGTTCCCAGTGACTGACCAGGCAAACTATATCAACGCCTGTTGCCAGTGACTGACCAGGCAAACTATATCAACGCCTGTTGCCAGGCTACGGGCAAGTATGAGTCGCCATAAACGCATGGGTGATACACAATGAGAACTATACTGGTGATATACTGAGATTAATACAATCGTTGTTAATTACTGGTTCCATGAGAGCAGAGCGATCAGACGACTGATACCGAAGTTTCGTTGCCTCCATTCGGTTCACGAAGTAATATAAATTATTTTCTGTCCAGAATAAATGAAGCGCAATCAGACAGTCGGTCAATAACAAATTGGAATAGTTCGTATTGAAATCAATCAAGCTTTCTTTTTTTTCAAAGTCTACAGAATGTGTTATTATCTGTCGGCGTTAAGGTTACTGTAGACATTATTAAGTACGTTCATACTAGTTTTATGTAGCGCTACTTGAATCTCTGAGTTGCTCCCGTCTAAATATGCTGTCCCGAAGTGCTATTCGAGAGGGGTTTAATCCTTTTATTCCCACTTGCTGTTGTCCAGTAGTACTCTTATTCCCACTTCATAGGTAAATGACCATTCCAAATTGTTGGCGAATGCACAAGTTCAAATTGAGTTTGTCCGCAACAAACGCGGTGGACAAAGTCTTGTTGTTGGTGGTTACAGGTTCATGGTATGTATATATATAGTTGCTGTCTGTCTGCGTGTCCGTCCGTCCGTTTGATTGTATTTGATCTTAAACACTCTTAAACACACTGCAACACAAATCCTCTTATTCCCACACCCGTTTTTACCTAATTTTATATAAGTGGGAACAATAGGACTACACCTCGAGAGGACTAAATCGAACATCATCACCTGAAGTTATATATGGCAGCACAAGTGGCTGACCATGAATGTCTATTAAGTTTACACAGGCCTGTGTATCAGTATCACGTTATTATCAGTCATTGAATGTTTATATAACTACTTTTCCATAATATCTTCACCATTATCGTCCATGGTCTTTGCTCTACTTCCATCGTCCATGACATGTTCAGTATTATCTAACATGGTCTATGCGACACGTCCATCTTCCATAATATCTTCACCAATATCTTCCATGGTCTATGCGACACTTCCATCTTCCATAGCATGTTCACCATTATCTTCCATGGTCTATGCGACACTTCCATCTTCCATAACATGTTCAGTATTATCTTCCATGGTTTATGCGACACTTCCGTCTTCCATATCATGTTCACCATTATCTTCCATGGTTTATGCGACACTTCCATCTTCCATAGCATGTTCACCATTATCTTCCATGGTTTATGCGACACTTCCATCTTCCATAGCATGTTCACCATTATCTTCCATGGTTTATGCGACACTTCCAACTTCCATAGCATGTTCACCATTATCTTCTATGGTTGATGCGACACTTCCATCTTCCATAGCATGTTCACCATTATCTAACATGGTCTATATGACACTTCCATCTTCCATAGCATGTTCAGTATTATCTTCCATAAACTGCTTAGCATCCTAGTCCATGACATTCTCACCTATATCTTCCATAAAAATGTGTTCATTGACCGTAGTGAACGAGTTTGTATTTACCGGACTGGGCTCATTAATGATTGACTGGACTTGACAAGTTGTGTATTGACAGGACTGGACGAGTTGTGTATTGACCGGACTGGACGAGTTGTGTATTGACCGGACTGGATGAGCTGTGTATTGACCGGACTGGACGTGCTGTGTATTAACCGGACTGGACGAGTTGCGTATTGACATGACTGGACGAGTTGTGTATTGACAGGACTGGACGAGTTGT
Source organism: Archivesica marissinica (assembly GCA_014843695.1). NCBI lineage: Eukaryota > Metazoa > Mollusca > Bivalvia > Venerida > Vesicomyidae > Archivesica > Archivesica marissinica. Next base: position 51,267,619 of record CM026398.1, on the reverse strand, counting down.
GTATTGACAGGACTGGACGAGTTTTGTATTGACCGGACTGGACGAGTTGTGTATTGACAGGACTGGGCGAGTTGTGTATTGACAGGACTGGACGAGTTGTGTATTGACAGGACTGGACGAGATGTGTATTGACAGGACTGGGCGAGTTGTGTATTGACAGGACTGGACGAGTTGTGTATTGACCGGACTGGACGAGTTGTGTATTGACTGGACTGGATGAACTGTGTATTGACCGGACTGGACGAGTTGAGTATTGACCGGACTGGATGAACTGTGTATTGACCGGACTGGAAGAACTGTGTATTGACTGGACTGGATGCACTGTGTATTGACCGGACTGGACGAGTTGTGTATTGACCGGACTGGGCTAGTTAATGATTGACCATACTGGTCGAGTTTTGTATTGACCGGACTGGGCTAGTTAATGATTGACCGTACTGGTCGAGTTATGTATTGACCAGTCCACTGATTGAACGAGTTGCTCAAACATTTAACAATCGGATAAACTCAAATGTAACTCAAATTCAATTTCGTATTCCTATTTATTAACATGTTTCTACTTGCGGAATGGGAATAGCTGCACAACATTTAACACGAGGTTAAACAACGTGAAGAGTCAGTTCTACATAATGATGTGTAGTTTACGTTTATTTATCGTCGCTACCGGTTGCCCATATGAGCGACGCCTCCTGAAGATATTAGTCATTTTAGATGTTTGGAGGACAGTGTAAAATGATAGAGACAGAGGCCCATTCCAGAGTCTCCTCTTGTTCGTTTACGTGCACGGTGTAAAGCACCGACACGAGACCTCGGTTGAAAGTCCCATATGAAAGACTGTTAATTACATATTTATAAATATTGTCAATTCTATATAAAAATTATTATGCTAAATAAAATTATCGAAATTAGTAAACTGTATTATCTAGTCCTACTGAGTGTACATACACGAGTATTACATCACAAAGCGACATTTAAATTGCCTTTTCTATGGCTTGAATATAGATTGATGTTATCCGTAATTATTATATTCAACCCAATATTACTTCATACTTAGATTAAGATGCCATCCGAGGAAAGCAACATTTCATTGGCTGAACAATTTGTTGATTTCTTCATCGATAAAATTGGCAAAATCCGTGAATCCCTTAAAGACTACGAACGTTATGTACCAGCAGAAAGAGACACTCCATCTATTGAAACATTCCAAGATATTGATAGCGAAGAAGTAAAAAAGTTTATAATGGAGCTTCAGACAAAATCATGTGAACTTGATAAATTGCCAACCAGACTGTTGAAAATGCATCTTGAGGAATTACTTCCTTTAATTACCAACTTGGTGAATTTGTCTCTTAGGCAAGGAATTTTCCCTGCAAAGTGGAAACATGCAATAGTTCGACCACTATTAAAAAAGGCGGGACTTGGTCTTGTACTGTCCAATTATCGTCCTGTGAGCAACTTAGCATTTCTATCTAATCTCACAGAAAAGGCAGCCTTGTTTAGATTAAACGATCATGTCAGTAAAAACAACCTTCTGCCGAAGAACCAGTCTGCGTATAGACGCTATCACTCATGTGAAACTGCACTACTCAGGTTAGTGAGTGATCTACTAAATGGCATGGAACACCAAGAAGTCAGTGCTCTCATGGCATTGGACTTAAGCGCCGCGTTTGACACGGTTGACCACGATATTCTAGTGCAAGTGCTGAAATCACAGTATGGACTTAGTGGGGCAGCTATTCATTGGATCGACTCTTATCTAAGACCACGCAGCTGTAGTGTCACTGTCGACTCCGCCGTATCAACCCCACGTCCACTACAGTGTAGCGTCCCCCAGGGTAGCTGTTTAGGGCCCTGGCTCTACTTGACTTATGCCGGAACATTGTTCAGTGTAATCCCTCAGTCAATTTCATTATATGATGGATTTGCAGATGATCACATAGCAAACAAAATGTTTAAACCAACATCTGAGGATAATGAAAAACAAGCTATCCAAGAACTTGAAAATTGTGCTTTAAACATCGATAACTGGATGAAGCAAAACAAACTCAAAATGAACTCATCAAAAACTGAATTCATCTTATTTGGGAGCAGACATCAACTCAAAAAATGCTCAGTAACAGAACTTAACGTTGCTAGTGACAAGATCAAATATGTGAGCTGTATAAGGTATCTTGGTGTATATTTAGACGAGAATCTCAGTTTTAAAGATCACATCAAACGAAAATGTCAGACCGCAATGTTCAATTTTCTCAGAATAAAAAATATTAGAAAATACCTTCCCAAAGAAGCAACTGAAATTCTGGTGTTATCACTTGTCATCTCGCATCTGGATTATTGCAATGGAATTCTATTTGGTGTTCCCAAATGTGATATCAAAAAAATGCAAAGAATACAAAATATGTGCGCTAAACTTGTTTTAAAGCTCAGGAAATATGATAGTTCAAAACAAGCACTGTACCAACTTCACTGGCTTCCCATCAGGGCCAGAATTGAATTCAAAATTCTTACTGTAATGTATAACTGTTCAAAAGGCCATGCCCCTGCGTATCTTACCGAGTTATTAATTGAAAAGGTACCAAGACGTAGATTAAGATCTTCAGATGTTACTGGTTGTTATGAGGTACCGTATAACAAACAAAAAACATTTGGTGACAGGCGCTTCAAAACAGTAGGGCCACAGCTATGGAACACATTACCCGTAGATTTGAGAAACTTGGATTCTGTAGAAACGTTTAAGAAACACCTAAAAACATTGTTCTTCAGAAAATTTTATTCATGGTTTTAAAACATTCATGTATTGACAGACTGTACAGGATAGTTGTAGAATTAGTGTAGTGTTAAAAAAGGTTTTTAGAAACAATGCTATAATTTACCAAAAATTATGCTTATGATAATGATTGATCAAATATGTGTTATTGTGTGGTAACATAATTATTTTTAGACCAATGTCTTTTTGTAAATAACGAGAATTTTGTTCAGGTTTTTATGTAAGTACATGTCTATATATTTATTTTACTTCTATTGTACAACGCCAGTGAATATACTATGTGTAAAATTAGGCGTTTTATCAAATTAAGCAGTTTCAGTTTCAGTAAGAAGATGTAAGAAATGTGTAATATAGCAATTGTCTCTCAACCAAAACAATACTATATCATAATTATACAGTCTGCATACGTAATGTCGAATCCCGTCGGACCTAACACAATACATAACCGAAGTTTGACGTAACGAAATTTGATATAAACGGAGCCAGTTATAATTATGTAAAAGGATAGGTGTCTGAAACGGAACTTTGATCCGACTTCGAGATAACCGGACTGTAGACTGTACTTACGTATTGTGCTTACGTATATCTACCAACATTGAGTTGATGGCGTTCTTTCTTAATAAACAATTTAGCACGAGCTAAAAAATAAAGAGAAGAGATTTGCATAAACAAGCCCGAAGGGAAATATAAAGAACTTACATTTCAGATTTATCTCATTTTAAGCTCTCTTATTTCTATATTCCGTAAAACTAATAGAAACTAGTCAAACATCTGAATAAACATCTAAATAAACATCTGAATAAACATCTGAATAAGCATCCGAATAAACATCTAAATAAACATCTGAATAAACATCTAAATGCATCTGAATAAACATATGAATAAACATCTAAATAAACATCTGAATAAGCATCTGAATAAACATCTATATAAACATCTATATAAACATCTATATAAACATCTAAATAAACATCTAAATAAACATCTAAATAAACATCTGAATAAACATCTGAATAAGCAACTATACCATCTACTTCACAGACCTGATGACCTGTGATGAAGGCAATTGTACAAGTGGCCATGGATTAGCAAAGTATACTTGGTACGTGTATAAGAATAATAACAAAATAATTACCTCTCAAGAGATTTGTACAAGTCAACAATATATCTATTATTGACGCGTGTTTTACGTTTATTTATCGTCGGTACCGGTTGTCCATATGAGCGACGCATCTATTATTGACTTCGCACTCATGTTTTATAACTAAATATCGTCGTATCCCATGATATCCGGGATTCTCGTTATGTCGGGAATTCATTAATAGTTGTGGGATTGGCTCTCGCGAGGTACAACCATATCAGAAATCGCATCACGTATTTCGACGCGATTATTTCCAAGATAAACTATGCGACACCAGTCACAATTTGGTTAGTGTTGTATAATTTATGCTAAATATTGCTTAAACTACTTATTGTGTTGTATTCGTTCTGATATGGCCGGTTGATGAGCTTCCAGCTAGTTAAATAATGGTTACCGATTGCATACCAGCCTGGCATACAAGCATAGGATTCGGGAAGTACTGATGTTCATAAAAAGAGGCGTCTCATAAGTCACAAATGGCTGGCCCTTTAAATAGGGGTGACACTATAATAAAAACACTTTACTGTATGTGCAAGCTTTAAACCCTCTCTAATTACGCCAAAAGCAGTAGTTACTTAATTGATCAGTGGTTGTCAAAATTAAAACAATCTATCAGGCTGTCCGATTAGCGCACTCGCTTCTCACCAATGCAACCCAGGTTCGATCCTCGGACAGGGAAGTATGTGAGATGGTACGATGGTCGCCAGATCGGAGAGGTGGGTTTTCTCCGGGCACTCCGGTTTCCTCCCACATGAATGACCACATATACGCTGTCATCAGAGCCAACGAGAGTGATTAATATAAATTGTTAAAACTTGTTTCGCAATCGTTGTAAACTAAATCAAGTATATATCTAAAACAATCTAAAATATTCAACTACCATTAGCAGAATAATATTGAAGGTGTCATATAGAATGAACTTTCACCCTACTGGAATTGCCCGGTACTTATGATAGAGTATTTGCGTTATGCAGTGTGTTTTTACGTTTATTTAACGTCGCTACCGGTTGCCCATATGAGCGACGCCTCCTGAAGAGATTAGTCATTTTAGATTTTTGGAGAATATTGCAATAATACAGACAGAGACCCATTCCAGAGCCTCCTCTGGTTCTTTAACGTGCACGGTGTAAAGCGCCGACACGAGACCTCGGTTTAACGTCCCATCTGAAAGACTGTTAATTTTATTACGGTCAGACGGGGGATCGAACCTGCGATCCCTGGATTGCCAGTCCAGCGTGTTACCACTGGACTATAGATCCGTCTGCTCCAAACATAGGTTATGTATATGATGTATATATACTAATCCCAATTGTAAAGCCAGCTAGTTCAAATGGGAATCGAACAATGGAACAAACTTCTCTACCCAGTAGTTTTATTGCAATGTCATCGTATTACGAAGACAAGTAATCTAGGTAATAGCCCCATGTAAGTGGCATGTTTGTATAATAATTGTCTAGACTGAATGGCAGTATTTGTCTGCGTAAAGATAGTAAATATTTGAGGTGCTTAATTGTAATGAACAAAAAATTCTAAATTCTAAACATCGAATTTTAGTAAGGTTGAAAACAGTTACTTATTCATTATGAAATTGAAGTCTCTATAAATAAATGACTCCCTTATTTTACAATATTCTAATAGAAAAGAACAGTCTATCAAATGGAGCTTGATATCAATATTCACTTGGGTAACGGTTTTGGAGATCAATACAGACAATTAACGGCCTAATAATGTTAAAAAGAAGGAAATTTAAGAGTGTACTTTATCCCACTTCATTTATCAAATTGTAAGTCACTACTGTGTAGCGATTTATTGAATGTCTAGATTGCCTAGGGGCTCACTGTGATATGTGGGTCTCATATATAACTAGCTCTCTCTTCTTGCAAACCCGATTTGATGGATAGCAAGTGACGATTGCAAATTCGGAGAAATGAATTCTAATTTACTATCGCGCATGTCTGAAACTTACTGATTTAAAGTGCTTAATTATACTGGTATTGCTTCCAGGACATGGATATTGCAATACAAGGATCTATTTAAGTACTGGCAAAGAAGTATTTATATACGAGGATGGGCTTTGTGTATAACCGTTGCTATATCAGGCTAATGGTAGAACTGAAACAAACTAGAGGATAGTGTGCAAACACACACGCTTGTATGTGACACAAGAACACATTTTAAAGATAAATTCCTGTTCAATGTCACTATCATAATCTCTAATAAGGTTGTTACCTTGGTGTTTTACGTTTATTTTTCGTCGTTACCGGTTGCCCATATGAGCGACGCCTCCTCAAGAGATTAGTCATTTTAGATTTTTGGAGGATATTGCAATGATACAGACAGAGACCCATTACAGAGTCTCCTCTGGTTCTTCTGTACCTCGGTTTAATGTCCCATCTGAAAGACTGTTCATTTTATTAGGGTCAGACGGGGGATCGAACCTGCGATCCCTGGATTACCAGTCCAGCGTGTTACCACTGGACTACAGACCCGCTGTAAGGTTGTTATCAGGTAGTTGTACTCATTATAAACCCGTTATTACCCAGGTTTCTCAGCAAACCAATGAGTTCGAAGAAATTATAAATGTACTCAATATTTTTATTAAACTATTTTGCGGAAAATCGTTCGGTTTTTTTCGTAGCAACTCGCTAGTCACGTGATTGTAATTTATATACGTTCTAATAATAGTGCACCGTATGTAAATTAGTATAGCCGATCGTTTCCGAGTGGCTTCAACGTTCAATGGTATATTCAAAAGTTGACATTTTTGTATCCGGTTCCAACCGCTTAGTAGATCATAGTAGTGCTTAGTTATGAATTGTTATCGTTATTTGCCTACCACAACACTGTCTACCACCCAGGTCGATACGCTGTGTTTTCCAGTCTGATATTACGTTTTCTGGTTTGCATGATACGGTCACGAGCCCGTATCACTACTAGAAAAGCAGTATCATAATTTGTTCCTGAGAAAAAACGCATACTCGGTGCTAATTTGTTTACTTCCGTAGCGTACCAGTGTGCCAAATTTGACGGATAAAAAAGAAATGTTTGTAGTTTCGATGTAATATTGCAATCCGTTTTCGTGTATCTAATTTCGTGTTTTCGTCACTAATTATGATATATTCCTGATAAATGGATAACGGAGAGCATGATTTCGATTAGTAAATGTTCAAATTCATATCAAAGTAATAAAGATGTTATATTTCTTATATATGTGTCCGGGACGTCAGGGGTGTAACTAGAGCCAGCTAGTGGGGCTAGTTATATCAGCCTAAGTATCGACCCGCGGTAACTTGATATCACACGTATGCTGATATGGGTCTAGCCATGTAATAACCTCTAAATAGCGGTGAACTGAATGCGCGTAAATATCATTCTTAGCTGTCTTATTCACATTTTAAGTATAAATAACGGGACAATCGCATGCAGAGCAAGTTCTCCTTTCCGAACAGCTTTAATGATAAGATTAAGTTTACGTAAATATTCACGATTTTTTTTCTGTACCAAATTGTGGCGGCATCACATGTTAACAATATACTATTCTGTATCCGGACAATATATAGATTAGATTTGCATTTCCCCCCAAGTTTGCAAAATAACTCTGCTACAAATATGTCATTGTAAATAATTCTATAGATCTACAAATTGCCAGCCGCAGAGAATGTGTTCATTTCTTCTGATCATTTGGGATATTGAAATCCTTAATAGAAGACATTTAACGCGATCATGCGTCTGCGGAGACGTCTCCCTGAAAATCCACATTGATCTAGTACAGCAAGCGGCATGTTTATTACAAGCATTTTTATAACACAGATGAACGTTGAGACGTCTCTCTGAAAATCCACATTGATCTAGTACAGCCAGCGGCATGTATATTACAAGCATTTTTATAACACAGAATAACGTGGAGACGTCTCTCTGAAAATCCACATTGATCTAGTACAGCAAGCGGCATGTTTATTACAAGCATTTTTATAACACAGATGAACGTTGAGACGTCTCTCTGAAATTCCACATTGATCTAGTACAGCCAGCGGCATGTATATTACAAGCATTTTTATAACACAGATGAACGTGGAGACGTCTCTCTGAAATTCCACATTGATCTAGTACAGCCAGCGGCATGTATATTACAAGCATTTTTATAACACAGAATAACGTGGAGACGTCTCTCTGAAAATCCACATTGATCTAGTACAGCAAGCGGCATGTTTATTACAAGCATTTTTATAACACAGATGAACGTTGAGACGTCTCTCTGAAATTCCACATTGATCTAGTACAGCCAGCGGCATATACAAGCATTTTGAATGTGATTTTGCACATAGGATTTCAATAACAACACTACACGTGTCAACTTCAGGTTCGCTTCTGGTGCTAAAGGTCCGGGGTTCGAGCCCCGCTGGAGCCGTTACGATTGTGCCCTTAGGCAAGGCATTTAAATTCCACGTTGCCTCTTCTCTCTCCCTCGTGGCGATGGATTCCATCAGGAATGAGGTCTCGAGAGTGATTAATATAAGTTGAAATAACTTGTTTCGCAATCGAGCTAAAATAAATTTGTATAAACACGTGTCAACACGACAACACTAAACGTGTACACCGACATCACTATACGTGAATACCGACACGACAACACTACACGTGTACACCGACATCACTATACGTGTATACACCGACGTCACTATACGTGAATACCGACAGGGCAACACTACACGTGTACACCGACATCACTACACATGTACACCGACATCACTACACGTGTATACACCGACATCACTACACATGTACACCGACATCACTACACGTGTATACACCGACATCACTATACGTGAATACCGACAGGGCAACACTACACGTGTACACCGACATCACTACACATGTACACCGACATCACTACACGTGTACACCGACATCACTATACGTGTACACCGACATCACTATACGTGAATACCGACAGGGCAACAATACACGTGTACACCGACATCACTACACGTGAATACCGACATGGCAACACTACACATGTACACCGCCATCACTATACGTGAATACCGACATGGCAACACTACACTTGTACACCGACATCACTATACGTGAATACCGACAGGGCAACACTACACATGTACACCGACATCACTATACGTGAATACCGACAGGGCAACACTACACATGTATACCGACATCACTATACGTGAATACCGACAGGGCAACACTACACATGTACACTGACATCACTACACATGTACACCGACATCACTATACGTGAATACCGACAGGGCAACACTACACATGTACACCGACATCACTATACGTGAATACCGACATGGCAACACTACACGTGTACACCGACATCACTATACGTGAATACCGACATGGCAACACTACACGTGTACACCGACATCACTATACGTGAATACCGACATGGCAACACTACACGTGTACACCGACATCACTATACGTGTACACCGACATCACTACACGTGAATACCGACATGGCAACACTACACATGTACACCGCCATCACTATACGTGAATACCGACATGGCAACACTACACATGTACACCGACATTACTATACGTGTACACCGACATCACTATACGTGTACACCGACATCACTATACGTGAATACCGACATCACTATACGTGAATACCGACAGGGCAACACTACACATGTACACCGACATCACTATACGTGTACACCGACATCACTATACGTGTACACCGACATCACTCTACGTGAATACCGACATCACTATACGTGAATACCGACATGGCAACACTACACGTGTACACCGACATCACTATACGTGAATACCGACAGGGCAACACTACACGTGTACACCGACATCACTATACGTGAATACCGACATGGCAACACTACACGTGTACACCGACATCACTATACGTGAATACCGACAGGGCAACACTACACGTGTACACCGACATCACTATACGTGAATACCGACATGGCAACACTACACGTGTACACCGACATCACTATACGTGAATACCGACATCACTACACGTGTACACCGACATCACTATACGTGAATACCGACACGACATCACTACACGTGTACACCGACATCACTATACGTGAATACCGACACGACCACACTACACGTGTACACCGACATCACTACACGTGAATACCGACATCACTACACGTGTACACCGACATCACTATACGTGAATACCGACACGACATCACTACACGTGTACACCGACATCACTACACATGTACACCGACATCACTACACGTGAATACCAACAGGGCAACACTACACGTCTACACCGACACGACAATACTACACGTGTTCACCGACATCACTACACATGTACACCAACACGACAACACTACGCGTGTACACGGACACGACGACAACACTACACAGTCATGTACACCCACAGCACTACACGTATATAACGACAACACTTCGATATCCGCATGAACCACACCACAGGACACTTAAAACACCATTGCCTCTTCTCTCGCCCATGTTTCCACAAGTAATGGGATTTCGATGACGGCTTCCTGAAACTTATAAGAACTTGCTTCGTAACTGAACTAATATAAATGTGTATATTTGCAAACTAAATATATCTTGCTAGTCACAGGAGTTCCGAAATACCGGCCTCATTGGTTTTGCTAGCAGCTACTAAATATTTCAATTGATTGACTTTATGTGATGCAGCTGCATAGTAAATCGTATAAGCGGATCTTAAATTAGTATAGCACTGGCTTATTGCCAGCCGGCAATGCTTCCACTGCATGTTGAACGATGGCATACAAGTGGAATGAGAGACATCGGTCTGTTACTGCCCCTGAATACTCCCTAAAATAGATACGTCCTGATTTCCTCTGTTTTATCGCTGTGTTCTTTAATTTATACAAATTTATTTTAGCTCGATTAGGAAACAAGTTATTTCAACTGATATTAATCACTCTCGAGACCTCATTCCTGATGGAATCCATCGCCATGAAGGAGAGAGAAGAGGCAATGTGGAATTTAAATGTCTTGCCTAAGGGTACAATCGTAACGGCTCCAGCGGGGCTCGAACTCCGGACCTGAAGCGACCGCGCATTCACTGCGCTATCACGACTTCCACACATAGTCAGGGCCTAATGGTAGACTGACTTAATTGTTCATATGAGTTCTCTCGTTAAATAAAGTCTTTATTATTATTATTATTAGTCAAATACAATAAAACAATAACCCCTATTTCTACAATGTTAAAGTATCAATGCCCCATCAACTAAACATCCACAACACACTGCTTTCTTTGATTTGACAACTGATATTTTATTCCACTATCTCTTTATATGATTATTAAATTACTATATCTCGACATATCTCCTACAGTATTATCAATGTGTACTAATTTATAAAACAATGTTATCAGTTAATTAACACGATTTTGATAAAATCACATTCTGCATCATCTGGTTAGGGAACAACAGTAAAAACAAAGGATTCTAACTAAAAGGATCTATTTACATTTCGGGATGAATCGGACCTTATCTGCCAAGGGAGGTAATAGAAAATTAGAGGTGTCTCTCATTGTGGACGTATATTAGATAGCAATGTGATATTCTATAATACGCTAACAAATGCGTATCCATCTAATTGGTTCTCAAATAATTGACGGTAATAATGGTGCATGCCGGTCCTCCGTTATTGAGTGTCTATCTGCATGGATTCGCGGCCACATGTCAGATGTGGGATCGAGCCTTGCTGTAGAAGGATTATTTTAAAACGCCATCTAATGAGGGACCTCGCTGGCTTTTTTTATTACCTTGGCAGATAAAGTCCGATTTATCGCGAAATCCATAGCGGTCCTTTCTGTTGGAATCCTTTGTTTGTATTGTTGTTCCCTGTCCAGATGTTGCGTTATGATAAATGTGATTTTATCCAAATCATGTTAGTTAATTGAAACAAACTTTACGGATAAGTACTCGTTGGATATACTGTAGGATATATGTCGAGATATAGTAACATAATAAGTATAAGATGAAAACGTGCATGCAAATTGATAGCATGTTGTGCAAAGGAAACAACGATAAAAACAGAGGAAACCAGGTATTCAGGGGCAGTAACTGACTGTATTTTCTATTACCCTCGGCAGATACAATCCGAATTACCCAGCTATGTATATTGGTCCTGTTATCGGAATATTTTGTTTTACTGTTGTTCCCTAACACGGTGTTGAGACATGATAAATGTGATTTTATCAAAATGATGTTAATGTATAGCTGACCGATTTCAATGTAAAGTACCCATTGGATATACTGTAGACTATCTGTTGAGATTTAATAATTTAATTATCATAAGATGGGGAAACGGATGAAATTGGATAGCATGTGGTGCACAGGAAACAATAGGGCTGTTTGATTAGCGCAGTGTTTAGCGCGCTCGCTTCTCACCAATGCAACCCGGGTTCGATCCTCAGGCCGGAAAATATGTGAGATGATACGGTGGTCGCCAGATCGGACATGTGGGTTTTCTCCGGGTACTCCGGTTTCTTCCCACATGAATGACCACATTTATGCTTTCATCCGCGCTAACGAGAGTGATTAATATAAGTTGTTAGAACTTGCTTGGCAACCGTTGTAAAATGAATAAAGCTTAAACTTAAAACGGATGAAAATTGATAGCACGATGAAAACAAGAAACCAAATAAAAACATATTCTCCTTAAAGAGTATTCAGGGGCAGTAACTATGGCCAATTTGTCTCATTGGCTTGCGCAAGTTCTGTGTGTGTTTTACGTTTATTTATCGTCGCTACCGGTTGCCCATATGAGCGACGGCTCCTGAAGAGATTAGTCATTGTAGATTGTTGGAGGATAGTGCAATGATACAGACAGAGAGAGACCCATTCCAGAGTCTCCTCTGGTTCTGTTTACGTGCACGGTGTAAAACACCGACACGAGATCTCGGTTTAACGTCCCATCTGAAAGACTGTCAGACGGGGGATCGAATCTGCGATCCCTGGATTACCAGTCCAGCGTGTTACCACTGGACTACAGATCCGTCTGTTTGCGCAAGTTCGTTAGTAGTAACCAGTTATATACCAATGGCTGATGCAATCTGCTTGTTCCTCCGTCAGGTATACTGACCCTGTAGCTGACCATGTAGATGACCCAGTAGCTGACCCTGTAGCTGACCCTATAGCTGACCCAGTAGCTGACCCAGTAGCTGACCCTGTAGCTGACCCAGTAACTGACCCTGTAGCTGACCCTGTAGCTGACCCAGTAGCTGACCCTGTAGCTGACTCAGTAGCTGACCCTGTAGCTGACCCAGTAGCTGACCCTGTAGCTGACCCTGTTGCTGACCATGTAGCTGACCCAGTAGCTGACCCTGTAGCTGACCCTGTAGCTGACCCAGTAGCCGACCCTGTAACTGACCCTGTAGCTGACCCTGTAACTGACCATGTAGCTGACCCTGCAGCTGACCCTGTAGCCGACCATGTAGCTGACCCAGTAGTTGACCATGTAGCTGACCCTGCAGCTGACCCTGTAGCTGACCCAGTAGCTGACCCTGTAGCTGACCCTGTAGCTGACCCTGTAGCTGACCCAGTAGCTGACCCAGTAGCTGACCCTGTAGCTGACCCAGTAGCTGACCCTGTAGCTGACCCAGTAGCCGACCCAGTAGCTGACCCTGTAACTGACCCTGTAGCTGACCCTGTAACTGACCCTGCAGCTGACCCTGTAGCCGACCATGTAGCTGACCCAGTAGCTGACCCTGTAGCTGACCCAGTAGCCGACCCAGTAGCTGACCCTGTAACTGACCCTGTAGCTGACCCTGTAGCTGACCCTGTAACTGACCCTGCAGCTGACCCTGTAGCCGACCATGTAGCTGACCCTGTAGCTGACCCTCATATTTTTGCGGGGAGTGGGGATTATGATTTCAACCATAGAATATAATAATAATAAATATTGTATTTTACGAGATAACTCATTTAACAAAAGTTAATGTAACATGAGGCCCTCAACATATATACAATATCCAAATCCAAACCTGGTATTTGACACACAAGATCAAATGCTTGATTTCACACGACCTTGATTTGACCTTGAAATGCCAACCTCAAGGCCATGGCTCTTATGAAAAGTCATTATGGCATAATTATGCTATAAATGTTCCATTGGAGGTAAATGTCTACTAGTATCTTTTATATATGAAATGACATGTGATATTTGCTATGGATGTTCCATTGAAGGTAAATGTATATCTTGTATATATGAAATGGCATGTGATATTTGCTATGGATGTTCCATTGAAGGTAAATGTCTACTGGTATCTTGTATATATGCAATGGCATGTGATATTTGATATGGATGTTCCATTGAAGGTAAATGTCTATCTGTTATCTTGTATATATGAAATGACATGTGATATTTGCTATGGATGTTCCATTGAAGGTAAATGTCAACTAGTGTCTTGTATATATGCAATGACATGTGATATTTGCTATGGATGTTCCTTTGAAGGTAAATGTCTATCTTGTATATATGCAATGACATGTGATATTTGCTATGGATGTTCCATTGAAGGTAAATGTCTATCTTGTATATATGAAATGACATATGATATTTGCTATGGATGTCCCATTGAAGGTAAATGTCTAGCTTGTATATATGAAATGACATGTGATATTTGCTATGGATGTTCCATTGGAGGTAAATGTCTAGCTTGTATATATGCAATGACATGTGATATTTGCTATGGATGTTCCATTGAAGGTAAATGTCTATCTTGTATATATGCAATGACATGTGATATTTGCTATGGATGTTCCATTGAAGGTAAATGTCTAGCTTGTATATATGAAATGACATGTGATATTTGCTATGGATGTTCCATTAAAGGTAAATGTCTAGCTTGTATATATGAAATGACATGTGATATTTGCTATGGATGTTCCATTGAAGGTAAATTTCTAGCTTGTATATATGAAATGACATGTGATATTTGCTATGGATGTTCCAATGAAGGTAAATGTCTATCTTGTATATATGAAATGACATATGATATTTGCTATGGATGTTCCATTGAAGGTAAATGTCTAGCTTGTATATATGAAATGACATGTGATATTTGCTATGGATGTTCCATTGGAGGTAAATGTCTAGCTTGTATATATGCAATGACATGTGATATTTGCTATGGATGTTCCATTGAAGGTAAATGTCAACTATACCTTGTATATATGCAATGACATGTGATATTTGCTATGGATGTTCCATTGAAGGTAAATGTCAACTAGTACCTTGTATATATGCAATGACATGTGATATTTGCTATGGATGTTCCTTTGAAGGTAAATGTCTATCTTGTATATATGCAATGACATGTGATATTTGCTATGGATGTTCCATTGAAGGTAAATGTCAACTAGTACCTTGTATATATGCAATGACATGTGATATTTGCTATGGATGTTCCTTTGAAGGTAAATGTCTATCTTGTATATATGCAATGACATGTGATATTTGCTATGGATGTTCCATTGAAGGTAAATGTCTATCTTGTATATATGAAATGACATATGATATTTGCTATGGATGTCCCATTGAAGGTAAATGTCTATCTTGTATATATGAAATGACATGTGATATTTGCTATGGATGTTCCATTGAAGGTAAATGTCTAGCTTGTATATATGCAATGACATGTGATATTTGCTATGGATGTTCCATTGAAGGTAAATGTCTATCTTGTATATATGCAATGACATGTGATATTTGCTATGGATGTTCCATTGAAGGTAAATGTCTAGCTTGTATATATGAAATGACATGTGATATTTGCTATGGATGTTCCATTAAAGGTAAATGTCTAGCTTGTATATATGAAATGACATGTGATATTTGCTATGGATGTTCCATTGAAGGTAAATTTCTAGCTTGTATATATGAAATGACATGTGATATTTGCTATGGATGTTCCAATGAAGGTAAATGTCTATCTTGTATATATGAAATGACATATGATATTTGCTATGGATGTTCCATTGAAGGTAAATGTCTAGCTTGTATATATGAAATGACATGTGATATTTGCTATGGATGTTCCATTGGAGGTAAATGTCTAGCTTGTATATATGCAATGACATGTGATATTTGCTATGGATGTTCCATTGAAGGTAAATGTCAACTAGTACCTTGTATATATGCAATGACATGTGATATTTGCTATGGATGTTCCATTGAAGGTAAATGTCAACTAGTACCTTGTATATATGCAATGACATGTGATATTTGCTATGGATGTTCCTTTGAAGGTAAATGTCTATCTTGTATATATGCAATGACATGTGATATTTGCTATGGATGTTCCATTGAAGGTAAATGTCAACTAGTACCTTGTATATATGCAATGACATGTGATATTTGCTATGGATGTTCCTTTGAAGGTAAATGTCTATCTTGTATATATGCAATGACATATGATATTTGCTATGGATGTTCCATTGAAGGTAAATGTCTAGCTTGTATATATGCAATGGCATGTGATATTTGCTATGGATGTTCCATTGAAGGTAAATGTCTATCTTGTATATATGCAATGACATGTGATATTTGCTATGGATGTTCCATTGAAGGTAAATGTCTATCTTGTATATATGAAATGACATGTGATATTTGCTATGGATGTTCCATTGAAGGTAAATGTCTAGCTTGTATATATGCAATGGCATGTGATATTTGCTATGGATGTTCCATTGAAGGTAAATGTCTATCTTGTATATATGCAATGACATGTGATATTTGCTATGGATGTTCCAATGAAGGTAAATGTCTATCTTGTATATATGAAATGACATATGATATTTGCTATGGATGTTCCATTGAAGGTAAATGTCTAGCTTGTATATATGAAATGACATGTGATATTTGCTATGGATGTTCCATTGGAGGTAAATGTCTATCTTGTATATATGCAATGACATGTGATATTTGCTATGGATGTTCCATTGAAGGTAAATGTCTATCTTGTATATATGCAATGGCATGTGATATTTGCTATGGATGTTCCATTGAAGGTAAATGTCTATCTTGTATATATGCAATGATATGTGATATTTGCTATGGATGTTCCATTGAAGGTAAATGTATATATTGCTTGCTGCGTTTTTAAGTACACATAGCTTAATAGTGGACACTTCACTGACCGTCCTGACCGCATGTCCTGACCGCCCTGACCGCATGTCCTGACCGCCCTGACCGCATGTCCATGACCGCATGTCCTGACCGCCCTGACCGCATGTCCTGACCGCGTGTCCTGACCGCATGTCCTGACCGCCCTGACCGCATGTCCATGACCGCATGTCCTGACCGCCCTGACCGCATGTCCTGACCGCATATTCTGATCGATTTCTACATGAAATGAATCACTTCTTTCTAGACCAACTCTCTATATAATCCACATAGTTTCATCAAAATCCACCAACAACTGTTTTAATTATCCAGACAGACAGGGCAGTCGACCGACCGACCGACCGACCGACCGACCGACCGACCGACGACCGACCGACCGACCGACCGACCGACCGAACCGACCGACCGACCGACCGACCGACCGACCGACCGACCGACCGACCGACCGACCGACCGACCGACCGACCGACCGACCGACCGACCGACCGACCGACCGACCGACCGACCGACCGACCGACCGACCGACCGGACCGACGACGACCGACCGACCGACCGACCGACCGACCGACCGACCGACCGACCGACCGACCGACCGACCGACCGACCGACCGACCGACCGACCGACCGACCGACCGACCGACCGACCGACCGACCGACCGACCGACCCGACCGACCGACCGACCGACCGACCGACCGACCGACCGACCGACGACCGACCGACCGACCGACCCGACCGACCGACCGACCCGACCGACCGACCGACCGACCGACCGACCGACCGACCGACCGACCGGACCGACCGACCGACCGACCGACCGACCGACCCGACCGACCGACCGACCGACCGACCGACCGACGACCGACCGACCGACCCGACCGACCGACCGACCGACCGACCGACCGACCGACCGACCGACCGACCCGACCGACCGACCGACCGACCGACCGACCGACCGACCGACCGACCGACCGACCGACCGACCCGACCGACCGACCGACCGACCGACCGACCGACCGACACCGACCCGACCGACCGACCGACCGACCGACCGACCGACCGACCGACCGACCGACCGACCGACCGACCGACCGACCGACCGCCGACCGACCGACCGACCGACCGACCCCGACGACCGACCGGACGACCGACCGACCGACCGACCGACCGACCGACCGACCGACGACCCGACCGACCGACCGACCGACCGACCGACCGACCGACCCGACCGACCGACCGACCGACCGACGCCGACCGACCGACCGACCGACCGACCGACGACCCCGACCGACCGACGACCGACCGACCGACCGACCGACCGACCGACCGACCGACCGACCGACCGAACGACGACCGACCGACGACCGACCGACCGACCGACCGACCGAACCGACCGACCGACCGACCGACCGACCGACCGACCGACCGACCGACCGACCGACCGACCGACCGACCGACCGACCGACCGACCGACCGACCGACCGACCGACCGACCGACCGACCGACCGACCGACCGACCGACCGACCGACCGACCGACCGACCGACCGACCGACCGACCGACCGACCGACCGACCGACCGACCGACGACCGACCGACCGACCGACCGACCGACCGACCGACCGACCGACCGACCGCGACCGACCGACCGACCGACCGACCGACCGACCGACCGACCGACCGACCGACCGACCGACCGACCGACCGACCGACCGACCGACCGACTGAGCTGCTTAATAATAAGCCAACTAGTGCTGATACTGATATCAACTATAGTGTATTATCAAGTTGCATCGATCAATGTTCAGTCTATTCCAAACATGCAGCAGTCAATCAAAATCACACAGCGATATGCTTTTACATTTACGCCCTCTCAGCAGAATGTGTAAATGATGCAGTGCTATGTGCACAGTCGTTCCCGGTTCAGCATGTTATGCAATCATCAATTCAAACTGTATAAATTATTAACAAATACCATGACCCTGCTCAACACTGATTAATCGCCCTCTATTCACAGAGAAGAAACGTTTCCTCACAGAGCCGATTTCAGAGATTTATTCATTTTGATAAAAGTTATTAATACGACTGACAACGTGCGGGTCATGCTGGCTGTCTGGAATTTGGATTTGTATTCTCAACCTTAAATATATCTGCGAAAATCGCTCTAAATCAAGTATTTGTAGAGACAAATGGTGCAGGATTACAGGATTACAAGATAAAATAACACGCCATACATTGCATTGTATTGAATGCTGTACTGTTTTTGTTTTGTTGTTTTCTATTTTTATATTGTTTTTATATCATTGCCCCCCCCCCCCCCCCCCACCCCCCCCACCCTGGTTAGTCGGAGAGGCCCTTGCACAAGTGCATTAGTTATTTTATGTTTGGAGGATAGCGCAAAATACAGAAGACACTGCAATTCCAGAACCATCTCTGGTTCTTTTACATGCCCTGTACATGAGACATTGCAGACGCATCTCTGGTTCGTTTACATGCCCTGTACATGAGACCTTGCAGAAGCATCTCTGGTTCGTTTACATGCCCTGTACATGAGATCTTGCAGAAGCATCTCTGGTTCTTTTACATGCCCTGTACATGAGATCTTGCAGAAGCATCTCTGGTTCTTTTACATGCCCTGTACATGAGCCCTTGCAGAAGCATCTCTGGTTCGTTTACATGCCCTGTACATGAGACCTTGCAGAAGCATCTCTGGTTCTTTTACATGCCCTGTACATGAGACCTTGCAGAAGCATCTCTGGTTCGTTTACATACCCTGTACAGGAGACTTTGCAGAAGCATCTCTAGTTCTTTTACATGCCCTGTACATAAGACCTTGCATAAGCATCTCTGGTTCGTTTACATGCCCTGTACATGAGACCTTGCAGAAGCATCTCTGGTTCTTTTACATACCCTGTACATGAGCCCTTGCAGAAGCATCCTGGTTCTTTTACATGCCCTGTACATGAGACCTTGCAGAAGCATCTCTGGTTCTTTTACATGCCCTGTACATGAGACCTTGCAGAAGCATCTCTGGTTCTTTTACATGCCCTGTACATGAGCCCTTGGTTTAAAAGACTCTTAATATTGTTGGGGTGAGACGGTGGGATCGAACCTACAATCCATGGATTCGCAGACTAACGGCAGACAGGCAGACAGACAGACAGTGTTACATCGACACTATGACGACATGATTGGCTTGCATTCTCTATGACTTTTATGGCAAACTATGTGTTATTCTGCCCACCATGTTGAGCCCCTTCCAGTGATCTGCGTTTACAGTTCTGGCTCTTCGATAGATTTTATATAATGGTTGGTGGCGATTGGTTAATGTTGTTGTTTGACGTCACACCTCTCACGTGTTTCTATTCCGTTGTCAATAATACCACGCGGTACATTAGTAACGTCGCGGCTCCATTAATTGAAACGAAGCGACGTATACATGGTATGTAACACAACGTCTGTACCATTTATTGTCATTTACTTGAACAAGGAATGAAATCAACCCGTGTTTCGCTTATAGTGATACACAACACTTTTGGTATGCTTAAATTGTACAGTCTGCATCCGTTATGTCGAATTCCGTCGGACCGAACACAATACTTCGACATAAACGTAGTTTGGATTAATGAAATTCGATATAAACTGAGTCAGTTATATGTAAAATGATAGTGTCTGAAACGAGACTTTGATCCGACTTCGAGATAACCGTATAACTCGGCATAACTGACTTTGGCATAACGGTTGTATATTGTATGTACCGCCGTCAATATTATTATTATTATTATATACCACACTTATATAGCGCTCTTTTCATCTAAATATAAAACGTTCAAAAGCGCTTTACAGCCTAAAATATCACAAATATTGATAAAAACTTCCACATACAATGAGATAAAACAAGACAAAATTAGCAAACACAATTACAATGGATTCTAAATATGCTATAAAATATTAGGATCTAAAATTATAACAATTAAAATATAGGTAATAATCAAATAAAATGTGTTCATTTGCAGTCTTAATCCTGATTGAGCACAGACACTGTTCGATATTTATGTTCCATATGAACATTTAAAAAGGTGTGTCTTCAAAGCCTTCTTGAAAGAACACAATGTTGTTGCACTTCTAAGATTTGATGGAAGAGAATTCCAAAGTTTTGGGGCAGCAGTCATGAAACTTCTATCTCCGTATGTGACAGTCCGACTTCTTGGTAACACAAGAGTAGCTGCTTCATTTTTAGACCGTAAGTCTCTCCTTGGTATATAAACCTCAAGCAAGTTTCTCAAATAAATCGGTGCTTCTCCATTCAATGCTTTATATGTGTGAGTCAGTATTTTATACTTTATTCTTTCTTGAACTGGTAGCCAATGAAGTTCTTTTAGAATGGGCGTTACATGACTGAAACGGGATGTTCTGGTTATGATACGAGCTGCTGTGTTTTGAACAGTTTGTAATTTATTGGAAGTGTATTTTGGCACGCCGTACAACAGTGAATTACAGTAGTCGAGCCTGGATGTAATGAGTGAGTTTATGAGAGTTTTCGTGGCTTCTGTTGTTAAATACTGCCGAATATAGCCCACAATGGTGATGATGAAGCTTGGGTGTATTTCTTAAATAGATGTGTATGTGGATGCCTTCTGCCCGACCCCCCACCCACACCTAACATGTGTCCTTCACACACCTTAAACAACACAACTGTATTGCATACCCCCGATAGACGCAACACATGTTGTGTTTTTACGTTTATTTATCGTCGCTACCGGTTACCCATATGAGCGACGCCTCACTGAAGAGATTAGTCATTTTAGATTTTGGAGGATAGTGCAATGATACAGAGAGAGACCCATTCCAGAGTCTCCTCTGGTTCTTTTACGTGCACGGTGTAAAACACCGACACGAGACCTCGGTTTAACGTCCCATCTGAAAGACTGTTAATTTTATTACGATCAGACGGGGGATCGAACCTGCGATCCCTGGATTACTAGAAAACACATTTTGATTTTAGTCCTTAAATAATGTAGCCTTGTTATGGCTGGCATCCCGAGAAATGTGTTACAGTCTGTGTTGATACACATAGAGCTACTGAAGGCAGACCAAGTGGAAATACGGCACAATTAGCATGCATTGTGCAGATATATTAACTGTCAAGCTACCAGGAAGACATTTATAACTTATAATGTACGAGGAAATAATTCCTTATGTCTGGACATTCTGTTACGCGTGTATCTGTTCAAGTACAGTATAGTGCAATGTTGAAATACGCTTAACCCGTTCAACATACCTCTAAATAGGCTTACAATAAGTTTAGTTTATACAAATTTATTTTAGCTCGATTGCGAAACAAGTTATTTCAACTTATATAAATCACTCTCGAGACCTCATTCCTGATGGAATCCATCGCCACGAGGGAGAGAGAGGCAACGTGGAATTTAAATGCCTTGCCTAAGGGCACAATCGTAACGGCTCCATTGGGGCTCGAACTCCGGACCTTTCGCACCTGAAGCGAACGCGCATCCACTGCGCTATCACGACTTTCACTCGTGACGAACCGTGTCATCAGGATCTGCACTTTTTGCCAGTAATATTACTATTTTTAGACAAAATTACCCATTTTGATAACAAGACTATCCTAGTAAAAAGAAGACAATCCTAGTAAAATCAAGACTATCCTAGTAAAACCAAGACTATCCTAGTAAAAACAAGACAATCCTAGTAAAAACAAGACAATCCGGGTAAAAACAAGACAATGCTAGTAAAACCAAGACAATCCTAGTAAAAACAAGACAATCCCAGTAAAAACAAGACAATCCTAGTAAAACCAAGACAATCCTAGTAAAAACAAGACTATCCTAGTAAAAACAAGACAATCCTAGTAAAACAAGACTATCCTAGTAAAAACAAGACAATGCTAGTAAAACCAAGAAAATCCTAGTAAAAACAAGACAATCCTAGTAAAAACAAGACAATCCTAGTAAAACCAAGACAATCCTAGTAAAAACAAGACTATCCTAGTAAAAACAAGACAATCCTAGTAAAACCAAGACAATCCTAGTAAAAACAAGACAATCCTTGTAAAAACAAGACTATCCTAGTAAAGCCAAGACAATGCTAGTAAAAACAAGACAATCCTAGTAAAACCAAGACAATCCTAGTAAAACCAAGACAATCCTAGTAAAAACAAGACTATCCTAGTAAAAACAAGACTATCCTAGTAAAACCAAGACTATCCTAGTAAAAACAAGACTATATAATATATTTTCAACAATATTCAAGTACATTTAAAACGTTAAATAAGTTCGATTTCTTTACTGTAAAATATGGACATTACTAACTGCATGAAAACATGTTTCTTAGAAATTGTAGCAGTCAATTTTAACTGGAATATAGCTTTTAGGAAAATAAAATAATTCCCATTTTCTCATTTTTTAAAATTATCAAATAATCTTAAATTTGTTGTTTCAAATAGAATGTTGCACCATGTTTATTCTTGTACAATAACCTGAAGAGCTTTATGATTATCTTAGAACCATGCCGATTGCAACTGCAGCTGACGATAGCACTTCCGTCTCCTATGAATCAATGAGAGACGTTGCTCAGTTGCTTCCCCTTGAATACTATTTAATGGAGGATATGTCGTTTTAATTTGATTCCTTTGATTGCATCATTGGTTACCTTGCGCTCCGTTTTCATACGTTTTCTCATCTTCCAATGGCTAAATTATTAAATATCGACAGTATCCGATTGATACTGGGCTGTAAACAACAATAAAAACAAAGGATTCCAAACTAAAATGACCAATATACATTTCGGAATAAATCGGACTTTATCTGCCAAGGGAGGTAATAGAAATACAAGCAATGCCGTTGATTGAGCATTAATAACTGACACTGTGTTTGCGCCGCCCGCATGTATTGCTGTGTGTGCGTCACAAAGCAGCGCTACTATGGCATTCCCGTCATTTAAGTCGCCATCTAATAACAGTATTGTTTCATTAATGCATGCAGTGTATTTTGTAGTTAACATAGCACCGAAGATCCGTGACGCGTGTGCATCTATTGTAAGTTATCGATGCATCATGGAGACATGTTAATGTTTCATGTTTCCGGGTATCTCCAGACATCAATTAATAGTTGTGAACCGGCTAACATGATCCCCTTTGAGGTTGGAAAAGCATTAAAGTTACGCCATTGAGGATCGACCAAAGAGACATATTGTATTTCCAGGTCAGTAGTCACAGTGAGTAATTTCGCTATTTCGCGAAGTCACTGAGCTGGGTAAAGTTTCAAATGACGCAGTAGTTGTGTAATGTCGTAATTGCAATGTTTGGCTTCACCACCAATGTACTCTAACGAAGACCCGGCGCCATGATTTTGAGAGTCAGAGTGGTCTTGCCAAATTATAGGAGGGAGGGGTTGTCGTGAGGTATGACCCCAAGTAATTTGTTTAAGTTTTAATGCACGAGTAAATTGTTTGTCGTGCATATTGACACCTATTTTGCCATTGCCAACCAATAAAGCTTAGGCTTTGAGATGCCCTACATTGTCGTTTAGAGATGCCGTTTTAAATCTGATCAGTCTAAAAATACAAATAGGAAAGAGGTAACCATATAAGCAAGTTGCTTTCTCCTCAATCCTACATGTATTTTCTTATTGTGATCATTATATTATGTATATTCATTGAAATAAAATATTGTTTAAACTAAAAATACATAGGCAAATATGTGATATATATAACGGTAAATCTGTACCTTAAATGCAGTTATTCGGGATACAGGCGTTGTTATACAAATTTATTTTAGCTCGATTGCGAAACAAGTTCTTACAATTTATATTAATCACTCACACAGGCGTTGTATTACGCATGGCTGTTGACTCGTTGGACTGGTAATCCATGGATCGCAGGTTCGATACCCCGTCTGACCATAATACAACTAACAGTATTTCAGATGGGACCGAGGTCATGTGTCAGGGCTTTACACCGTGCACGTAAAAGAACCAGAGGAGACTCTGGAATGGGTCTCTTTCTATATCATTGCACTATTCTCCAAAATCTAAAATGACTAAATGAATAAACGTAAAACACGCATCCTATTTACATTATTTTGTCTAGTATACTATATACGACGCTTGTTTATTGGTTGAAATCCTCAGATTCTGTGAAAAATACTTGGAAAAACAGTATACAATATAATAGGAAATTGCATTATGTAGAAATATACACGCGTGAAAAGTGCGAAATAATAGTGTAACCAGTAGGCTGTCCGATTGGTGCAGTGGTTACCACACTCGCTACTCGCCAATGCGACCCGAGTTCGACCGGGAGGTATGTGAGGTGGTACTGTGGTTGCCAGATATAAATGTATGTTTCTGTATATTTCTCAATGTATATTACATGTATCCTGATAAATAAATATGTTTGAACCAATCCATATAGCACGATATAAATGTATGTTTCTGTATATTTCTCAATGTATATTACATGTATCCTGATAAATAAATATGTTTGAACCAATCCATATATCACGATATAAATGTATGTTTCTGTATATTTCTCAATGTATATTACATGTATCCTGATAAATAAATATGTTTGAACCAAGAAATGTTGCAGCCAATGTTCTCTCGATTCAAAATTAACTGAGTTGCTTTCAATTGCGATTATAGAAAATAAGCTATTTCCAACGATGCACTAAGTATTACCGTCGTTCAATTAGTAAGCATTTTATTCGCTGAATAATGTTTACACTGTACCATAATATTGAAGATGTTCTGCTACAAACGCAGCCAAAGCCATAATACACCGTATAAATTAGAACAGGGAAACCCCACTGTGCCTCGTTTTCATTTCTTTGCGGCAGTGAGTCTCTCCTGTACCTCTGTGTAGTTTGTAGCTCTTTCCGGTAACTTATATTTCCGGTAACTATATTTCCGGTAACCTATATTTCCGGTAACCTATATTTCCGGTAACCTATATTTCCGGCAACCTATATTTCCGGTAACCTATATTTCCGGTAACCTAGGCAACCTATATTTCCGGTAACCTATATTTCCGGCAACCTATATTTCCGGTAACCTATATTTCCGGTAACCTAGGCAACCTATGTTTCCGGTAACCTATATTTCCGGCAACCTATATTTCCGGCAACCTATATTTCCGGTAAACTATTTTTGGATCAATATCGACACTCTTTATCTCAACTCAGGTTATCGTAAAGCTCTATGGGCCAGCTCGCTTATAGCTCGCTATTATTTCAATACTATTTCTTACAATATAGTATATTTAAGTTTATAAAATAAGAGATGATCTGGGTGGACGGCATAAACGGTGATGCGCTAAATGTGTATGTACATACGTCTTGTACCAGTGATCTTGGACAAAACCTTAGCATTAAGATAATTCGTTGTATTGGAAACATTATATCCGCGGTGTTTGATTTATTTGCTATGTTTTGCTTATAAACGTCAGCGCCCGACAAATACGGCAGTTATTACAAAAATAGACAATCGGAAA
Source organism: Archivesica marissinica (assembly GCA_014843695.1). NCBI lineage: Eukaryota > Metazoa > Mollusca > Bivalvia > Venerida > Vesicomyidae > Archivesica > Archivesica marissinica. The sequence goes on along the minus strand of CM026398.1, from coordinate 51,241,047 downwards.
ATATTTTAGAAATATGTTTCCCATCTCACATGGGACTGATAAACATCTTAACGCTGGGTGTTTCCATTAAAATAATTCCAAACTGTTACAATATTTATAGTCGTATTCGCTACGGACTATAGCGCGGTAATAAAAAACTATGTATATCATGTATGACCTCGTAATTCCGCCGGTACGTGAACCGGCCAGTGTGTGATGTTGTATTATTTTACATTGCAATATGTGCTAAAATTCACCTAGAGTTCGGAATATGTCCAGAACCACGGCGGACGTCGTGATAGTCCAGTGGTAGCGCGTTCGCCTCAGGTGCAATATGCCCGGAGTTCGAACCCCGCTGGAGCCTTTACGAGTGTGCACTTAGGCAATGCATTTAAAGTCCACATTGCCTCTTCTCTCTCCCTCGTTGCGATGGATTCCATCAGGAATGAGGAGTGAGGTCGTAAGAGTGATTAATATAAGTTGCAAGAACTTGTTTCACAATCGAGCTAATATAAATTTGTATAAACTAACCACGGCGGAGATGTTTCATATTGCAACTGCTCTCTTCTTCGGTTTGATAGTATAATATAAAAAAATGTTTTTGTTTTTTTAAATTTTGTCGCGCCAATTATACTGTCAACACGATTTGTATTATTGTATTTTTATCTATTCTATACTGACACCAAAAATAAACTGCGCACTTAACTCAGAACTACGGTGGCGGTGTCCTATTTACTTTATTTATCTTACAATGATTGAGAAATAAGTGTTTAACAACTTATAGCAAGCACTCTCGTTGGCGCGGATGAAAGCGTGTATGTGATCAGTCGTGTGTGGGGACACCGGAGTACCCGGAGAAAACCCACTGGTCCGATTTAGTGACCACGGCACCATCTCACAGTCTTCCCGGTCCGAGAATCAAACCTGGGTTGAATTGGTGAGAAACGAGTGTGCTAACCACTGCGCTAATCGGATAGCGGAAGGACATTAAATTCACATTGCCTCTTCTCCCTTCTTCGTGGTGACTGATTTACAATTTCATTTGGTCTTGAAAGGTGAATTTCAAGGTCACGGAAAATGGCTTATTTGAATAGCCATATGAGGGTTCCTAATGGAGTGCCCTTGAACTATATGACTATATAGTATAATACATGTATAGGTTTACTGTTATAGAAATCCTCTAAATATTCACAAAGTGTGACAGACACACACGCATACGCGGCCAAACACAATAACTCTCCGTGTTTGTATGCGTTTTACGTGTATTTATCGTCGCTACTGTGTCCATATGAGCGACGCCTTCTGAAGATATTAGTCATTTTAGATTGTTGGAGGATAGTGCAATGATACAGACAGACACCCATTCCAGAATCTCCTCTGGCTCTTTCACGTGGAGTGTGTAAAGCACCGACACGAGACCTCTGTTCTAAAGTCCCATCTGAAAGACTGTTAATTTTAGTACGGTCAGACGGGGGATCGAACATGCGATCCCTGGATTATCAGCCCAGCATGTTAACCACTGAACTACATATCCGTCTGTCCCTTCCAAACGACTGGGGTTAAATATAAAAAAATTAACGTGCTGTACATGCATTGATTACTGAAGCTTGTTATTTATAGGAAAGGAAATCGCTATGCGCATTGGTGATCCTGCGCATATTGCAATAGAGTTCATCCTTTGTAATATTAATAACCACCCATGAGCGCCATAAACATGTTTTGTACAAATGTAATTCATTATAGCTATGCACGAAATGACAACACTTCAACTGTATTCAACAACTTAAGTTTCATACACATAATGAACTGCAAAAGCATCATATACTATAGCACGTATTACATAATAGCAATGGCGACTCCGAATATGGTTATAAAATCACACAATATCCAGGAAACGACTTACCAGTTTTATATGAGTGTACGTTTCTTGAAAGTATACGTATTGTGTAAGGTACAAGGATCAGTCATGTATGTATTCGCGTATAATTATAAAGGAAATAGCTACTCCTGATGTGTTGGTCTATTCTCTCGGCAGAATCTAATGGTATTGCTTAACAACTACAATCAAGATTCCCCGACGATGTTACGTTTAGGCGTTCTTACTTATAATTTGACGAATTATCCTGATCACAATATACTTCTATATATTACTTGGTTCTGTTTTTTGAAACAAAGAGAATTTTATTTTCCAAGCATTGTTATAAACAAATAACCAATCTGATGTTACTGTAACATTGTCATGAATTCATTATAACAGTCCGCTTATTTTCTTTTCACAGTCGTGAATCAGCCATTTTCACAACGCCGGAAGTTACAACCGAAGTTCCTAGCGACTCCGACCAATATCACTGTGCATCGCGGAGAGTTAGCTGTCCTTAAATGCCATATAACTGATCTGGGACCGAAAGTGGTAAGTTTAGACAGTTTAGATTAAAGTGTTAACGTTGGCATATGTGTTACCTTTAAAGCGACACTATATAGGCTTAGCGAATATTGTTTGAAATGACTATATGCCTTTAAAGAATACTGTTTCAAATGACTATGCCTTTAAATAAAATCCAACTATTCACACAGGAACGGGGAAAAGGTAAATAAATATAGCAGCGTTGTATACGTGAATTGTTTATAAACAAAATGTATGTAGACACTGTTTAATGACACCTGAGTGACGCAACAAAGAATGTTGAGACAGCTGTCTTGGGTGTATGTTCTAAATTCCGATATAGTACAATAGAGTACTATATAGTACATTCGGGTGGATGTATCTATATAAACACACCACTATTACCTGCTGCAATCAATGGTCCAGTGGTTAGCACGTTTGATTTCGAATCCACGGATCACATGTTCGATCCTCCGTCTGACCCTAATACTATTAACAGTAATTTAGATGGCCACTAAACACACCGGGCATGTAACACACCGGACATGTAACACACCGGGCATGTAACACACCGGGCATGTAACACACCGGACATGTAACACACCGGGCATGTAACACACCGGACATGTAACACACCGGACATGTAACACACCGGGCATGCTTCTGGAGGTGGGGCGTTTTCTATATATTACTACATCCTCCAAAATATAAAAAAAGACTAAAATACTTCTGGGGGCGTCGCCCCGATTAACCAGGGGGAGACAATAAATAACAATATCCAAAATCCCAAAATATAACACCCGCTATAGACACTTCCATTTCGTCTATGAACTTCCAAGCGACATGTCCCCAATGAGAGAAATCTCTAATATTCTATTACCTCCCTTGGCAGATAAAATCCGATTTATTCCAAAATGTGAATAGTTCCTATTAGTTAGAATCCTTTGTTTTTACTGTTGTTCCCTAACCAGATGTTGCGTTATGAATGTGATTTTATCAAAATCGTGTTAATTAACTGATAACATTCTTTTACAAATAAGTACCCAATGCATATACTGTAGGAAATATGTCTAGCTATCATAATTTAATACTCATAAGAAGCGATAGTGGAATACAATTGCTAAAATGTTATGCAATGAAACAACCTACGATAAAAACAGAGGATAACACTTAATAGGACCTATCTACGTTTAGGGAGTATTCAGGGGCAGTAACTCACCGATGTCTCTCCTTGGTTTGCATACCAGTGTCAAATTATTTATCAATCTACTTTAGCCGAAGCCACAGACATGCAATCTGCAAACACGAGGACAAAAACTCTTATCGGATAAGAGAAGCCGCAAACAAAACATAATGCGTATTGGTACTGTTTTAGACGTTCTAATTACGTAATAGCCTCGTGGAAATATTCCAAATAATAATTACATCTTCCTGCAATATCGCAATTGTGATTGGCTGATTCAGCCCATGCGATCTCCGTTCATAACCCGATGAACAGCAAACTTATTCTAGTCTCGAAGTATCCAAGGTGGTTATTAATGCGCACCTTGGTTCCCACACTATGCGCACCTTGGTTCCCACACTATGCGTACCTTGGTTCCCACAATATGCGCACCTTGGTTCCCACACTATGCGCACCTTGGTTCCCACACTATGCGCACCTTGGTTCCCACACTATGCGCACCTTGGTTCCCACACTATGCGCACCTTGGTTCCCACACTATGCGCACCTTGGTTCCCACACTATGCGTACCTTGGTTCCTACACTATGCCTTGGTTCCCACACTATGCGCACCTTGGTTCCCACACTATGTGCACCTTGGTTCCCACACTATGCGCACCTTGGTTCCCACACTATGCGTACCTTGGTTCCCACACCATGGGAACGTGTACAACATGAATAAATGACGAATCAAAAAGACAACTTGTACAATTTTAGTTGTAAATTATAACACTTGAATGTTCTTTTTCTACGTTTCACCGTGGTACGAAATTTCAGTTATTTACACCTATTTGGTTCATACAAATCTCCTTCGGTTTCTTATGAACAAATTGGGAGCCTAAATGAGGTCTGTATAGTTGACTTGCAGGTGGTAGTTGGTTATTCATAAGTTAATTCGCGAATACACATCTAGAAGTTTATTCAGAAGTTTATTCGCGAATACACATCTAGAAGTTTATTCAGAAATTTATTCGCGAATACACATCTGACCTGTAAAAATGCTGATATTTAATTCTTCGAAATATATATTCATTCACACCAAATTATTTCTGATTAAATTTGGCGATAGTTCGCTGATATGTTTTGTATTCTTCGCACATGGAATTGATCAATGTGTCATTTATAGTACTAATTCATACACATGGAATTGATCAATGTATCATTTATAGTACTAATTCATGCACATGGAATTGATCAATGTATCATTTATAGTACTAATTCATACACATGGAATTGATCAATGTATCATTTATAGTACTAATTCATACACATGGAATTGATCAATGTATCATTTATAGTACTAATTCATACACATGGAATTGATCAATGTATCATTTATAGTACTAATTCATACACATGGCATTGATCAATGTATCAGTTATAGTACTAATTCATACACATGGCATTGATCAATGTATCATTTATAGTACTAATTCATACACATGGAATTGATCAATGTATCATTTATAGTACTAATTCATACACATGGCATTGATCAATGTATCAGTTATAGTACTAATTCATACACATGGCATTGATCAATGTATCATTTATAGTACTAATTCATACACATGGAATTGATCAATGTATCATTTATAGTACTAATTCATACACATGGCATTGATCAATGTATCAGTTATAGTACTAATTCATACACATGGCATTGATCAATGTATCATTTATAGTACTAATTCATACACATGGAATTGATCAATGTATCATTTATAGTACTAATTCATACTGCCGATAAAATCAATTACTGACAATGAATGGCAGATCCCATTCCTCCTTTGAGATGACACTAAACAAATCCCGATTAAGCCCAGATAGAGAGATAGAGGAGGGAGGAAGAGAGGAGGGAGCGAGAGAGGGAGTGAGTGGACTGTAAACGCCTTGCCTCAGAGCACCATCGTAAAGGCTACAGTTTGGCATAAACGTAAGGATATATCACATCTGAAACGAACGTTCTACCACTACGTTGTCACGACTGGCAAACTATTCATATAGGCCTATCAACATTATTTTGATAATGCATCCCAGACATCAGATTATTCAGATGTGGATCTCTTCCGTCGATTGGGTCTTGTTTCCGGTATGCTACTGTAAAAGGGCCCGAAGTCATAAAACTGTTATCGGATCTCAAACTGGAGCTCAAGAAATTTGATTGGTTGAGCCTGAGATTCGCTCTTGGCTCAGCCAACCAGAAGCTTGAGACTTGAGTCAGATATTGGAGAACAGTGCGATAAGGCCTGGCATATTACTGTAGTCACAATATAATACAATTCGAACCATACATATGATCGAATCCCGAGTGTTAATCAAGGTATGAGATTCCAATTTCAGCCTCTAACGACAAGAATTCCTAATGGGCGACAACAAATAATCCGTTCTTCGTTTACCAATAATTGCAAGTTGTGACTAGTATAAGTGGCCCACTTTGTTCTGCGATTTCATTGTGGGTTCTGTTAGAGACATTTTAATACCATTTTCATTAAGGAAAATTGGATTTGAAGAAAAGTGTCATTGATTGATAGCTATGTTATTCATATCTAAACATGCATGTGACGATAGTTTCGTGTCACTTGTGACATAGGCAGCATTAAAACATAGAAATATGTCTCCATCGATACCCGCCCCGTTAAAGAGTTGAAAGATGAGTGTATGTACGGGGTACATGAGTGTATGTACGGGTTATATGAGTTTATGTACGGGTTATATGAGTTTATGTACGGGGTATATGAGTTTATGTACGGGTTATATGAGTTTATGTACGGGGTATATGAGTGTATGTACGGGTTATATGAGTGTATGTACGGGGTATATGAGTGTATGTACGGGTTATATGAGTTTATGTACGGGTTATATGAGTTTATGTACGGGGTATATGAGTGTATGTACGGGGTATATGAGTTTATATACGGGTTATATGAGTTTATGTACGGGAAATATGAGTGTATGTACGGGTTATATGAGTTTATGTACGGG
>CM026398.1:51127833-51233478 GCA_014843695.1 Archivesica marissinica | reverse complement strand
GTACATCATTTATTGCATGATTCTAGTGAGGCCAGGGGCACACTTGATTTGTACATCATTTATTGCATGATTCTAGTGAGGCCAGGGGCAGGGACACACTTGATTTGTACATCATTTATTGCATGATTCTAGTGAGGCCAGGGACACACTTGATTTGTACATCATTTATTGCATGATTCTAGTGAGGCCAGGGGCAGGGGCACACTTGATTTGTACATCATTTATTGCATGATTCTAGTGAGGCCAGGGGCAGGGACACACTTGATTTGTACATCATTTATTGCATGATTCTAGTGAGGCCAGGGCAGGACACACTTGATTTGTACATCATTTATTGCATGATTCTAGTGAGGCCAGGGGCAGGGACACACTTGATTTGTACATCATTTATTGCATGATTCTAGTGAGGCCAGGGGCAGGGACACACTTGATTTGTACATCATTTATTGCATGATTCTAGTGAGGCCAGGGCAGGGACACACTTGATTTGTACATCATTTATTGCATGATTCTAGTGAGACCAGGGGCAGGGACACACTTGATTTGTACATCATTTATTGCATGATTCTGGTGAGGCCAGGGGCAGTGGCACACTTGATTTGTACATCATTTATTGCATGAATATGGGGAGGCCAGGGGCAGGGACACACTTGATTTGTACATCATTTATTGCATGATTCTAGTGAGGCCAGGGGCAGGGGCACACTTGATTTGTACATCATTTATTGCATGATTCTGGTGAGGCCAGGGGCAGGGACACACTTGATTTGTACATCATTTATTGCATGATTCTGGGGAGGCCAGGGGCAGGGACACACTTGATTTGTACATCATTTATTGCATGATTCTGGGGAGGCCAGTGGCAGGGACACACTTGATTTGTACATCATTTATTGCATGATTCTGGTGAGGGCCGGGACACACTTGATTTGTACATCATTTATTGCATGAATCTGGTGAGGCCGGGGCACACTTGATTTGTACATCATTTATTGCATGAATCTGGTGAAGCCGTACACTTGATTTGTACATCATTTATTGCATGAATCTGGTGAAGCCGGGGGGGGGGACACTTGATTTGTACATCATTTATTGCATGAATCTGGTGAGGGCACACATGATGATGACCTTTCGCACCTGAAGCGAACGCGCATCCACTGCGCTATCACGACTTGGATTGATTCAGAAATGAAAACATTAAACCTGTTATGCTTGTTGTTGTTGTTGGATAGTTCAGACTATATGAGGCAGAACAGGACTATAAACAAATGGTGGTGTGGTGGTGTTTTGCAAGTGGAAGTCGTGATAGCACAGTGGATGCGCATTCGCTTCAGGTGCGAAAGGTCCAGAGTTCGAGCCCCGTTGGAGCCATTACAATTGTGCCCTTAGGAAAGGCATTTAAATTCCACGTTGCCTCTTCTCTCTCCCTCGTGGCGATGGATTCCATCAGGAATGAGGTCTCGAGAGTGATTAATATAAGTTGAAAGAACTTGTTTCGCAATCGAGCTAAAATAAATTTGTATAAACTAAATGGTGGTGTCACATCTCATTTGCATGGAAATAAAAACCCGAGAAATTGGAATCAAACCTATCGCAACCTGATGGAATTACAAAAGTGAACAAATCCAAGTGTTCCAAGACCCTATTGGTTGATCCTTACGATAATGTAAGGGTAAAGCAGTGGTACACATTATGGATACCTCAGAAAAACACACAGGGCTCAACTAATGTGAAAGTTGTGGTAGCACAGTGGTAGTCTGTTCGCTTCAGGTGCGAAAGACTCAAGAGTTGGCGCCCAGCTGTAGCCGCTACGATTGTACCAGGTACTTAAATTCCACTGCACCTCTTCTCAGGAATGAGGTCTCGAGAGCAATTAAACTAATGTACAAACTTGTTTCACAATCGAGCTAAATAAATTTGCATAAAATGATTTTAATAAAATCTTAACTGCTGGTATACTAATTTTTAGAGTGTAGTAGGCCTATATATTACAAAACTATAGAAGTCCAGCAAAATCAAGTGTTCGAGACCAATTAACCCTTTCAACACCAAGTAACTCACATGGACTGGTCCATGATATTTTTAGACCAATAAATTAATAACAAAATTACATTTGGATCAGTTCATTTATCAAAATGGGTAAAAAAAATTCTAAAAATAGTTATATTACTTGAAAAAAGTGCAGATCCTGATGAGACGGCTCATCACGAGCCGGCTCATCTGGATCTACACTTTTTTGTAAGCCTATTTAGAGGTCTGTGGTGTTGAAAGGGTTAATTGACTCTTATGATCACGCAAAAGGTATCCCCCGTGATCCGGTTCACAATTACCTGGACGTCCCGGAACCACACGATTGGAGTATAGTATATCTTACTTAATTATACTATACAAACACTGGAAACTTGATCGCAATAAAACCGAGTGGTTACCAATGATAGGCAAGTCATCAATAATAATCCATATTGTCGATACGACTGAAGACGTTGACTGCAACAACAAAGGAATTATAATACGATGTAAGTAAAATGGCGCACCATTGAAAGCAAGTGTCAAGTGTTCACAAACAATGAAGAAAGTCGACTGCCTGAATAATCACATTTCGAGTATCGAATTAAACGAAACCATTAACGTTAGTCCATAAAGTGACTTTAGTTCAATGTCCATTAGCAATAATTACCGAGTAAAAATGTTAATTTTATTTGGTAGGCTATCAAGGATAGACATTGATTACCGCAACGTAAACAGCTTGTTCCATAGATGAAAGAAGATGTATACCCGATACTCATTAATAAGTGCTTGTTTTTGTCAATTCCTAAATTAGGTCACTAAAGAGACTGTGGCATATTAAACTTGACATCATGTTATTTTAATAGCCCTAGTCCAGGGTAGCTAGCGATTTTGAATTTGTAGGCCTGACTAATAAATTGAACACCAATGGATGCGAATTTGTTAAGGAAAATTTTGAATCCTGAAACATTAATGGTGCGCTCATGATGCATTTAAATTTACATTGTATGTCTTGGGATGTTCAAATTCGATATTTTCAGTGATATTAATTTGACTTTTTATGTTGTGCAGAATGTAATGTGACCTCCAAGTTGACAACCCAACTCTTCGTCCCCACCACACCCCACCCCACCCCCTACAGTTTGTATTGCATTTTAGGAGAAGTTATTAAATCTTAGGATGTGCAAATATGGTGCTCACAACCAAACCATAATACTAGTACCATATATCAACAAAAAAGTTATCAAGAACAATTCATATATATATAATATATTGCACATATACATTCTGCATATGAGAATTATAAATATACAGTCAAACCTGTCTTAAACAGCCAGCCAAGGGAATCACAGAAAGTGGCTGCTTAGCACAGTGGATTTGTGGTTGAATTATAAATACATGTATATACTTTGCATAACACCATTCTACAAATATGAATCATAAATTATACACATTTCACTTTTCCATTCTACAAATATCGTTAACGATTACAAGAGTTTCTACAACATAACATTATAATTGGTATTATTGCATGATCGTATACGACAGAAGCATTTTCTAAATGAAATCTCAACTACTGGATTTGCTGCATATAATAATGATATCAACATGGTTCCCTATCTTGTATATTTATTTTAATGTATGTATGTATGTTCCTTTAATGTCAAACCCCTCGCGGGGACTTAGACATGTTTTCCTGGGCAGGCTCAGCCGACCTAAGCGATTAACCAGTACTAAGCAATGTGTGTGAGGTGCCTTGTTCAATGACACTACATACGTGGCCTGACCGAGTATCGAACCCGGGACCGTTCGATTCCAAACCCGACGCTCTACCACTGGACCACGGATGCCACACATCATTTTTATGATGTGAATTCTTATTCGGTGGTTGCATCAAAATATATCTGTTCACAGTAAAAAACAAATTGTTGTATCGGGTTACATAGGGTGTTTAAACATTTTACAGTGAAGACACATTGCAGTACCTGGTTGCACAGAGTGATGTATCCATTTTTTCACAGTAAAACCAGTGTTGTACCAGCGTGCATTGGGTTATTCATGAAAAAACCCATAATTATTGCCGGCAGCTTGTCTGACATATTTGTTCATATCGGTATGCGGTACTCTTCACATTTTTTCTTTACCCCCTAAATAGATGTTTAAATACAAACATTTTTAACAGTGTCTACTTGACTTTGCAACTTGAAATATTTGGACGGCAATATTCATTGATTCTCAGGTACTTGTCAAAATAACAATACAGTCACAATGATCCAAGTTGATCACAATCGGGCGACCAAACCATTTCGAGATGTATCATCTAGCTTGCTACGTAGCCCCCCCCCTTAATTCAAGAGCCATTGAGGAATTATCATTTTTCAACTATTCAAATAGTAGAAACAACTTGATCGCAAGTACTTGAGTAAATATTCCATAAACGGACAAATGGATACAGGAATTTTCGGCCATAAAACATGAGAGTCAAGCCGAGTTCAAGAAGGCACTCTAGTCCTAGAGGTGATTTATGGCGCAATCAGCAACTGAGTTGTTGTATTTATTGCATTTGTTTCTTAATACACATGCTCCGATGCACATGCTCCGATGTCCACATTTATTTACGGGGGTCCTGAAGGGGGAAGGGGAGTTGCAGCTGTTTTAATACATTTTCAGGTTTCATTGTATCCAAAATTCACTGTAAATTTAATTTGCTGTATCGCTGGAGTGGATGCAAGTGCATTATGTGGAACTTCCTGTGAGTGGAAACTCGCTCGAGAACCTGGAGTAAATCCACATCTCCGCTTTGATGACCACCGTCCCATCTCAAAATATTTCCAACGCTGCGGTATCAAACCTGGGTTGCACTGTCGAAAAGCGAACGAAAACCACATTTTACGCTTTCATCCGCGCCAACCAGAGTGATTAATATAAGTTGTTAAAACTTGCTTTGCAATCGCAAAATTTTGAGAGTAACTACAAACTGTTTCATCAGGTTTGTTTGTTTTAAACTTTATTTATTTTACAACGATTGCGAAGCAAGTTTTAACAACTTATATTAATCACTCTCGTTGGCGCGGATGAAAGCATATATGTGGTCATTCATGTGGGAGGAAACCGGAGTACCCGGAGAAAACCCACCTGTCCGATCTGGTGGCGACCATCGTACCATCCCACATACTTCCCGGTTCGAGGATCGAACACAGGTCGCATTGGTGACAAACAAGCGCGCTAACAACTGCGCTAATCAAGTTGTACAGGGTATACCACACGTATCCTCTATAGGGCAATAAAAGAAGCAAAACTGTATAGATTAATCTATAAAAACAGAAAAACAAACATCTTTGAATGGGTTTAAATGTCGTGTAGGGGGCAGGTATAAAATGCCAAGAAACTGCATGGGGTAAATACATAAAACTGTAACAGCACTGCATGGGTTAATGTACATACTGTCAACGTACATTTAGGATCATCCATGTTTATTTAGAATTGTCTTCGTCCGAGCTCAAAGTGTACTCAATGACATTTATACAATGATAAGTAACATAAATACATTAAGGCCATGCGCAATGGTTATCCTGAACCAAGAAACATAACCGTTATGGATCTCATAGGTCAACTGTACACAAGTCTGCCATTCCTTTAAACATAACCGTTATGGATCTCATAGGTCAACTGTACACAAGTCTGTCATTCCTTTAAACATAACCTTTATGGATCTCATAGGTCAACTGTACACAAGTCTGTCATTCCTTTAAACATAACCGTTATGGATCTCATAGGTCAACTGTACACAAGTCTGTCATTCCTTTAAACATAACCTTTATGGATCTCATAGGTCAACTGTACACAAGTCTGCCATTCCTTTAAACATAACCGTTATGGATCTCATAGGTCAACTGTACACAAGTCTGCCATTCCTTTAAACATAACCGTTATGGATCTCATAGGTCAACTGTACACAAGTCTGTCATTCCTTTAAACATAACCGTTATGGATCTCATAGGTCAACTGTACACAAGTCTGCCATTCCTTTAAACATAACCTTTATGGATCTCATAGGTCAACTGTACACAAGTCTGTCATTCCTTTAAACATAACCTTTATGGATCTCATAGGTCAACTGTACACAAGTCTGCCATTCATTTAACATAACTTTATGGATCTCATAGGTCAACTGTACACAAGTCTGCCATTCCTTTAAACATAACCTTTATGGATCTCATAGGTCAACTGTACACAAGTCTGTCATTCCTTTAAACATAACCTTTATGGATCTCATAGGTCAACTGTACACAAGTCTGCCATTCATTTAAACATAATCTTTATGGATCTCATAGGTCAACTGTACACAAGTCTGCCATTCCTTTAAACATAACCTTTATGGATCTCATAGGTCAACTGTACACAAGTCTGTCATTCCTTTAAACATAACCTTTATGGATCTCATAGGTCAACTGTACACAAGTCTGTCATTCCTTTAAACATAACCTTTGTGGATCTCATAGGTCAACTGTACACAAGCCTGCCATTCCTTTAAACATAACCTTTATGGATCTCATAGGTCAACTGTACACAAGTCTGTCATTCCTTTAAACATAACCTTTATGGATCGCATAGGTCAACTGTACACAAGTCTGTCATTCCTTTAAACATAACCTTTATGGATCGCATAGGTCAACTGTACACAAGTCTGCCATTCCTTTAAAAATTCACTTTTCGAGCGAAATGTTCTACTCCCTAGACTCTACTTAAAAATTAACTCTTTGGCGAAAACTCTCTATTTTCTCATCTCTAATTAAAAATTAACTTTTTGATGAAAACTCTCTACACTCTCAAGGTATATTTACATCATGAAAGTCTTTAAATCATGCACTGTACACTACAATGTCAATGGATGAGCAATTTTGGTCGCTATCTTAACAGTCACCCGGTGCCTTCAGGCAAGCAAGCAGATAATAAATAAACAGTGTTCCGAGTTCAGTAATAAACTAATATGTGGGGTATTCGTGTTTTCAGGTTTATTTATCGTCGCTCCCGGTTACCCATATGAGCGACGCCTCCTGAAGAGATTAGTCATTTTAGATTTTTGGAGGATAGTGCATGATACAGACAGAGATCCATTCCAGAGTCTCCTCTGGTTCTTTTCCGTGCACGGTGTACAGCACCGACACGAGACCTCGGTTTAAAGTCCCATCTGAAAGACATCATTTTATTAGGGTCAGATGGGGGATCGAACCTACGATCCCTGGATTACCAGCCCAGCGTGTTACCACTGGACTACAGATCCATCTGTAAGTGGGGTACAGATCCGCCTGTAGGTGGGGTACAGATCCATCTGTAAGTGGGGTACAGATCTGCCTGTAAGTGGGGTACAGATCCACCTGTAAGTGGGGTACAGATCCATCGGTAAGTGGCATACAGATCCGCGTGTAAGTGGGGTATTCATCTCCATGGGAAGAAAATATAGCAGAAGAAATCATAGCATTCCTAGTCTGTCATAATAACCTTTCCTAGTCTGTCATAATAATCTTTCCTAGTCTGTCATAATAAGCGTTCCTAGTCTGTCATAATAACCTTTCCTAGTCTGTCATAATAAGCTTTCCTAGTCTGTCATAATAATCTTTCCTAGTCTGTCATAATAATCTTTCCTAGTCTGTCATAATAATCTTTCCTAGTCTGTCATAATAACCTTTCCTAGTCTGTCATAATAAGCTTTCCTAGTCTGTCATAATAAGCTTTCCTAGTCTGTCATAATAACCTTTCCTAGTCTGTCATAATAACCTTTCCTAGTCTGTCATAATAAGCTTTCCTAGTCTGTCATAATAAGCTTTCCTAGTCTGTCATAATAACCTTTCCTAGTCTGTCATAATAACCTTTCCTAGTCTGTCATAATAACCTTTCCTAGTCTGTCATAATAAGTGTTCCTAGTCTGTCATAATAACCTTTCCTAGTCTGTCATAATAAGTGTTCCTAGTCTGTCATAATAACCTTTCCTAGTCTGTCATAATAACCTTTCCTAGTCTGTCATAATAAGCTTTCCTAGTCTGTCATAATAAGCTTTCCTAGTCTGTCATAATAACCTTTCCTAGTCTGTCATAATAACCTTTCCTAGTCTGTCATAATAACCTTTCCTAGTCTGTCATAATAAGTGTTCCTAGTCTGTCATAATAACCTTTCCTAGTCTGTCATAATAAGTGTTCCTAGTCTGTCATAATAACCTTTCCTAGTCTGTCATAATAACCTTTCCTAGTCTGTCATAATAAGCTTTCCTAGTCTGTCATAATAACCTTTCCTAGTCTGTCATAATAACCTTTCCTAGTCTGTCATAATAAGTGTTCCTAGTCTGTCATAATAAGCGTTCCTAGTCTGTCATAATAACCTTTCCTAGTCTGTCATAATAAGTGTTCCTAGTCTGTCATAATAATATTTCCTAGTCTGACATAATAAGCGTTCCTAGTCTGTCATAATAATAGTTCCTAGTCTGTCATAATAATGACTAATTCAATAGCTTTCTTCACATCTGGGTCAAAATTCCTCAATAAAATGCTCACATGCAACAGTAAAATTATATGAATGACAATTTATCACCAAATAATGAACACACAAAAAAAGAGAAGATTTGCGTTTTTTCACAATGACCAACCACTAACTCATGAATCATGCATGTCCAATGTCAAGTGCATACCACATCCATATTAAATTATCTGCCAATCAATTGCCGTTTTTATGCCTAATTTGACACAGAAATGAAAATGATCCAAGCTCAATGTAATCAATACCTATTTTTGGGGGCTTTTCTGTACAAAATATTGAAGAAAAAACACACAAAAAAGGCATGCAGTTTAAATCAGTACTTTGAGAATTTCATTGGAGGGGCATAGGGTGCTGCATTGTTATGTTTTGTTCCAGGACTCGAGTATGGAAGGCGACCTCTCAACCACACAACCATGAGGACCTGTAGACAGTAACCACAGAGAAGATGAATCCATCAAATAGTGTGTGCATCAAGCTAAATGGACAGGAAAGCAGAAGATCTCCGGAATCCATCAAATAGTGTGTGCATCAAGCTAAATGGACAGGAAAGCAGAAGACCTCCGGAATCCACTAAATAGTGTGTGCATCAAGCTAAATGGACAGGACAGCAGAAGACCTCTGGAATCCACTTAATAGTGTGTGCATCAAGCTAAATGGACAGGAAAGCAGAAGATCTCCAGAATCCATCATATAGGGTGTGCATCAAGCTAAATGGACAGGAAAGCAGAAGATCTCCTAACAAGCATCTTAATGAAGCTCATTATTGAGTGGACATGTGACATGCAGATTGACCCTGTCAATTAAAGATGCATCCTGGGAAATTCCCAGAATTCCTTCGAAGACCCACATTTCCTTGGCAAAGCAACAGAGAATGACTCATCAGATTTGAAAATCAACATGTCACCAAAAGCGCATCAGCGTTTAATGAAATCACGAACATCATTAAGAGGGACAAGAAACTGTGTAATTTCCGAGATTTGCTGCACGGTTCCTGGTTCCCTCGGGCTACTGTCCAGATCAGGATACAGCTTAAAGACTCCAGCTGAGATCAGCAATAGCAAAAAGGATGTGGGGACAATAAATTCCGTTGGTGTAATCTAAATCATGAATGATTCAGTGCAAATGATTCACAAGCCTTTTGTCAACTACGGCTTCATTTAATTTTAAAACATCACAACTGGCCAACTAATATACTGTAATATATAGTAACACAATTTGCTTGTTTGTCCAAATGACTTAACCATACACGGACAAATTCACACCAGCTCTTGACTATTTCGATATTTGTATGTAGAGGTACAAATATACAATAAATGGATTATATAGATGAAATGACAAAACACACAGTAGTCATAGAAATCTGCATACTGGTACACATAACCAGGGTCAAAGGGAGACAGCAATGAGGCAAACATTGCACTGTCAGCAACATCTACTACCATTCCCAGACTTTGTATGCAAAAATATATAATGGTACTGGTGTCATCCGGTATTGTTTATAGTTTATTGGTGATATATACAGCTACATTCATGCAGCCATTTCAACCTACTCTCAGTGCAGCCATTTCAACCCACTCTCAGTGCAGCCATTTCAACCCACTCTCTGTGCAGCCATTTCAACCCACTCTCTGTGCAGCCATTTCAACCCACTCTCAGTGCAGCCATTTCAACCCACTCTCAGTGCAGCCATTTCAACCCACTCTCTGTGCAGCCATTTCAACCCACTCTCTGTGCAGCCATTTCAACCTACTCTCAGAGCAGCCATTTCAACCTACTCTCTGTGCAGCCATTTCAACCCACTCTCAGAGCAGCCATTTCAACCTACTCTCAGAGCAGCCATTTCAACCTACTCTCAGAGCAGCCATTTCAACCCACTCTCTGTGCAGCCATTTCAACCCACTCTCAGAGCAGCCATTTCAACCCACTCTCTGTGCAGCCATTTCAACCCACTCTCTGTGCAGCCATTTCAACCCACTCTCAGAGCAGCCATTTCAACCCACTCTCAGAGCAGCCATTTCAACCTACTCTCAGAGCAGCCATTTCAACCCACTCTCTGTGCAGCCATTTCAACCCACTCTCACTGCAGCCATTTCAACCCACTCTCACTGCAGCCATTTCAACCCACTCTCTGTGCAGCCATTTCAACCCACTCTCAGAGCAGCCATTTCAACCCACTCTCTGTGCAGCCATTTCAACCCACTCTCTGTGCAGCCATTTCAACCCACTCTCAGAGCAGCCATTTCAACCCACTCTCTGTGCAGCCATTTCAACCCACTCTCAGAGCAGCCATTTCAACCCACTCTCACTGCAGCCATTTCAACCCACTCTCAGTGCAGCCATTTCAACCCACTCTCTGTGCAGCCATTTCAACCCACTCTCTGTGCAGCCATTTCAACCCACTCTCTGTGCAGCCATTTCAACCCACTCTCTGTGCAGCCATTTCAACCCACTCTCTGTGCAGCCATTTCAACCCACTCTCTGTGCAGCCATTTCAACCCACTCTCTGTGCAGCCATTTCAACCCACTCTCTGTGCAGCCATTTCAACCCACTCTCTGTGCAGCCATTTCAACCCACTCTCTGTGCAACCATTTCAACCCACTCTCTGTGCAGCCATTTCAACCCACTCTCTGTGCAGCCATTTCAACCCACTCTCTGTGCAGCCATTTCAACCCACTCTCTGTGCAGCCATTTCAACCCACTCTCTGTGCAGCCATTTCAACCCACTCTCAGTGCAGCCATTTCAATCCACTCTCAGTGCAGCCATTTCAATCCACTCTCAGTGCAGCCATTTCAACCCTCTCTCAATGCAGCCATTTCAACCCACTCTCAGTGCAGCCATTTCAACCCACTTTCAGTGCAGCCATTTCAACCCACTTTCAGTGCAGCCATTTCAACCCACTCTCACTGCAGCCATTTCAATCCACTCTCAGTGCAGCCATTTCAACCCTCTCTCAATGCAGCCATTTCAACCCACTCTCACTGCAGCCATTTCAACCAACTCTCACTGCAGCCATTTCAACCCACTCTCACTGCCGCCATTTCAACCCACTCTCAATGCAGCCATTTCAACCTACTCTCACTGCAGCCATTTCAACCCACTCTCAATGCAGCCATTTCAACCCACTCTCAATGCAGCCATTTCAACCCACTCTCACTGCAGCCATTTCAACCCACTCTTAGTGCAGCCGTTTTAACCCACTCTCACTGCAGCCATTTCAACCCGCTCTCACTGCAGCCATTTCAATCCACTCTCTGTGTTTCCAATTCTCCAAGACATTATCTTGAACATCTATTGCCTCCGGTCATTTACAAATAAATCCATCTGAAGGGCCTGATCAAGATACCTCCATTATTAAGAATTTCCGAGAAAAATGCACCCAAAGGGAAACTTGCTGCTCAGAACTGACATCACAAAAACATGGATACACGATAATTGGATTCGAACTTGAACTAAGTCGAGCTTGATAAATTGGTAAAATAATTTAGAACGACTTTTGCAAAGCTTAGCATTTCATTGTATTTTCATAGTAAAAAAATTTCCCTCGAGACTCAAGTCTCGGACAGAACAGAGACGTACGATTACAGTTTCATTGCGGCGAGTCCCGACGGAGCCGTGAATATCATTCCGTGACAATAGAAAGTGTTTTTATAAAAGTTTGAAGTGTGATGGACTAAAACTCATAAAAAGTTTCAAATGTGATTCTCTATAATGCAACATTTGCTAATTTGGGTAATAATGAGCTACATTAGACCCCTGTGGTTCATAAACTATGAGCGAATTGGGCGATATGACATATTTAACGTAAGGGACAGATGTTGTAGGGATTTCGCATAATGCCTAAATGTCACCTTCAATTTTACCAAATTTAATTTCTTCCGAGGTTATCGCGAGACAGGCTTGTTTGAGGTCTTAACAGTAGCAAGCAATTCCGTGTTTTTTATTTGGACACCACATTAATTATTCATCTCGTTATCATGGGGGAAAAAACAGCAAATCTGTTTACAGAAATCCAGAAAATTTCATTACGCAAATTGCTTGAATATTGAAGAAATCAATCATCCATAATCCTCATATTTAAAGTTTTAATGACTTCCATAATGCCGTGTCAATAAATAGATAATCTTGTAACTCATCAAAGACATATGGTTTGAATTCTTGCATTTTAAATTCCAGCTATGTTTTAATTTCAGAGATTTTACTAGTGAAAGAAAATAATAAAATTGGCGGAATTGTTCTGGATGCTCACCAAAATGTTTGTTCTTTGTTCGAGTTTTACGCCTTCATCATGCTAGCACCATTTTGGGCTATATCGCCAGTGGGCAGTTTATCTAACAACACCTTTCCTGCACAGGCTCCAGCGGTTAACCAGTACTTGATGCCCCAACCTCCGTAAGAAGCTGCCACCATTTTCATATAAATAGACAAGGCTTGAGCAGGGTTCGAATCTGTAACCATCAGTGATGATAGGTTACAGTGGTATACATGTGAGCGACTGTAGCCACTCGATCACAGAGGCGGAGGACCTCATGAAAATGTGAGTTTGACAGAAACAGTCCTCTTCTTATTCTCAAGAAACAAAATGCTAAAATAATTATCTGTGAAGTTTGATGAAAATACGTAATTGCTGAATCTTGTGCGTAACACAATATTTGTGTGCAATGGATAGCATTTGCCCCCTTAACCCATAACCTGCCAAATAAATAGGACGGACTGTGCAAACAATATAGATCCAGATCAGTCGCGGCATAACAGCGTGTGTGATCAGGATCTATGTTGTTTGCTATTCAGACAAGTAATTTAGCTCCACTATCTGAATAGCAATCAGCATAGAACCTGATCAGACGACACGTTCTGTGCCATCTGATCTAGTTCTATGCTATTTGCAAAAGCGACTTTAGTTGTGATTGGCAGGTTATGGGTTAACATACAGAACATTTGTTACAAACACTTACATGCTACCATTATTTGTGCAATATGTCCGTCGTGATAGCGCCATGGTAGCGTGTTTGCTTCGAGTGTGAAAGGCCCGGTGTTCGAGCCGAGCTGTAGACGTTACGATTATGCATTTAGGCAAGGCATTTAAATTCCACATTGCCTCTTCTCTCTCCCTCGTGGCGATGGATTCAATCAGGAATACGGTCTCGAGAGTGATTAATATAAGTTGTAAGAACTTGTTTCGCAATCGAACTAAAATAAATTTGTATAAACTAAACTGTAAAATGTCCTCCCCATGCTTGTAGTCAAGAGTTGTTATAAAATTAACCATATCAATGGTGAGATTCAATGAAGAACAATATCGGCATTATTCATTTTGTGCAAAATTCATTGGGGGCTGCAGCATGTTCAAGTGGCAAAGTGAATTTGTTATTGCATGGCGTAGTTGCTGAAGAAGTGCGGGTTCGAGACCTGTCCATACTGCCTATACATATTTGAAACTTGGTATGTGCTCTCCAACACTCCAACAACTGGTGCGCAACGGGTCCTAACATTTCCATATTGATATTACACCCCACACTGAACCCCAGGATATATCTCCATATTGATATTACACCCCACACTGAACCCCAGGATATATCTCCATATTGATATTACACCCCACACTGAACCCCAGGATATATCTCCATATTGATATTAAACCCACACTGAACCCCAGGATATATCTCCATATTGATATTCAACACCACACTGAACCCCAGGAATATATCTCCATATTGATATTACACCCCACACTGAACCCCAGGATATATCTCCAGTTAGTAGAAATGTCTGCAAGATGGAAGAATACACATAAGGAAGTTGTGTTGATTATGCAACTTTTCGGGAAGGGCTGTAACTAATGTTGCTAGAACTTGTGGCTGGCTCGATCCGTTTGCCTTTCTTGTCTTTCTTTAATTTGTCGTGCTTTGTATTCACATGTATATATATTATAAAAACGAATCGATTAATAAATTATGATGAAACTAAATAAATGGTAATGGCACAGTAATTTGACCGATTTCTCTAAGCATTAGAACAACAGTTTTGCATGCAATTAAAGTACTAAACTAAACCAGTGCATTACAATACTGCACTAGGGAACAACTGCACAAATATTCTTTCTCATTAGATATAATGTGTACACGAGATTAGCCCACTTCATTTGAATTACGGGAATACAATATCAAAGAGATTTTCTCAGTAACGCACGAGATGCACGAGATGCGTTTCAAGATATGGTGGAACAATGTGACCCCCGTAACACAATAGCAAACACCAACGTGAGGCAAGCTGCTGGATGCTGTAATATTTGAAGGCACTCGAGAACTTAGTTTGGGTGATTAATGGTTCCCTGTCAGGAAACAAAACACATCAAGGACATTTTACACGGAATGAGCAAAAGGAACGTGAAGTCCGTGGCTTGTGCTAATTTGAAATCATGTGATGTGACAGATTATTTCTCCATACACACGCAGACTAGAGGATTTTCACAAAGAATAGCTGCCCAGGTCGCCTGGCAGACGTTTTAAAATTCAAATCGAATCAAGACCGAGTGCTATTGTAATAACATTTATTGTGCATTAATTTGGCACCTCAGGCCCTGGTACCCTGCAGTTATACAGAGACACTAACTCGACATTCCATATGGCTTTCTCTGGCCCTGGTACCCTGCAGTTATACAGAGACACTAACTCGACATTCCATATGGCTTTCTCTGGCCCTGGTACCCTGCAGTTATACAGAGACACTAACTCGACATTCCATATGGCTTTCTCTGGCCCTGGTACCCTGCAGTTATACAGAGACACTAACTCGACATTCCATATGGCTTTCTCTGGCCCTGGTACCCTGCAGTTATACAGAGACACTAACTCGACATTCCATATGGCTTTCTCTGGCCCTGGTACCCTGCAGTTATACAGAGACACTAACTCGACATTCCATATGGCTTTCTCTGGCCCTGGTACCCTGCAGTTATACAGAGACACTAACTCGACATTCCATATGGCTTTCTCTACCTGCAGTTATACAGAGACACTAACTCGACATTCCATATGGCTTTCTCTGGCCCTGGTACCCTGCAGTTATACAGAGACACTAACTCGACATTCCATATGGCTTTCTCTGGCCCTGGTACCCTGCGGCTATACAGAAGCACAACCACGACATTCCCCTTATGGCATCCTTGGCATGGCATGACCATGCATGGTACCTAGCTATCTGCGGCAATACAGAAGCACAACCTCGACATTCCCCTTATGGCCTCCTTGGCATTTAACAAAATCACCAATAACTCTGTAAATGGTGATTTACTAAAGTTAATACTATGATCAATTTGCATATGAATAATAAAGTATTATTTTTCCAACGGAAGAAAAAAAACGAAGAAAAAACCGCATAAAGAGACTCTACTGAATTGCTGATCACCTCCTGAAAGTCACCTTGTAACCCACCAATGACATACAGACATAATTAAGGTTATTTGTTAAATATTTGTTAAATTTTCAATGTCAATGTCAACACCATCTTCAATGACACTACCGATCTCTGGCCAAAGTGGAGTGCATCTCCTTCAGCCATCAACCATCTGTTGAAGAGGGCTTTTTGTGAGAATTGACATGCACCCAGGTCAAACAATGTCCCACGATGATAAATCATGACTTGTTTGTTTATATTGATCTTCCACTTGTCCGCATTCATGAAACTCACCTGTCTTCCATAAACAATTATGGCCATCTTCTCCAAACTGAATGTCATAAACGTTTATTTATCACTTATCAATCTGTACCATGTCCATTTAGCATGGATACTTCATCCCCTATATGTTGTATTTATCCTGTATTTATCCTATATTTATCTCTACATTGCTGCCAGACAACAATGGAGGGCCTAGATCAGCATATTTTGACCAAATATAAACACAAACATGATCACTAGATTTTTATCTTCGACTATCTTATACAAACTATAAATGATCGAAATTCATGCTATTAATTAGTTTATACAAATTTATTTTAGCTCGATTGCGAAACAAGTTCTTACAACTTACATAATTTTCCTCGGGTTGACAATATCCACTGTCACACTCGCCGAGATGAAGTATTTATATAATATGAAACAGTGACTTTTATCATTCAATAAAATAAATGAAATTGAACATTTATATCTTCATGGCAACATCAAATCAATCTGGTTAATTCTCTTGTTCCAGTGGGTAAATTCTAAAGTTGTTAATGAATGTTTAATGAAACACAGTGTTACGAAACTATCACACATAATATTATGCTGTTTCTACTAATACAAGGAGACACCTTTGAGATGCATTCTTGCCTACACAATTCTGAGAAGAAGAATTAAATAAGACTCTTTTCTTTCATTCTAATCCCTTTTCTGTATGTATGTGTAATGTATTGTTAAAACTGTATTAGATTGGGAAATAAAATATGTTTAAACTATATAATTCTGACTATTTCTGGTGATACTTGGTCCTTTCTGGCTATCTATGACATTTGTTGGTGATATTTGATCCTTTCTGGTGATATTTGATCCTTTCTGGTTATAATTGATCCTTTCTGGTTATTATAATTGATCCTTTCTGGTTATAATTGATCCTTTCTGGTGATATTTGATCTTTTCTGGTTATAATTGATCCTTTATGGTGATATTTGATCCTTTCTGGTTATAATTGATCCTTTCTGGTGATATTTGATCCTTTCTGGTTATAATTGATCCTTTCTAGCAAATATCTTACCTTTACAATCTGGTCATGTGTCTGAAGTCCCTTCACTTGAGCGGGTCCTCCTTCCATCACCTTGGAAACGATGATACCTTCTGTCACCATACCGACTCTGTTGTTGTTGTTATTCTGGTTGTTGTTGTTTTCGGGCTGCAATGGAGGAGCAATGAGACTTATAATAATTGTCCAGACTGATAGAGCATACTTCATTACATCTATATGTTGGAGAGTGACCTTGACCTCTTATCATTGAGCTTTTTATCTCAAAATAAATAACAACAACAACAATACCTTTATTGCATTAAACATTCATACAATGTCTATAGCAAGTACATGTATACATGTAGGTAACGACATGGATTTACAAAAGAGCAAGTAAATAGGCCATGCATTCTGTACCATAGTCAAAACACTGCAACTGCATAACTAAAACTACATGTGCACTGCAACTGCATAACTAAAGCTACATGAACACTGCAACTGCATAACTAAAACTACATGAACACTGCAACTGCATAGCTAAAACTACATGAACACTGCAACTGCATAACTAAAACTACATGAACACTGCAACTGCATAACTAAAACTACATGAACACTGCAACTGCATAACTAAAACTATACGTGCACTGCAACTGCATAATTCAAGTACATTTAAACTGTGTACAACATCCAACCCTGTGAAGAGATATAATCGAGTTGTGGTAAGCTGGGATGTCATCGCGCCATGGTGACTGTGGTTAGCAACAACAAATCTAAAGCTATTTGAGGTTATTGACTTTGATAGGTCAAACAGTTAGCGGGTACGATTGTGCCCTTAAGGCAAGGCACGTTTCCACAATTCCACATTCTCTCTCAAATGGAGATGGATTCCATCAGGAGTGAGGTCTCGAGAGATGACTATTAACTAATGTTGTAAGAACTTGTTTCGCAATCTAGCTAAACTAAATGTGTATAAATAACATAGACATTTGCATAGGAGGCAAATAGACAGGTATATAATACAAATCATGTTTTATGTGGGTAAAGTATCCGTTACTGAAGAGTTCTTAACGACTATTAGGCAGTGAAATTATTATTTATTAATTACCTCCCTTTATCAATACGTATTTTCAAAATCATCAATAACTTAGTTATGTTATATGTTATATTTCGGGTTTTACGCCTGCATCAGCACCATTTTGGGCTATATTGCCGGCGGGCAGTTTACCTAACAACACCTTTCCTGGGCAGGCTCCAGCGGTTAACCAGTACTTGGGTGCACCAACCTCCGTAAGAAACTGCCAACTTTTTCATATAAATGAGACACGGCCTGAGCGGGGCTCGAACCCGTGACCATCAGTGATGATAGGTCACAGTGGTATACAAGTCAGCGACCGTAACCACTCGACCACGGAGGCGGACTTCAATAACTTAGTAAATAGTGGTTTACACATTAGGATAAAATGAAATGAATTATATTTTTACATTTAACAGACGGATCTGTAGTCCAGTGGTAACACGCTGGACTGGTAATCCAGGGGTTGCAGGTTCGATCCCCACTCTGACCATAATAAAATTAACAGTCTTTCAGATGGCACATTAAACCGAGGTCTCGTGTCGGTGCTGTACACCGTGCACGTAAAAGAACCAGAGGAGACTCTGGAATGGGTCTCTGTCTGTATCATTGCACTATCCTCAAGGAGGCGTTGCTCATATGGGCAACCGGTAGCGCCGATAAATAAACGTAAAACACACATTTTACATTTAGAGAAAAAAACACGAATGTGGACTTTAACACGATTCAAATTCTGTCAATAAATAAATAATATATTGCTTCATTATCATATGCATTATGAAACCCAGCTCAACACATAACAACATCAAAGGGAAATTGAGTCCTTTATTACAATTAAACACCCTTTATAGTGTCACTTATCCGGCATAGTGTTGCATATATTCTTCCTTCTATAGCAGCTGAAGACCTTTATCTCAAGATTTTTAGGGTTGATTAAATTTTTGGAGCGAAAATTAATATTTATGTTGTTATGAAATTCAATCATTTAATTAAAATAAAATGAATAAAATCTTCCGACACATTTAAATTTCATGAAAGCTTGCCATTGTGTGAAATAGGTTGCATGTTAGAAATGGTTAATTAGTAACTAATGAACATATTATATTCATTAATTGCCATATTAATTAAAACTATAAGAGGTATTCGTGTTACAGGATGAGTGCTCGGGTATTAACCCTTTCCTTCATAGAGATTTAGGTTAATATACTATTATATCTCCATACAAACGACAGCCATTTAACCCTTTCCTTCATAGAGATTTAGGTTAATATACTATTATATCTCCATACAAACGACAGCCATTTAACCCTTTCCTTCATAGAGATTTAGGTTAATATACTATTATATCTCCATACAAACGACAGCCATTTAACCCTTTCCTTCATAGAGATTTAGGTTAATATACTATTATATCTCCATACAAACGACAGCCATTTAACCCTTTCCTTCATAGAGATTTAGGTTAATATACTATTATATCTCCATACAAACGACAGCCATTTAACCCTTTCCTTCATAGAGATTTAGGTTAATATACTATTATATCTCCATACAAACGACTGCCATTTAGCTATCATGTAGTGGATAAGTGGTCGCCATGTCTATCCCACCTCCATAGATATTACTGGGAATACATAGAGATTTAGGTTAATATACTATTATATCTCCATACAAACGACAGCCATTTAGCTATCATGTAGTGGATAAGTAGTCGCCATGTCTATCCCACCTCCATAGATATTACTGGGACTACATAGAGATTTAGGCTAATATACTATTATATTTCCATACAAACGACAGCCATTTTGCTATTGTCAATGTATGTCGTATTGGTAATGGCGTCAAGGGGTCCTTCTATGAGGGAAAGGGTTAGTCATGTTGTCCGTGTAACCTACTATTTCACACTAATTAACCCGTTGCACATTAGCGGCAGATAAAATCACTTTTGGCACAGAACGTACCATCTGATCAGGCTCTAGGCTATTTGCTATTCGGATAGTGGAGCTAAATCATTGGTTGAATAGCAAACAACATAGATCCTGATCAGGCGCGGCATGAGGTCACGAGAGTAATTAAAGTTGTAGGAACTTGTTTCGCAATCGAGCTAAAATAAATTTGTATAAACTATTACTATCAGGAAAGCAAGTTGGAAGTTTCTGAGAATTGTCAATCACATACAATGAACACAGCCTAGCTTGACATGATGAACAGTCATTACATTGTATTTTACCAACGAAAAAACACAAAAGACTATGATGAACTCCAAGTCTAATTAAGCTAAATCTAGAAAAACTATAATTTCATATTTATGCCATTTGAGCAGAAATATTCAAATTATTAATGTCACATAACTGCCCTTTTCAGAAGTCTTCAAAACCTATTGTTCCAGCAGCAAAAAATAAGGGCACTGTTTCTTTTCAGCCTCTCACTCTCGATTCGTTCTGTCAATGTTTAATTCAATCGTTGTCAGCTCAGACATTAGAGAGTCATACTTGAGAAAGTTTGGAATTCTCCAGTGACATTTCATATCATTTCCAATCTCCCTAGCCAGTCGTACTTGGCCATGATTTATTCATTAGTCGGCTTGACTTAGAACAAAGTCCATGCCACCAAGTGGCCTACAAAATAAGCGTCAAGCCGCAAACAAGCATTTTCTAATCATTATCAATTTTCAATCAAAAGTCAACAAACATCTGTATAATCTGAACAAATGTGGTAATAATTGTCGGCAACAAAAGTCGATTCATCAATGTCCAGAAAACTATATCCTTATATAGTCGTAAAACGGTGTCATACAATCCGATATGCTGACCTCGTGGGATTCTTACAACGAATGCGTTCAGACAAATTTGACAATTATGGGTTCCACAAAGAACTAACTGTAACTATACACCAGGACCGTCATCCCGAAAGTATAATGTAACGAACCGAGGGCACACTTGAATTGATCCAAGGCCGACTAAGGACAATAGAGGTCAAGTACTGACCAGTTATGGTCAACACTAAATTGGAGGTTTTGCAATAAATTAGGGCTGTGTTTCTCTCGGATTTCATTGATAACTCAATTATAAAATTAGTTATTAACAATTTTCTGCAATTTCAAATAATTTGAATTGTGGAAGTTGCGATAGCGCAGTGGATGTGCGTTCAATTCAGGTGCGAAAGGTCCAGAGTTCTCAAGTACTGCTGGAGCCGTTACGATTGCGCCCTTAGGCAAGGCATTTAATTTCCACGTTGCCTCTTCTCTCCCTTGTGTCGATGGATTCCATCAGGAATGAGGTCTCGAGAGTGATTAATATAAGTTGTAAGAACTTGTTTCGCAATTGAGCTAAAATAAATTTGTATAAATTAAATAATTTGAGACATTGCAAACCGAAATGATTTAGCTAAGCATTGCTTATTGTAAGTCACGCCCCAACATGCTGGTTTTTTCAAGTGGAAAAAAATATGTATCGTTAATATGCAAATTTGTCGTCGCATTATCTTAGCCCTTTCCCATATACAAACCCCTTCTGACCCCATCAATACCATATATACATCAAAAACAACAATAATCACACTGAAAATTCACAATAATCACAATGAGGGTATGGTAGATAAGCTGTGACCTATTGACCTAATGTTTCCATGGAAACGGTCGATTATCTATTACCCAGTATCATAATTTCATAAAAAGTAACTTGTGACGAAGCTTGAACAGAATTATATTAGGACACAGTGTTGATAGTGATTACAAGGGGTTTCTCGATATGATCCGTATGCAACCGGGATACCACATAGATCTTGGATATGACCTGGATATAATCTGGATATGATCGGAATACGATCTTAATATATCCAGGATATGACTTGGTCATGATCTGTATATGACTTGGTCATGATCTGTATATGACTTGGTCATGGTCTGGATATGACTTGGTCATGCTCTGTATATGACTTGGTCATGCTCTGTATATGACTTGGTCATGATCTGTATATGACTTGGTCATGATCTGTATATGACTTGGTCATGATCTGGATATGACTTGGTCATGATCTGTATATAACTTGGTCATGATCTGTATATGATCTGTATATGACTTGGTCATGATCAGTATATGACTTGGTCATGATCTGTATATGACTTGGTCATGATCTGTATATGACTTGGTCATGATCTGTATATGACTTGGTCATGATCTGTATATGACTTGGTCATGATCTGGATATGATCTGTATATGATCTAGATATGACCTAGATATGACCTAGATATGACCTAGATATGATCTAGATATGATCTGGATATGATCTGGATATGATCTAGATATGACCTAGATATGATCTGGATATGATCTGGATATGATCTAGATATGACCTAGATATGATCTAGATATGATCTAGATATGACCTAGATATGATCTAGATATGACCTAGATATGATCTAGATATGATCTAGATATGATCTGGATATGATCTAGATATGACCTAGATATGATCTAGATATGACCTAGATATGATCTAGATATGACCTAGATATGATCTGGATATGATCTAGATATGACCTAGATATGATCTAGATATGACCTAGATATGATCTAGATATGATCTAGATATGACCTAGATATGATCTGGATATGATCTGGATATGATCTAGATATGATCTGTATATGACTTGGTCATGATCTGGATATGATCTGTATATGATCTGTATATGACTTGGTCATGATCTGTATATGACTTGGTCATGATCTGGATATGACTTGGTCATGATCTGTATATGACTTGGTCATGATCTGTATATGACTTGGTCATGATCTGGATATGATCTAGATATGATCTAGATATGACTTGGTCATGATCTGTATATGACTTGGTCATGATCTGTATATGACTTGGTCATGATCTGTATATGACTTGGTCATGATCTGTATATGACTTGGTCATGATCTGGATATGATCTAGATATGATCTAGATATGACTTGGTCATGATCTGTATATGACTTGGTCATGATCTGTATATGACTTGGTCATGATCTGGATATGATCTAGATATGATCTAGATATGACTTGGTCATGATCAGTATATGACTTGGTCATGATCTGTATATGACTTGGTCATGATCTGTATATGACTTGGTCATGATCTGTATATGACTTGGTCATGATCTGGATATGATCTAGATATGATCTATATAATGATGTGGATTCTACAAGATCTTGTTACAGTAGGTATAAATGATAATCAACTTCTTCTCCATGACAACAACTGTAAGACAGATATATGATCTGAGGTAGCTAATGTAAGACAGATATATGATCTGAGGTAGTCAATACACTGAGATATGAAACATGAAACTAATTTAGCAGTTTGTTTATCACAGACAAGAACTGATGGACTATCGCTGACCTTAAAATTAACTGGTTTTAAAGAACTGTTGTAAACATCATGTAAATGCAGCAGAAGACTGCAAATGACATGTGACATGCAGCAACCTCTCATACCATTACTGCCATAGAAAGACAAATTGCTCCACTAAATACACACCCCCCAATGTCACAATAGAACAAGGCACTTTCGAGCACAGTGAATGAAATAACAGATGAGAGATATTGTCCGGTTTCCAATGAAACACTGCAAGGACGATGTATCATGTGGACAAGTTGTCAAGCAGTTGGGAATCATTATTTGACCAGTGGTCATAAAGTGAACACAATTAGTACACGTCACAAGAGTAAATATTAATTTCAACTTTACTAATTAGCTCCGTGAGGAGGTCATGTTTCCACCTTGGTTTGTCTGTGTCTCTGTGTGCCAGCCAGCCAGCCAGCAGCCAGCCAGCCAGCCAGCCAGCCAGCCAGCCAGCCAGCCAGCCAGCCAGCCAGCCAGCCAGCCAGCCAGCCAGCCAGCCAGCCACCAGTTTGTCAATTCCCACCTTGGTTTGTCTGTGTCTCTGTGTGCCAGCCAGCCAGCCAGCCACCAGTTTTTCAATTCCCACCTTGGTTTGTCTGTGTCTCTGTGTGTATGTGTGCCAGCCAGCCAGCCAGCCAGCCAGCCAGCCAGCCAGCCAGCCAGCCAGCCAGCCAGCCAGCCAGCCAGCCAGCCAGCCAGCCAGCCAGCCAGCCAGCCAGCCAGCCAGCCACCAGTTTTTCAATTCCTTTGTTGTGTTGTTAAGGAACAAATTAGCCTGTATTAAGAGACCATTCCTGCTGGGAGACCGCTTCTTCTCCTTTCAAAAGGTGGTCTCTTAATACATGTTTGACTGTACCTCCTAAAAAATGTGGATGAATTTAACTTTTGTGAATAAATAGATAGCCCAGGAGGAAGTGATTTGATTTGGGTAGAAAACAGTTAACCCTTTCAACACCACAGACCTCTAAATTGGCTTACAAAAAAGTGTAGATCCAGATGAGACGGCTCGTGACGCTGCAGCTGATCTGGATCTATGTTGTTTGCAAAATCCTTTAAATGTATCCAGAAAGAAATGGATTAATGTCAACAGGGTTTCCGACAAACCAATTAAATAAAACCCAACTCAGAACACAAGGTTACTTAAACAAATGTTTCATGATTCATTTAATTTCCAATCATAAACTCGAGCAAATTGAATGCGAAAATGTGAAGAAAATGAAAATGAACAAAATCCAATTATCACGAATTTACCATCGTCTTAGCCACCATTTTATTGCCATGAAACCACTGCCACTTGAGGACTTCCATATATGAGTAATCGAAATACTGAACCCTTTCTTGATAAAAATGCTTCACAATTAATGCAATTTTCTGCCGTTTTTCCGCCAGCTATTAATCAAATTGACCATGTCTTAAAAAGGAAATAAATACCATCGTAGTTGTGACTCAATGCCGTTTAGTAAAGGGTATTGGCCCCAAAGGAAAATAGACATGCAGATCACACAGCCGAGCAATCTCAAACATTTTCAGAAAGAATTTGCTTAAATACATTTATTTTTTTATCAGCGCATGATCATTTACAACCATACAAATTTAGGAACAGATATTGTACATGGTCTGTTCTGTTGTCGTCACAAGGCCAAAGTTGGTGACATGTCTTCTACATGGTCTGTTCTGTTGTCGTCACAAGGCCAAAGTTGGTTGACATGTCCTCTACATGGTCTGTCTGGTATGCCTTGCAAATGAACATTTGGTCAAAATTGGAGTAGTGGATATGCTGGCAATTCTCACTATTCATTGTCCGATTAGCGCAGTGGTTATATAGCCTGTTCACTTCTCACCAATGCAACCCAGGTGCGATCCTTGGAATGAGAAGTATGCGAGGTGGTACGGTGGTCGCCAGATCGGACATGTGCGTTTTTATGCAGGCACTCCGATTTCTTCCAAAACAAATGACCACATTTACGCTTTCATACGATTGTGATTAATATAAGTTGTTATAGCTTGTTTCGCAATTGTTGTAAATAAATAAAGTTTATATTTGTTTTATACTTTATCACTTTATATTCTGTAATGCTGAAGGAGATCTTGATACCATCTCGACACCATGTATATAACTGTTCCCTGCAAAATCAACTCACCATTGGCCTTAGCCCTTAAAATGCTGAATAAATTGGAAGGAATGTGCAACCGCAGCTTATCAGGATCTATGTTATTTGCAATTCAGCCAAGTGTTTTCGCTTCAGGTTCAAAAGTCCAGAGTTTGCGCCCAGCTGTAGCCATTACGATTGTGCCCTTAGGTAAGGCATTTAAATTCCACGTTGCCGTTTCTCTCTCCCTCGTGGCGATAGATTCCATCAGGAATGAGGTCTCGAGAGTGATTAATACAAGTTGTAAGAACTTGTTTCGCAATCGAGATCAAATAAATTTGTATAAACTAAGTGTATAGCTCCACTATCCAAATAGCAACCAACATACAGCTTGATTAGATGGCACATTCTGATCTGAATCTATGCTGTTTGCAAAAATGAATATACTTGTTTCCATTACACAGTACGGGTTAACGGTTTCCATTACACAGTAAGGGTTAACGGTTTCCATTACACAGTAAGGGTTAACGGTTTCCATTACACAGTAAGGGTTAACGGTTTCAATTACACAGTAAGGGTTAACGGTTTCCATTACACAGTAAGGGTTAACGGTTTCCATTACACAGTAAGAGTTAACGGTTTCCATTACAGTAAGGGTTAACGGTTTCCATTACACAGTAAGGGTTAACGGTTTCCATTACACAGTAAGGGTTAACGGTTTCCATTACAGTAAGGGTTAACGGTTTCCATTACACAGTAAGGGTTAACGGTTTCCATTACACAGTAAGGGTTAACGGTTATCATTACAGTAAGGGTTAACGGTTTCCATTACACAGTAAGGGTTAACGGTTTCCATTACACAGTAAGGGTTAACGGTTTCCATTACAGTAAGGGTTAATGGTTTCCATTACACAGTAAGGGTTAACGGTTTCCATTACACAGTAAGGGTTAACGGTTTCCATTACAGTAAGGGTTAACGGTTTCCATTACAGTAAGGGTTAACGGTTTTTCGTTCGGTTTCCTACGGCGGTCATCAGATCAGACAGGTGGGTTTTCTCAGTGCTCTCCGTTTTCCTCCCACATGACATCATATACGCTTTCTTTAGTCCCAGCGAGTGTGATTAATATAAGTTAATAAAGCTTGTTTCGCAAACATTGTAAAATAAATATATATACTTTTTTTTAACCCTGACATCTGTAAATTGTTACAACTTTAATCAATCAGGCCGTATAATTATATTTTTATTTCTCCCTTACCCATCTCCCATGCCCATCTCCCTTACCCATCTCCCATGCCCATCTCCCTTACCCATCTCCCATGCTCATCTCCCTTACCCATCTCCCTTACCCATATCCCATGCCCATCTCCCTTACCCATCTCCCATGCCCATCTCCCTTACCCATCTCCCATACCCATCTCCCTTACCCATCTCCCTTACCCATCTCTCCCTTACCCATCTCTCCCTTACCCATCTCCCATCTCCCATGCCCAAATCAATCAAAAGAAATTTTATTCTTTATAGGGTAGTGGATTGGAGTTATTGGCTGCATTGTCTATCTGGTGCTAGTTTAACTTTAAGGCATTAAATGGACTTTGTAACGTAAACAAAGGCCGATAAAACTGCCCCCATACTCAAAAATACTACAAGGTTCATTAAAGTTTTAACAGATTCAATTGTTTTGCACAGCACTACATGACAAGAGTCAGCAATATAGGACTGGAAACGGATGTGGGCAACCTCCGCCTCATATTGAAGCAAATTTGCCAAAACTGCATAATATTTTGGACAAGTGGTAGCATAGGGTTCTGCATTGTAGCATACATTCACTGCAGCATCAATATTGAAGAAGCGGTTTGTGAGAAGGCTAAAATAGACTTTCAAACAGATTTCTCATCAAATGGATGCTTGCTATTTTTTATCTGCTAGTTGCCCTGATGTTCAATTCAATTTTTCCAATTCAAACTTTATTTATTGTCGGGTTTTGCAAAAATTAATAACATTAGCCATGCCAAGTTTCATTACAATTGACAAATGATTTCAGAGATGCTGTTGGAAACAAATTGTTGAGAGACGACAAACACCGAATAGGCCATCTATATGAATAGCTCAACTTGCATAACACTTTCTTTCATAGAGATTTAGGTTAATATACTATTATATCTCCATACAAACGACAGCCATTTAGCTATCATGCAGTGGATAAGTAGTTGTCATATCTATCCCACCTCCATAGATATTACTGGGACTACATAGAGATTTAGGTTAATATACTATCATATCTCCATACTGCCATTTAACTATCATGCTGTGGATAAGTAGTCGCCATATCTATCCCACCTCCATAGATATTACTGGAACTTCATAGAGATTTAGGTTAATATACTATTATATCTCCATACAAACGACAGCCATTTATCTATCATGCAGTGGATAAGTAGTCGCCATATCTATCCCACATCCATAGATATTACTGGGACTACATAGAGATTTAGGTTAATATACTATTATATCTCCATAAAAACGACAGCCATTTATCTATCATGCAGTGGATAAGTAGTCGCCATATCTATCCCACATCCATAGATATTACTGGGACTACATAGAGATTTAGGTTAATATACTACTATATCTCCATACAAACGACAGCCATTTATCTATCATGCAGTGGATAAGTAGTCACCATATCTATCCCACATCCATAGATATTACTGGGACTACAGAGAGATAAAACGAGTCAAATCCCTTTTGCAATGGTATCCCAGTGAGTAGGTGCATTTGGTGGGTACCAGTCTATAAATTACAGATTTCTGAACTGGTATGACCCCAAAGGAGTCAAGTCCCTGAGGGAATGATACCTGTTTAAAAGTTAAAGATTAATAAACTGGTATGCCCATAACAACACTGTATGCAATCTGATACAATACATGGTTCTTTACTGTGAATGGTTGATACAACGGAACATGAAAGTCAAGTGAAACAACTGTCAGTTGATGTCATTTAACACTTTCCCTCATACAAGCACCTCCTGACGCCAGAGTATAACAAGCTAACCATTGACCAGTTTCTCTGCCCTCCCCCACCGCTCAAAAGGGGATGTTGCGAGAGTACAGTCAAACCTGTTTTAGTGGTCACCTCTATTAAGCAGACAACCTGTATTAAGCAGCCAGGTTCCAGATTCCCAATATGTTGTTCTTATTATACATTTGACCTGTATTAAGCAGTCACTTGTGTTAAGATCATTTTAATGTTATGTTGTATCACATGTAAAGATTATTTAGTGTATCGTGTTCCATAGAGTGCATATATGCACAACTCAAACCCTTCCATCGCACATGTCCCATTTAAAGTTTACTCGGCAAATCAGATATTTCTTTCTAGACAAGATTACAACACTGCAATACCGTAACCACTTTCGGTTCTGATCCATTTTCATACATGTACAGTCGAACCTGTATTAGTGGTCACCTGTATTAAGCATACAACCTGTATTAAGCAGCCAGTTTCCAGATTCCCAATGTGTTTTATTATACATTTGACCTCCATTAAGCAGCCGCCACCTGTGCTAAGCAGCCACTTTCTGTACCTGTATTAAGCAGCCAGATTCCCAATATGTTGTTTTATTATACATTTGACCTCCATTAAGCAACCACCTGTGCTAAGCAGCCACTTTCTGTACCTGTATTAAGCAGCTAGATTCCCCAATCCCAATATGTTGTTTTCTTATACATTTGACCTCCATTAAGCAGCCACCTGTGCTAAGCAGCCTTCTGCGATTCCCTTGGCTGGCTGCTTAAGACAGGTTTGATTGTATCTACATTTGGTGTAATATGTATATTTTGTTTAATGCTTAAAACTAGACATTTCTTAATTTTAAACATATTTAAAGCATTCTTACCGTAAGTCCGCCCATGATGTTAAATCCCAGGGTTCCAGTTACCCGTTCCAGAACGAGTGTCATCCTGCGATCTGTGCCACACTGAAAGTACAAACGTACTATGAAAGTGAAACTCGCAGGCAGATGTGACTGGGACAAATCGCTTAGATTTCTACAGAATAATTAGCATAGTCTTTTAACACTTTTAAAAGAGTCACCCTTTGTGTTTCTTTTGATCTTTAATGGATCAATAATCTGTCCAATGGAAAAGGGAGCTAGTGAAGCAATAACGTGTAAAGTTCATTAACATTTCATATTCTATAATGTTACAGATTTGTAATGTTTTCATGACCTTTATTAATTGCAGAATGTCATGGTACCAGCATGCATAGGACAATGTCATTTAAATAAATCTCTCCAGCCAGTACCAGTTATAATTATCAACCTTCCCTTTTCAAGCCCCCCCCCTCCCACCAGTACATTTTTCATTTGCAATTTCTCAACATATTTCTTTTCAGAAACATGCAAACAATTTACAGGGTCGGCTAAGAGGTACAAATACAAATATCTTGTTTATACAAATTTATTTTAGCTCAATTGCGAAACAAGTTCTTACAACTTATATTAATCACTATCGAGACCTCATTCCTGATGGAATCCATCGCCACGAGGGAGAGAGAAGAGGCAACGTGGAATTTAAATGCCTTGCCTAAGGGTACAATTGTAATGGCTCCAGCAGGGCTCGAACTCCGGGTTGTATTTAATGGTCTGTGTGTGTTTTACGTTTATTTATTGTCGCTATCGGTTGCCCATATGAGCGACGCCGCCTGAAGAGATTAGTCATTTTAGATTTTTGGAGGATAGTGCAATGATACAGACAGAGACTCATTCCAGAGTCTCCTCTGGTTCTTTTACATGCATGGTGTAACACAAGACCTCGGTTTAACGTCCCATCTGAAAGACTGTTAATTGTATTAGGGTCAGGCGGGGGATCGAACCTGCGATCCCTGGATTGCGAGTCCAGCGTGTTACCACTGGATTACTTAATGGTCAGAGTGTGCACAAGTAAGTAAAGTGTTTGTTTATAGTGTCACCCCTATTTAAAGGGCCAGCCATTTCTGACTTATGAGACACCTCTTTTTATGAACATCAGTACTTCCCGAATCCTATGCTTGTATGCCAGGTGCCAGGCTGGTAGGCAATCGGTAACCATTATTTAACTAGCTGGCGGCTCACCAACCAGCCATATCAGAACGAACCCCTGACGAGAACCTTCGACCTCCCGCTCCGTAGGCGGACGCCTTAACTACTGGGCCACGGAGACGGTATCATGTATTTAAAAGTTATATTCCTGAATATAAACTGATTGTCTCAATTTGTAAATAAGTTGCTATCACAAAATCACACAATCAGTATCACACAAGTTTTGCAGTAATGGAATCCATACTTTTTTAAAGCAGCATTACATTGTATGAAATAAAAGATATTTGAAAAATTCAATTTTTACGTATGGGTAGCAATGCTGCTACACATTCTAACATTATACTTTGTATGCTTATGTTCATTTGGTAAACAATGTTTTTTTGTGATAAAACAAACTTGAAACCCAAAGTAGGACTTTCCGAGTCGATCGGTCACGCACTTGTTTACAACCGGAACGCATCGTCTGCACTTGTTTACAACCGGAATGTATCGTCCCCATTTGTACCACGTTGTCTTTTAATTAAATTGCTTGATATGTTGATTCCTACCTCTGTTAGCTATGTCTTTTAGGGACATTTCTACATCCTCGCGAGGGGTTCGACATTAGAGGAAGATAGATAGAGAAGTCTTTCATGTTCAAAATATATATGTTGTTTATCTACATCCTCTGTTGTTTCACGCATGCGCGCTGTGTGTGTTTACATTTCGTGTGTTGATAAACAAATTCGCATATACGACGGTTTAAATTTATTGGAATTTTATCGTTTCAGAGCGACTATTTTGATTTTTGCACACACACACACACACCCACCCACACCCACACCCACACACACACACACACACACACACACACACACACACACACACACACACACACACACACATATATTTTACCAAAAACATCCTTTATTACGATGTAATGCTGCTTTAATGTTCTTGCATGTTATTACTAGGTTAGTCATTAAAAGCTCATTAGGCTCTTCTCGTGGCTCCAATTCTCCATAACAAATAACAGCAAATTAATCTGCATAATCATTTTAGCAAGTATTATTAATATTGTTGGCATAAAAAAATAGGGGACACTCGCATACAGTGCAAATTTCGTTTTTTGAACGGTAATATGTCTTTAACCTTATTTTGTTGAAATTTATTAAATAATAACATTGGTTCAATATTTTATTTATCAAGATAAACATGACATATAACATCTGTATATATAACATCCATACAATACAACTATCAAGACAAGTGGATTGAATTGAAAGCTACAAGAGCTTATGGTAATTCTCTCCATAATTTAATTTATTATTATTTAAGGGCACCGTCGCACGGTTTCTCTCTTCTCCCAAATATTCGGACCAAGAATGAGCCCTATTATGGGTTTTAAGCCTTTGCACGCTAGCGGCAGATAAAATCACTTTTGCAAACAGCATAGAGCCAGATCAGACTCTATTCTGTTTGCTATTCGGATAGTGGAGCTATAACACTTCGCTGAATAGCAAACAACATAGATCCTAATCAGACGCGGCGATACACGGCTGATCTGGATATATGGTGCTTGCAAATGTGATTTGATTTACTCATCAGGCAAAGGGCTAACGTGTCTAGTCATGAATCTCCTTCAACTCTTCTGGAGATGTTTTAAGCATCCCTTGTATATGCTGTATAACCCATTAACTGTTTTTGAAATGAAGCAATTTCAATGCATTTTGTAACATACAATTGCAGGACTAAAGTTCTTACGACAATCCGTATAAAGGTATAAATTAAGGCTAGATGTATAATATACATGATCTATCGCCCTAAACTATTTTGTGTGAGTTTATTGTAACATAATATTTGCCTGTCATGTTTTTTATTACATTTAATTCCCAGAGCTTAAACTGTCCATCAAAGACTCCAGGAATATAATTGTAGTGGAGTTAATTAATGAATTTGATATTCGAAATAACAGTAGGCTTTAATGCCTAAACTAATTACTTGCTTTGAGGCGTTGGGGGGATGGGGGGGGAGGGGATCCAGAATGAACAACTTAATTATCTTATTTTGATGCACTGTCAACGGTAGGCCGTCACATTCTGGCAACTTGGGTGCTGGTTTATTCTGCCATCACCAGTGAAACACTAGACATCATACGAAATAAGGTTTCAATTATGACCACAGACAATCAAATTAGTCCAGTTTGTTCTTTTCAAAATAAAAGAACAAAGCAAAGTGATTGATCTGCTTATCACTTTGTAGCCAAAGGTCATAAATGTCAGATTATCATCAAACTATGCAGATTTATAGAGATTACTGTTTATAAAGAAAATATGCAGATTCCTGCCGCTAATTGCTATGGAGAATTCTATGGGATGAGAGAGAAATAATCAACCAAGTGCTAAGAACTGCAAGAATCAGTAACAGATAGGGAGCACTTCCAAGAAAAGGACACAATGCACAATAACAATAGGTGTTCAACCTCCTTAACTCATTGCATGCTGGGTAAAATAAAGGCTATAAATAGTTCAAATGCTTTTCTAATTAAAAAAATTAAAAATAAATCATGCTGGGTAAAATAAAGGCTATTAATAGTTTGAATGCTTTTCTAATTAATAAAAATAAATAAATAAGCATGCTGGGTAAAATAAAGGCTATTAATAGTTTTTTCTAATTAAAAAAAAAACAAGATCAGTTTAGTTGTTGATAGCAAACTTAATAGCTATGCCAGGCACATAGCCACACTGAGGCAAATGAGGAATTCGCTAAGTAATGAAAAATAATAGGAGGAAAAACAGGTACACCATGGATTTTTATTTATTCCGATCTAGTTTGCACATCTATATAGTTTATACAAATTAATTTAGCTTGATTACGAAGCAAGTTCACGAGGGAGAGAGAAGAGGCAACATGGAATTTAAATGCCTTGCCTAAGGGTACAATCGTAATGGCTCCAGAGGGCTCAAACTCCGGGCCTTTAGCACCTGAAGCGAACATGCTACCACCACTATCATGACTTGCACATCTATATAGAACTTCATTCTATTTTGTTATCGAGGACTTGGGTATTGTATCGTATTCGAGTACTACTACTATACGCTCCAAAACCTGAGCATCAATTGATGTTTTTCCCCAAGCGAGTCAAGAGTTCTAACATTAGTCGGACAGCTCTACCAACTGAGCTAGCCGGGCCGCTGTTCTACCCATGCCGAAATACACTAAACTCTTCCCTCCTTTATTCTTTAGGAGCCGCACTCCGATTCCTGGAGCCGCACCCCTACTCCTTTGCCCGTACCATATATCCTCGTCGCCATTAAAGTGACCAAGCAAAGAAAGAGCGGAAAAGTTAGTGACCCGACGTGGGACTCGAACCCACGATCTCCCAAACACTTGTCGGACAGCTCTACCAACAGAGCTAGCCGGGCCGCTGTTCTACCCACGCCGAAATACACTACAAATGGTTGACATAGAAGCATATTGGTGTCGTGCTAGAACTGGCATGGTCCCGGACAACCCTATAACACTGTATAAGATTTGCATTGGTTTTGTTCAGCTTCGGCCTATGACAGTGTTTTTGTATACTGTTCACAGATGGCAAACGATCATACTACTTGCATGGTCATCTCGGAGTCAGTAATAAATGTTTGTCAATTTATGTTAACAGAAAAAAATATTGTCTTATCCGAAATGGTGGTTACACATACGCAGACAGACTAGTAGCCAGACTGGCAGTTTAATTACTCAGAATGATCTGGACTTTATCCATCGCCACCCCCAGTTTTTATTGCATCTTTGGCATTTTAATTTTTTTATTTCAGAAATGTTTATTATCTATATGCGCTACCGGTAGTCCTATATATAAGACCTCTACCGGTACATAAATATTTTGTTCTGTTATTTCGAGGATAGTAAAATGTCACATTTAGTCTAAATATTTGGACTACTAGAGTGGTGGAATGAACCTATGCTCGACATATTCCTATGCTCGGCGTATTTTTTCCGTTTACATCCGTATTTAAAATATTTAAATAGTTTTAACCTATTTTCACTGACAAGAGGTGAAGCATGGTTCAATAGCAGGCCCGTCGCTGGGCATACACAAGTACGCACATGCGTATCATTGATCTCAGAAAACTCCAAAAATGCAATAAAACCCCCCGGGGGGGGGGGGTAGTAGGGATACATAGGGGCGTGATGTGTGGAGTGGTGGAATAATTGAGCCCATTGCAAATATGGTGCATCTGGAAATTTAGTTTGTGCTATTTTACGTGCTTGTTTAATTGATTAGGGCGATAGATCATGTATATTATACATCTAGCCTTAATTTATACCTTTATACGGATTGTCGTAAGAACTTTAGTCCTGCAATTGTATGTTACAAAATGCATTGAAATTGCTTCATTTAAAAAAATCTCTGGGGGGCCATGCCCCCGACCCCCCTAGCGTACTCGCTCTATATGCTCACTCGACAAACAAGCATATTTGGCCGTGCGTATCATCAAAATAGCTCCAGCGACGGCCCTGAATAGCATTCCGTTGTGCGTACCGGTAGCCTAACGCAACTGACTGGTTCAGTAACCGAATATAAACAGACAACTTGTTGGGAGAATATTTTCACCGAAATGATGTGGTTTATGAGCATTTTAGGTAGCTATCCGAATTGGGGGAAAATGCACAAATAACAAGAAAAAAATATTCTATTTGAGTTGTAATATTGTTAGTTATTGATGTTACTAAGTCATAATAATATATTCAGCAATTACCCCTGCATATATAAAAAAAATCATGTATGCCGTACATAGGTGCCCTAAAGTATATAGTGATGGAAACAAGTGCCGTTGCAATAGCTGTATTGAGGCGCATGGTCAAGCAATGAAGCTAACATTTTCAACAACAATTTTTTGAAAGTTTTGTTAACTTCTCAAGAAAATAATGATATACGGCACGTGCATTTAACTTTTTTTTATAGGCCATGATATGTAGGATTGTTCCACCACTATGTGCACGTGCGTAATTGCGTACAGTAATCTAGCGCCTCCCAGTAATACGGTAGACAGATAGGGCTCGTCCCCACGCATATTTTGATATTATGACAACACGCATCCTCTCCTTCCCTCTCCGATGAGTGTGCCATGCTGTGTCTGCGTCACTCCCTGTTTCAGTGTTGATTCTTGTCATTGTCCCGTCCGTACCGCAAGCAATTCAAGAACAAAATGTCATGGTGTCTATATATCAAGGGGAAATAACTGTCTAAGACTAATGTATTTACGAGTTATTGCTTTATACGACTGCATAAACATATCTTTTAAAATATATTTTTTCACACAGGTCACTGTTGATTAATAATCTATATTCCAAGTCAGATACGAAATGATCAAAGGAACAATAAAGAACGCTCTACCTCTTAAATAATACATATGCTTGATGTTAAGCCTGCTTTATTCCTATCCTTACAGAAAGCAAGACGCATTCCAATTGTTTGCAAACCCACCCTTGACTAGACTTGGACATCAAAGAAGATCAAAGACTAATTTTTGCATAAACATGTTCATAAAGACAAATGATTTTGTCGTAAATCTAAACTTAACTAGCAACAGCAGTAAACAGTTCACCTCACAAGGACACGATCTCGGTGATGTAAGTGGTTGATCCGGTGCTCAGTAGATGTGATGTAGATTATCAAAAACAGAAGAGCAAACAGTTTTTATAAAAGCTACTTTTAGCTTGCTACTTGATCCTTTGGTCCTTTGCAGTATGTATTGTATATCGTTGTATGTATATATACCTTTATACAACAGTATTTGCAAAGAACAGTTTATAATTTATACACATTTATTTTTAGCTTGATTGTGAAACAAGTTCTTACAACTTATATTAATCACTATCGATACCTCATTTCTGATGGAATCCATCGCCACGAGGGAGAGAGAAGAGGCAACCTGGAATTTAAATACCTTGCCCAAGGTCACACTCGTAACGGCTCCAGTGGGGCTCAAACTCCGGACCTTTCGCACCTGAAGCGAACGCGCATCCAACGCGCTATCACGACTACCATATGCCATCTGAGTATGCTCTCTGCTGCTTGCTATTAAGATGATCTTGCTAACACACTTGGCTATGTAGCAAACAACATAGATCCTGATCATCACGCAGCGTCACGCTGCGGCTGATCTGGATCTATGTTGTTTGCAAAAGCTTTTAAATATATCCCGAATGAAATTGGTTAAACCAAAAGAGAACATCGAATGTATTATACTTAACCATTACATAGCTCATCATCATAATTATACAATGTTATGCAATGGAAACAAAAAGAATACAGTCAGAACTCTAGGTGCCGTTACGATTGTGCCCTTAGGCAAGGCATTTAAATTCCACATTGCCTCTTCTCTCCCTCGTGGCGATGGATTCCATCAGGAATGAGGTCTCGAGAGTGATTTATATAAGTTGAAATAACTTGTTTCGCAATCGAGCTAAAATAAATTTGTATAAAAAAATAAACAAAAAACTCTAGGTAGTTAGAATGATGGTCGATATACATGTAGATTAATAAATCGAAATGTTTCCAATCTGAGAGTGTTATTAGACATACTAGATATATAGGCATTATCGTTGACAATCTCGTGAGTCTACTAGAAACGGCCGAACAAAACAGTCTACATGACTATGCTACGTCTGGGATCCAATAAGAATACTAGAAATTGACAACGTAGGGATACTATTGGCTGTGTACTCTTCTTTTTTAATGGACATAAATTACATGAGTAAATAAACAAGACGAAGTGAACTTTTATTTTTTTAGATTTATTGAATTCTGAAGTCATAACTCGCAATTTGTTTGTGTTCCCCGCCCCCCGCCCCCCGCCCACACACACCCAAAAAGCATAATTATAGGCCGTATACACCGCACTGGAGAACCTAAATTTGCAATAAGGTTTGCAAGTAATACGGCCTAAGTAAGAAATGAAGAATTGATCTTATTGCAAAGTGTGTTATACTGTTTTACGCACTATGTTGCAATACAGACAAAACA
The DNA here is from genome assembly GCA_014843695.1 of Archivesica marissinica. Classification (NCBI taxonomy): domain Eukaryota; kingdom Metazoa; phylum Mollusca; class Bivalvia; order Venerida; family Vesicomyidae; genus Archivesica; species Archivesica marissinica. The sequence goes on along the minus strand of CM026398.1, from coordinate 51,195,596 downwards.
GAATAAAAACATTACTGATACATGCATTATCACAGGGGGATCCGCAACCATTGTATGGTCCTTTAGTTAATGGAACACATTTTGACAGATACATACTGTCTCATGAGTGTCCACTGCACTGATCGGATTCTAGAGCAAAACTTTGTAACCTTAGATGAATTTTATTTTTCTATTCCTTCGTTGCATTGTTGAACATATAGAGTACACGTGTATATATTTAGCTTAAGGTCCCGTGTTCGGCAGCCCGAATAATTCGGTGGAACTTCGTGAAACTTTATCAATCACCGTTTAGGCAGTATACCTATAAGTTATGCATACTTTTACATTAGATGTATAACTGCGACGCTATATGATTAACTCTTTCACCGCCAATGTCGCATACATGCGACTTTGTAAAAAAGTAGAGAACCCGATCGGACAGAACAGAACATGCTGTCTGATCAGGCTATTTGCTGATTGCTCTTCAGACAGTGGAGCTGAAGCATCTGTCCGAATAGCAAACAACATAGATCCTGATCAGACATGCTTGCACATGCTCTAAATTTATTCGGCGCTGAAAGAGTTAAAATGGTACCAACCCTGGAATCCCAGACATGTGAACAATTCAGGACTCCTGTCAGCATCGTGACAATGGTGTAGAATCTTTTACGGCACAAATGAGCAATAAGAATAACAAATAATAGAAGTCGAAAAGCAGGTAATTTATATATCCCAGGGGGTAGGGGGTGAAATAAATATGAAAATAACTAATGCATGCATGCCACCCGGTGGGTGCCACACCGTCGTAAAGCTATTTCATAAGGCTAGGGTGCGCCATTTATCAAAATTATCGTCTAGATTTCTCTCACAAATGCCAACTAAATGTGCGATATGCATTCACTAAACCACACATTATCTCAATAGTAGGGATATGGGTTTTTCGTTATAAATGCATAAATATGCCTTGCAACTTTCATGTTATCATAAATCAGCGCTTTATATGTATAGCCCTGTCAGCCCTTGATTACCAACGAGTGAGAAGGAACACTTCATAAAACTAAATACTGGCTCCTGGTTTGATATGTTGAATTGCAAACTATAACAGTACATCATTAAACCCCTTCAACATAGCCGGCTACAACTTATCAACGTGGGGGTTTTCCAAAGTAGAGAGATCTAAAATGTATTGAAAAATTTCCTCGAGTCACGCAACTAGGCAGACCGGTACACAAACGAAAGTTTTGTGCAAATATAGGTATGGTTTGTAAGATTGTGCGTATAGATTAATGTTGCATGAGGCGATAGATTAATAGAATAACTACTTAATCTGGTTCATGGCTATGTGAGTGGAAGATTGCTTGTAGTTAGTTGTAGTGGTGTTGTATGGAACAGCAGAGACGACAAACTACAAACTGTGATAGAGGTTGTAAAGAGCACGCTATCGGAACAGCCGTATCATGCAACCGAAATCCAAAGGACGACAGATGCGTTATTACTGCAAGTAATGGGCAAATACTGACAGTAACATATCGAACTAAGGTCCTGTAGTTATAGGACATATACCACCTGTAAGCTTGTACTGTGTGAGGGCCTAATAACGCCGAAGCAATGCAATCCATAGTATCATTTTTAAAATGACACTAAATCTACGCTACATAAAACTATCATGAAAAAGACAGGCTGGGTATATATATATAGTGGGGTGGGGGGGGGGGGGTCATCAGTGTGCTCGATATGTCTAAAGTTAGTCAGGTTTTAATAGGCCAGGCCACCCACCCCAGTTTGTCAATGAGATTCCCACCCCGGGCATACAGTGCGATTCTACGCTAAGTGCTGACATAATCTAGTTGATTGACATCTAGATTCATTGTTCTGAGAAGTCTTTGATATCTCGATTGGTTTACTACGATGTTAGTTAGTGGAATGTGCTTCCATAATGTAGCAAGTATGAAGGATAGGAATGGATGTCAACATAATTACGTATGCCAAGCAATAACACAATCTCCGAGAAACGTAAGTGGTTTAAGCCAATGGTTAAGATTTACATCTGTTAAATTGTCATTCGTTTCCCTAATTAGAATGAACACATAAGACAGATTCCGACGTCGCACGAGAGTACACAGTGCAGACGTGCGATTATCACAGCGTGTTGTCATCATCAAAAGCACGCGGTTATAATCTCGCGAGAATAAACGAGTCTTGTGGCGTATCCATCTTGTCAAATAGACATTAATTAAAACGAGAATGTCTTCTTTATTTTATAATCTTAAATATGATTAACATTTTCTTGGAGTGAGTTTTATTGCTTATGAACACGCAGACGACAAGCACCATCCCCATCGGACCACATCAGTTTAAGGACCGAACTGGGCAGTCTGATAAATCACTTGGTTACATTGAAGCGTTTATACACATTGCTAAGGTTATATATCGAATTCATGCATTACTCAGCAACTTAAATTACCGAACAGCAATGGAGTCTACTTTGGCATATATACACATTGACTCACAATGACCATAACAACTCGACCACCCACCCCCACCCACGAACTTGCGTTCAATGTGATATCGGGGGAATATGAGCGGCGCCTCCTGAATAGATTAGTCATTTTAGATTTTTGGAGGATAGTGCAATGATGCAGAGATTCTCCTCTGGTTCTTTTACGTGCACGGTGTACAGAACCGACACGAGACCTCGATTTAACGTCCCATCTGAAAGACTGTTAATTTATTAGGGTCAGATGGGGAATCGAACCTGCGATCCCTGGATTACCAGTCTAGCGTGTTACTACTGGACCACATATCCGTCTGTAAGGGGAACTATTGTAAGGGATATTGTTTTTACTGATATTTATATAAGTGTGCACAACATTTATGCTTAAAGCAGCATTACATCGTATGAAATAAAAGATGTTTGAAAAATTCAATTTTTACGTATTTTTACGTTACGCAATGCTGATACACATTCTAACATTATACTTTGTATGCGTATGTTCATTTGGTAAACAGTGTTTTTTTGCGATAAAACAAACTCGAAACCGAAAGTAGGACTTTCCTAGTCGATCGGTCACGCACTTGTTTACAACCGGAACGCATTGTCCGCACTTATTTACATTCGGAATGCATCGTCCCCATTTGTCCCACGTTTTTAAAAAAATTAAATCAATTGATATGGTGATTCATACCTCTGTTAGCTAAGTTTTTTAGGGACATGTCTACATCCCCGCGAGGGGTTCGACATTAGAGGAAGATAGATAGATAGTCTTTCATGTTCAAAATATATACTTTGTTTTCTACATCCTCTGTTGTTTCACGCATGCGCGCTGTGCGTGTTGAAATTTCGTGTGTTGTTAAACAAATTCGCGAATACGACGGTTTAAATTTATTGGAATTTTATCGTTTCTGAGCGACTATTTCGATTTTTGTAAACACACACACATTAGTATTTATATTTTACCCAAAACATCCTTTATTACGATGTAATTCTGCTTTAAGGCAAGTGACTACGTGCGCACACTCTTTACAAGAACTCTTATTACAGTAGACACGTGATCAACAGAAAGTGGATTTTAATTCAGTATAAATTTGTATCATTTTGAAATAAAGTAAATGAGTATAAAGGAATCCCACCGGAATATTAAAGGTAGCATATGGTACTTGAATTGATAAATGAAAGTGAATACTCAACGCTTATATAAGAACCATTGACGAAGTTAACAGCTCAGCTATGTCAAGCAGTATGGTCGTGTGCCTATACTTCATGTCTGGCATTTGTAAACATTATAGATAATGGAACGTTACCCATGCTCTACTATAGGAAAGTGTGTGTTTTACGTTTATTTATTGTCGCTACCGGTTGCCCATATGAGCGACGCCTCATGAAGAGATTAGTCATTTTAGATGTTGGAGGATAGTGCAATGATACAGACATAGACCCATTCCAGAGTCTCCTCTGGTTCTTTTACGTGCACGGTGTAAAGCACCGACACGAGACCTCGGTTTAAAGTCCCATCTGAAAGACTGTTAATTGTATTAGGGTCAGACGGGGGATCGAACACATTAGTATAGGATGTTTGCTGCAGTGTGCATATACCCGTAACAATGAAATAAATGTATCGGTAACCTTTATTTAACCAGCTGGCGACTAACCAACCGGCCATATCAGAACCCCTGACGAGGTTTGAACCTTCGACCTATATCTCGTTGTATCCTTCTTCATCACCTGCAACTTTATACCAACATTAATCTGACGTTGATTGAACATGGTAAAACTATGTTGCCAACGTCATAGTACTAATTATAACGTATTACTAAGTATAACATTAAGGGACATACACGTCTGCATCGAGATCCTGATCGGCAATGGAGTGACAGACGAGTACCCGCTATGCACAGTTAAAGCAATCAATTTTAACGTAAAGAACACTCGAAATGTTAACGTAAATAACACTCGAATCGTTAACGTAAATAACACTTGAAACGTTAACGTAAGTAACGCTCGAATCGTTAACGTAAATAATGCTCGAAACGTTAGCGTACATAACACTCGAAACGTTAACGTAAGTAACGCTGGAATCGTTAACGTGAACAACGCTCGAAACGTTAGAGTACATAGCACTCGAAACGTTAACGTAAGTAACGCTGGAATCGTTAACGTGAATAACGCTCGAAACGTTAACGTAAGTAACGCTCGAATCGTTAACGTAAATAACGCTCGAATCGTTAACGTAACTAACGTTCGAAACGTTAACGTAAATAACACTCGAAACGTTAACGTAAGTAACGCTCGAATCGTTAACGTAATTAACGCTCGAAACGTTAACGTAAATAACATTCGAAACGTTAACGTGAATAACGCTCGAATCGTTAACGTAAATAACACTCGAAACGTTCACCGTTATTTCCAGTGCCCTATGAATGAACTTGTTTATCGCTGTTATGTGTGCTCTAAATTTTATTTTGGAGGAGCCGTCATTAATGTCGTAAGAAACTGTGGCTCGACCAAGTTTGCCCTACTTTGTATACAGTCAAACTTGCTCGATAGACCACGTCTATTAGGAGACCACTTGGATCAAGAACTACTTTTTTCAATTCCCCAAATTGGCCTGAGACCATTCCTGCTTAGAGACCGCTTCCTGTCATTCGCTATGGTGATCTCTTAATACAAGTTTGATTATATTGTAAATCAAACTTGCTCAAAAGACCACGTCTATTTAGAGACCACTTGTATTAAGAGACCACGTTTTCAGTTTCAGTTTGTGTTATTAAAGAACAAATTAGTTTGTATTAAGATACCATTCCTGCATAGAGACCGCCATTCCCTTTGGTGGTCTTTTAATGCAAGTTTGATTGTATTTTGAAATCATGTGTCACAATATAGCAAATTAAAATGTGATTAACCTTGTTAACACCCTTACTGTGATATGTTATACCACGTAGCACGTGAATTACAGTTGCTTCAATCCATTGCCTTGTTCAGTTGTACCTTTTTGCACGTAACGAGTGGATAAAGTTTACAACAAAATGCTAGACTGGGAATATGTTAGTTTATATCAATTTATTTGAGCTCGATTTGAGATGAGACCTTATTCCTGATGGAATACATCGCCACGAGGGAGAGAGAAAAGGCAGGTGGAATTTAAATGCCTTGCCAAAGGGCACACTCGCAACGGCTCCCGGAACGGGGCGCGAACATCGGGTGTTTCGCACCTGAAGCGAACGTGCTACTACTGTGCTATCACGACTTCCACAGGGGAATATGTTAATATGCTTAATGATATGCTTAATGACTTCACAACGATCATTAATTTAAAAAAAAAAAATGTTTTATATTAAATACCGGTGACAGATAAACGCATGGTTGACTGTATTTACAGTTGCCGTTGTCGTGAGAGTGTACAATATCGTATAAGTACATGTCCATTGACCTGTTTATTCTATATGTATAGGATATAAGCCGCAAACGATCCAATATGTAAAATGTTGGACTGTGTGAGGCGCGTTGAGCCTTATATCTTACTTAAAACACACACTGTATAACAATATCCTACTAATTAAAATTGTTAATTTCGTGCATGTACGCGTAGTATTTAATATAATACTCTGGCCTTTTGACAGCAGTCCAATATTAATAATAATGGACTGCAAGTACAAAGGTATGACGTCACGACAGTGTTTTAAGAAGTAATAATGTGTTACAAAATGTCACTAAAGCGGAAACCTTACCTGCCCAATGCACGTGTTATTGTTCCTGGTGATAACGAAGCTTTCATAATCTCTCAGTTGGTTGGCAAACATTATCCCCTGCTTCTGATATCGCTTTTGTAGATGAGTGATCTTGGTCAACAGTTCCTTTTCCCGTGCTTTAAACTGATCTCTTAACAACACCACTTCGTTTTCTAACTTTAGCACGTGACTCTCGTGTTCCGTTACACGTGCTTTTAACGACTCCACGCAGTTGTGCTTCTCAGCACGTGCGTGTAACAAGATGGAGTCGCAGCCCAATTTACATATTCCAACTGGTCTGAAATCGCACTCGTGCACTTCGTGACGCGCCTGAGCCTTCAATGAAAGCTGAAGTCCACAGCCCTTATTTCTACAAATCGCAGGACGCAAGTCGCATTCCTGTATATGACGCATAAAATCTTTCAGTCGTATTTCACCGTCACAGCCATTCTGTTTAAACTCACACTCCACAGTCATGTTAAGGACTAGCTCCCTCAGTACAAGCACGTTGTCCAAGTCACCCGTGCCTAAAGGCTGGCAACGAAAAGGACAACATCCGTGTTTGACTACCCATGGCAAAACACAACCCGAGCAAAACACGTGTGCGCATGGTGTCTTTACAGGGTTATCAAGTACAAAATGGCAAAGCAAGCATTTGCGATCGTCTGAAACCTTATTAACAAATTTATCTGTATCAAATCCCATTTTTCACGTTTCTGTCAAAAAATAACGGTTTCAACGCTTCGTTAGTCTGCTAGACAAGCATACCATGCATTTTCCTTCATTCGCGTACACGCGCTGTGAAAATTAATCACCCATTCCTATACTGACACTTGAACAAAACCGGTCACCTGCCGCTGCAGAGATGCGTCAAAAATGACAGCTTTTATTAGTGTCAATTACAGCTTTTTACAAAAAAAATATTAATATTAAAATGCAATATTTAAGCACAACGCATATCAATTAAAACACCAATACGACATTAAGAGCACATTTATGGTATATTAATGTATTTTCAATCCATTAAACTGTAAATATGTATAATTTTAGCACGAATTCCTTCCCGTATCGTGTTCGACGACTTAGAATGGGACATTGTCCGTTAATCGCACGCTTTAAATACCGCAGGATTCTCTATCACTATCGCTCGTCGCTTTATTTTATAGCTGTGTGTGGCACTCGTATCGGAATTGAAACAGAAAAAGTACACGGTAGTTGAAATTGGTCATTTTAAAATCTCAATATTAGTAGAAATGTTGTATTGGTGTTAGATATTTTAAGCTCGATATTTTGAAGCGGCAATATAGTATCTGCGGATCTAAGATGCCGACAAATAGACAAATACAATATTACTTCATGTTAATGGAAACATCGACGTGTTTCATTCATCTCGCGTAATCCAGTGGGTTAGGACTGGAGGTAGTACTCCCACAAAACAGGTGGCAGTAAACTAAAGCTGAAAAGTAGAATACTCTTCAATTAAAGATCAAATTTAACCCTAACCCTAATGTCCATATTACTGCCAATTGTCTCAAGATTACTGCCCGTTGTATATTAAGTTACTCCTCTATCGTTAACGACCCCCACCCACAAGTGAACCTAGCCTGGGAACAAACATTGATATATGTTACCTTGTCCGTAAAATAAATATATTTATTTAACACCCAAACCGTTAATTGAGCCGTATTGAGATTATGATAATGTAATTTTGCCAGAAGTAAAAACAATGAAAAAATCGACAGACTGGAGCCCAGGCTACTGTGGACCATGCGGCCGGTATTCCAGTGTCTATGTTATATTAAGGGAGACCCTGTGACAGATATTCCCGTGTCTATGTTATGATAAGGGAGACCATGGGGGCAGATATTCCCGTGTCTATGTTATATTAAGGGAGACCCTGTGACAGATATTCCCGTGTCTATGTTATATTAAGGGAGACCCTGTGACAGATATTCCCGTGTCTATGTTATATTAAGGGAGACCCTGTGACAGATATTCCCGTGTCTATGTTATATTAAGGGAGACCCTGTGACAGATATTCCCGTGTCTATGTTATATTAAGGGAGACCATGGGGCAGATATTCCCGTGTCTATGTTATATTAAGGGAGATCCTGTGCCAGATATTCCCGTGTCTATGTTATATTAAGGGAGACCCTGTGACAGATATTCCAGTGTCTATGTTATATTAAGGGAGACCCTGTGACAGATATTCCCGTGTCTATGTTATATTAAGGGAGACCCTGTGACAGATATTCCCGTGTCTATGTTATATTAAGGGAGACCCTGTGACAGATATTCCAGTGTCTATGTTATATTAAGGGAGACCCTGTGACAGATATTCCAGTGTCTATGTTATATTAAGGGAGACCCTGTGACAGATATTCCCGTGTCTATGTTATATTAAGGGAGACCATGGGGCAGATATTCCCGTGTCTATGTTATGATAAGGGAGACCATGGGGCAGATATTCCCGTGTCTATGTTATGATAAGGGAGACCATGGGGCAGATATTCCCGTGTCTATGTTATACTAGTATTAAGGGAGATCTTGGAGGCAGATATTCCCGTGTCTATGTAATATTAAGGGAGATCCTGTGGCCGATATTCCAGTGCCTATATTATAATAAGAGGACACTGGGGCCGATATTCCAGTGTTTAGGTATTATATTGAGTGGACCTTGTAGGCAAGCATTCCTGGGTCTATATTATAATAAGGGGACACTGGGGCCGATATTCCAGTGTTTAGGTATTATATTGAGGGGACCTTGTAGGCAAGCATTCCTGGGTCTATATTATAATAAGGGGACACTGGGGCCGACATTCCAGTGTTTAGGTATTATATTGAGGGGACCTTGTAGGCAAGCATACCTGGGTCTATATTATAATAAGGGGACACTGGGGCCGATATTCCAGTGTTTAGGTATTATATTGACCCTGTGGGCCAGCATACCTGGGTCTATATTATAATATTTACATCGCTATTGCATTTCCTTGAACGTTAATGCCCTGTTTGTATTTATTGTCGTATGAATTTCCTCACTAATGATATGCAACTGACATGCGCACTCGAAGTTACGGACATGCATATTCGCAGTGTTGAGCAGAGTTTCTCGCAAGAAAAGGCGTGTACAGTCTACATCCGTTATGTCGAATTCAGTAAGACCGAACAAAATACTTCGACATAACCGAAGTTTGACTTAACGAAATTCTATATAAACGGAGTCAGTTATATGTAAAATGATAGTGTCTGAACGGGACATTGATCCGACTTCGAGATAACAGGAGAATTCGACATAACCGACTTTGACCTAACGGATGTAGACTGCATTACAGCTTACCCTGTTCCAAGGCTGATCTAATGACTAAGTCGGCCACACCACGGTAAATCGCAAATATGTGTGTTTTTACGTTTATTTATCTTCGCTACCGGTTGCCCATATGAGCGACGCCTCCTGAAGAAATTAGTCATTTTAGATTTGTGGAGGATAGTGCATGATACAGACAGAGACCCATTCCAGAGTCTCCTCTGTTTCTTTTACGTGTACGGTGTAAATCACCGACACGAGACCTCGGTTTAACGTCCCATCTGAAAGACTGTTAATTTTATTATGGTCAGACGGTGGATCGAACCTGCGATCCCTGTATTACCAGTCCAGCGTGTTACCACTGGACTACAGATCCGCCTGTATAGTCGCAAATATATCCTAAATATATCTTAAATACAAAGTGTGATGTTTCTTCTTTATGGCAAGAATAAATAATGTAAATACTAGTAATAAATGGGGGTTAATATATTTCATCTGCGTATGAACTAGCTTGGGTTCCAGTCTGTCGATTTTTCACTTTTTAACTCTTTCACCGCCAATGTCGCATAAAAGCGACAGAACAGAACATGCCGTCTGATTAGGCTATATGCTGATTGCTCTTCAGACAGTGGAGCTGAAGCACCTGTCCAAATAGCAAACAACATAGATCCTGATCAGACGCGGCGTTACGCCGCGGCTGATCTGGATCTATGTTGTTTGCACATGCTCTGAATTTATTCGGCGCTGAAAGAGTTAACTTCTGGCAAAATAACAGAAACTCAATACGGCCCAATTAATGGTCTCGGTGTTAAAATATATTTAGTTGACTGACCAGGCAAACTATATCGACGCCTGTTGATATTATCAGAAACTCAATACGGCCCAATTAATGGTCTCAGTGTTAACATATATTTATTTGACTGATCATGCAAACTATATCGACGCCTGTTCCCAGGCTAGGTATGAACTACAGTGGGCGTGTTTAAAGTTGGTCTTCCGCAACCTAACGGCGTTCGGTTAAAGCTTCCTTACAGTATTGTGTGAACATGCATGTATGTAGCCTACTACGGAACGTTAGGTGGAACACTACTTTCTCTAGTATAATAATAATAATAATAATAATAATAAAGACTTTATTTAAATGAGAGTATATATCACAGATGTCTCGCCGGGATTCGACCTAACGGCTCGCTCCCTGGTCATGAGGCTAACGCCCATACTATACTGCACCACGGCGTCCAGGGTGTGAAACACCATAATTGGACATCGTCCAACCATCCCGGAGGTATGCATGGAAATTGCACGTGCACGCGCTTATTCTACAAAGTTGCTAAATGTCAAACCTAAAAATTGGAAAAGGAGAAACGAATTTATTTAAATATGAATTAAACTTTTCTCACGGTTAATATAATGCATTTTGTCCGCGTGATTTATTATCGTCTGCTGCTGAACATTCTTGTTTCGGTTACTTGACATGCGCGTGACGCGCGCGCATCAGACACATGGCAACCAGAAGCGTGTTATTTGAGTTGAAAAGGCATCTTTTATTTAGTACAAAAAGACGTTGAACTCATAAAAACGGACATGTGCTACACAAGGTGTTAAAGATCACAATAATGCCAAAATTCCGACATCTTTGGAAAGATATAATTTTATATATATGAAAATGTCAAAATGGGTCTGTTTCCTCTCTTGTTACAGTAATAAACACTGGCTTCTTGAGAACAACATAGACAACTAATCCATACTACGGACGAGTGTAATTTAATAATACCAATCACTGTACTTCTTGTACAACCTACCAACTGTCACACTGTTTACCAAATAGTCCCGCTGTCTATTGAACCTATAATTATCACGTTATCTGGTAATAGCTATGCTGCCGTAGTAATTATCACGCTGTCTAGTAATAGTCACGCTGTCGTAGCCACTGCCACGCTGAATAGTAATAGTCACGCTGCCGTACCCACTGTCACGCTGTCTAGTAATAGTCACGCTGCCGTAGCCACTGTCACGATGTCTAGTAATAGTCACACGCTACAGTAGCCAATATCACGTTATCGAGTAATAGTCACGCTGTCGCAGCTACTGTCACGCGGTCTAGTAATAGGCACGCTGCCGTAGCCACTGTCAGGTTGTATAGTAATAGTCACGCTGCCGTAGCCACTGTCATGTTGTATAGTGATAGTCACGCTGCTGTAGCCACTCTCACGCTGTATAGTAATAGTCACGCTATCGTAGCAACTGTCACGCTGTATAGTAATAGTCACGCTGCCGTAGCCACTATCACGCTGTCTAGTAATAGTCACGATGCCGTAGCATAGTCACACTGCCTTAGTCATTGTCTCGCTGTCTAGTAATATGCACGCTTTCTAATCGTTTTACGTCAAGAAAACACGTCAATGCTTACAATTACAACGTTATTCCCGGATGATCAAAACCCGACAAAGCTGTCCGATTAGCACAGTGGTTAGCGCGCTCGCCTCTCACCAATGCAACCCGGGTTCGATCCTCGGACCGGGAAGTATGTGAGATGGTACGGTGGTCGCCAGATCGGACAGGTGGGTTTTTCTCCGGGTACTCCGGTTTCCCCCCACACGAATGACCATATATATGCTTTCATCCACGCCAACGAGAGTGATTAATATAAGTTGTTAAAACTTGCTTCGCAATCGTTGTAAAAATAAATAAAGTTTAAGCTAAAACCCGACGTGACTGATGTCAGTGTCGACGTGGAGACTCCGTTGTGTAATGGATGCGGACTCCGCCTTGTAACCGATATGTTGTGAGTTCGAGTCCCGTCAGGAAATACACATATATCCACATTACCTCTTTTCTCTTCCTCATGGCGATGGATTCCGCCAGGAATGAGGTCTCGAGAGCAATTGATCTAATGTTGTAAATACTTGTTTCGCTATCGAGCTAAAATAAAGTGTATAAACCGTATCAGTTTGACTGAGAATTATCATTTTAATAATAATAATATTAATAATAATAATATATAAATTATTATTATTATTATTATTATTATTATTAATTATTATTATATATATAATAATAAATACTTTATTTTACGAGAGAACTCATTTAGCAAAAGTTAATCTACGATGAGACCGTCAACATAACTATATACAAATCAAATGCAATCAAAACATATGTGAACACTGTACATTGGAATGATATAGTAATGTAAAAGCTGAAAAGTAGATAAACTACATATGTAATGGAATATGATGCTATATGGCAGTGTCTAGTACGTGGACGTTGACTTCAAATCACGTGCCCCTCACCCTCACCGCTGCAGGTTCGAATTCAACTGGGGGTGTCGAATTCTTCCATGTGAGAAATCTACTCAGCCAGCTTGCGAACGGTCGGTGGTTCTACCGCATGCTTGAACTACTTCTCGGAGAGGCACCCGAGTTCTTCCTCCACTAACTGCTGGGTAGTCGATGCCACCCAACATCAAAAGCACAGTAAGTCACGATTTCCTGATTAATTCCAATGAGAGACATTGGTCAGTTACTGCCCCTGAATACTCCCTAAACGTAGGTAGGTCCTATTAAGTGTTTTCCTCTGTTTTTATCGTTGTTTCCTTTGCACAAGATATTAGCAATTTTATTCCACTTTCGTTTCTTACGAGTATTATATTATTATATCTCTATTTGCTACAGTATATGCAATGGGTACTTATTTATAAAAGAATGTTATCAGTTAATTAACACGACTTTGATAAAATCACATTTATCATACCGCAACATCTGGTTAGGGAACAACAGTAAAAACAAAGTATTCTAACTCAAAGGACCTATTCACATTTTGAATAAATCAGACTTGATCTGCCAAGGGAGGTAATAGAAAATTAGAAATGTGTCTCATTACTGCAAGCTTGGTATTCGAGGAACCTCGGTGTTTTAGAGCGATAAAACACCACTATCAGAGAGTGTATGTGTGTTTTACGTTTATTTATCCTCGCTACCCGTTACTCATATGAGCGACGCCTCCTGAAGAGATTAGTCATTTTAGATTTTGGAGGATAGTGCATGATACAGACAGAGACCCATTCCAGAGTCTCCTCTGGTTCTTTTACGTGCACGGTGTAAAGCACCGACACGAGACCTCGGTTTAACGTTCCATCTGAAAGACTGTTAATTTTATTAGGGTCAGACGGGGGGTCGAACCTGCGATCCCTGGATTACCAGCGTGTTACCACTGGACTACAGATCCGTCTGTAACAGAGAGTCATCCATAGTGATCCTAGAAGTTGTACTATGTGTGGAACCCGGCCGCGTGCGGGCATTGAGAGATATTCATGAACACGATGTTTCAAATTTTATTAAGCCAATTCTTGATGCCGTAAACCTGATTGCTGTGTCAACAAATTATTCATTAATCAAATCTCAGCAGCGGTGTCCTTTGATGTGTGTTGATTATTGTTGACAGGTGGACAGATGGTCAATTGTAGTTCCGTGTCCGATCCGGTCCGGCTAACGTCATTGTCAATTATCGTCAACCACACCTCTTAAGTACCGGCCAATGTGTTGTTGGATAACGCATAGGCCAACTGCGGTACAACGTGAATGGATATAGTTAAATATTGGAATTCCGACGTCCCCTTCTCCAGATACCGCAGCTCCAGATGCTTGTCGATGTTGAGTACATGTTTGGCCAAAAAGTGCAGCTCATTCGCAGATTTTCACGAACAATTCATAATGCATTTATGTTTGTAGATTTGCATCATATTAATATAAAATAACTACTAATTAAACAAAATCGGACCAAGGAAATATATGCCATCTGCAATGCTCGAGCTAATGTCCCTGGGCGATTCCTGAGTGTTTCCTGGAAATATTAAATGTGCTCCATGTAGTTAACGTCATTTTCGTATGATCTATTATGTCATTTTTAGGAATACAGTGAAACCTGTGTTAGTGGTCACCTCTATTATACAGTGAAACCTGTGTTAGTGGTCACCTCTATTATACAGTGAAACCTGTGTTAGTGGTCACCTCTATTATACAGTGAAACCTGTGTTAGTGGTCACCTCTATTATACAGTGAAACCTGTGTTAGTGGTCACCTCTATTATACAGTGAAACCTGTGTTAGTGGTCACCTCTATTATACAGTGAAACCTGTGTTAGTGGTCACCTCTATATACAGTGAAACCTGTGTTAGTGGTCACCTCTATTATACAGTGAAACCTGTGTTAGTGGTCACCTCTATTATACAGTCAAACCTGTGTTAGTGGTCACCTCTATTATACAGTCAAACCTGTGTTAGTGGTCACCTCTATTATACAGTCAAACCTGTGTTAGTGGTCACCTCTATTATACAGTCAAACCTGTGTTAGTGGTCACCTCTATTATACAGTCAAACCTGTGTTAGTGGTCACCTCTATTATACAGTCAAACCTGTGTTAGTGGTCACCTCTATTATACAGTGAAACCTGTGTTAGTGGTCACCTTTATTATACAGTGAAACCTGTGTTAGTGGTCACCTCTATTATACAGTGAAACCTGTGTTAGTGGTCACCTCTATTATACAGTGAAACCTGTGTTAGTGGTCACCTCTATTATACAGTGAAACCTGTGTTAGTGGTCACCTCTATTATACAGTGAAACCTGTGTTAGTGGTCACCTCTATTATACAGTGAAACCTGTGTTAGTGGTCACCTCTATTATACAGTGAAACCTGTGTTAGTGGTCACCTCTATTATACAGTGAAACCTGTGTTAGTGGTCACCTCTATTATACAGTGAAACCTGTGTTAGTGGTCACCTCTATTATACAGTGAAACCTGTGTTAGTGGTCACCTCTATTATACAGTCAAACCTGTGTTAGTGGTCACCTCTATTATACAGTCAAACCTGTGTTAGTGGTCACCTCTATTATACAGTCAAACCTGTGTTAGTGGTCACCTCTATTATACAGTCAAACCTGTGTTAGTGGTCACCTCTATTATACAGTCAAACCTGTGTTAGTGGTCACCTCTATTATACAGTCAAACCTGTGTTAGTGGTCACCTCTATTATACAGTGAAACCTGTGTTAGTGGTCACCTCTATTATACAGTGAAACCTGTGTTAGTGGTCACTCTATTATACAGTCACCTGTGTTAGTGGTCACCTCTATTATACAGTCAACCTGTGTTAGTGGTCACCTCTATTATACAGTCAAACCTGTGTTAGTGGTCACCTCTATTATACAGTCAAACCTGTGTTAGTGGTCACCTCTATTATACAGTCAAACCTGTGTTAGTGGTCACCTCTATTATACAGTCAAACCTGTGTTAGTGGTCACCTCTATTATACAGTCAAACCTGTGTTAGTGGTCACCTCTATTATACAGTCAAACCTGTGTTAGTGGTCACCTCTATTATACAGTCAAACCTGTGTTAGTGGTCACCTCTATTATACAGTGAAACCTGTGTTAGTGGTCACCTCTATTATACAGTGAAACCTGTGTTAGTGGTCACCTCTATTATACAGTGAAACCTGTGTTAGTGGTCACCTCTATTATACAGTGAAACCTGTGTTAGTGGTCACCTCTATTATACAGTGAAACCTGTGTTAGTGGTCACCTCTATTATACAGTGAAACCTGTGTTAGTGGTCACCTCTATTATACAGTGAAACCTGTGTTAGTGGTCACCTCTATTATACAGTGAAACCTGTGTTAGTGGTCACCTCTATTATACAGTGAAACCTGTGTTAGTGGTCACCTCTATTATACAGTGAAACCTGTGTTAGTGGTCACCTCTATTATACAGTGAAACCTGTGTTAGTGGTCACCTCTATTATACAGTGAAACCTGTGTTAGTGGTCACCTCTATTATACAGTGAAACCTGTGTTAGTGGTCACCTCTATTATACAGTGAAACCTGTGTTAGTGGTCACCTCTATTATACAGTGAAACCTGTGTTAGTGGTCACCTCTATTATACAGTGAAACCTGTGTTAGTGGTCACCTCTAGTATACAGTGAAACCTGTGTTAGTGGTCACCTCTATTATACAGTGAAACCTGTGTTAGTGGTCACCTCTATTATACAGTGAAACCTGTGTTAGTGGTCACCTCTATTATACAGTGAAACCTGTGTTAGTGGTCACCTCTATTATACAGTGAAACCTGTGTTAGTGGTCACCTCTATTATACAGTGAAACCTGTGTTAGTGGTCACCTCTATTATACAGTGAAACCTGTGTTAGTGGTCACCTCTATTATACAGTGAAACCTGTGTTAGTGGTCACCTCTATTATACAGTGAAACCTGTGTTAGTGGTCACCTCTATTATACAGTCAAACCTGTGTTAGTGGTCACCTCTATTATACAGTCAAACCTGTGTTAGTGGTCACCTTTATTATACAGTCAAACCTGTGTTAGTGGTCACCTCTATTATACAGTCAAACCTGTGTTAGTGGTCACCTCTATTATACAGTCAAACCTGTGTTAGTGGTCACCTCTATTATACAGTCAAACCTGTGTTAGTGGTCACCTTTATTATACAGTGAAACCTGTGTTAGTGGTCACCTCTATTATACAGTCAAACCTGTGTTAGTGGTCACCTCTATTATACAGTCAAACCCGTGTTAGTGGTCACCTCTATTATACAGTCAAACCTGTGTTAGTGGTCACCTTTATTATACAGTCAAACCTGTGTTAGTGGTCACCTCTATTATACAGTCAAACCTGTGTTAGTGGTCACCTCTATTATACAGTGAAACCTGTGTTAGTGGTCACCTCTATTATACAGTCAAAACTGTGTTAGTGGTCACCTCTATTATACAGTCAAACCTGTGTTAGTGGTCACCTCTATTATACAGTCAAACCTGTGTTAGTGGTCACCTCTATTATACAGTCAAACCTGTGTTAGTGGTCACCTCCATTATACAGTCAAACCTGTGTTAGTGGTCACCTCTATTATACAGTCAAACCTGTGTTAGTGGTCACCTCTATTAAGCAGCCAACCTGCATTAAGCAGCCAGTTTTCAGATTCCCAACATGTTACTGTATTATACATTTAACCTCTAAGCACCCCATGAAGCCATTACCAATACGACATACATTGACAATATAGTAGCCAAACCAATGTTCATAATAAAGTCCAGAATATCATGTAGTCCCAGTAATACCTATGGAGGTGGGATAGATATGGCGACTACTGATCCACTGCATGATAGCTAAATGGCTGTCGTTTGTATGGAGATATAATAGTATATGAACCTAAATCTCTATGAAGGAAAGGGATAAGCAGTCACCTGTGGTAAGCAGCCTCTTTCTGTGATTACATTGCCTGGCTGCTTAAGACAGGTTTGACTGTAGATGAAAATGAGTAAGAAACTCGGTGCCAGAATGGTCTAGAACACGCCTTCCACCGCTATCGTCCATGTATCGCTCCCTACACGGGACAAGTGATGAAGAATTAATGGCATGTGAGAAACATGTGTCAGTCGCTTGCTGAGGTTTGGAGAATTGAGTAATGGTTTCTACCGAGGAATTCATTTTAATGTGTGTGGTCATCTCCACCACAACATATTTGACTGTGCACGATAATGTTCCACTGTGTGTTTTACGCTTATTTACCGTCGCTACCGGTTGCCCATATGAGCGACGCCTCCTTAAGAGATTAGTCATTTTAGAATTTGGAGGATAGTGCAATGATACAAACAGAGACCCATTCCAGAGTCTCCTCTGGTTCTTTTACTTGCATGTGTATAGCACCGTCAAGAGACCTCGGATTAAAGTTATATCTGAAAGACTGTTAATTTTATTAGGGTTAGACGAGGGACCCAACCTGCGATCCCTGGATTACCAGTCCAGCGTGTTACCACTGGACTACATATTCGTCTGTGATAATGTTCCAGAGTGAGCCCTGTCAAAAGATGAGCAAAAAGAGTAATATATAGATATAGATAATTATATATAACCGTTTTGTTTATATTTTGTACTTTTTAACATAAATATAACACAATGTAAGTAATTAGCATGTCATAAAGAGTTGCAACAACATTATTTGGTCATTTATTATTATCACTTTCTAAACTTGAACGTTTTAGAAGAATTTATTATTATAGTTTCCGTTCATGAATCTGGCAACGTGCCTAGCTCCTCTACCATTCAAACATTCCTCTTTCAGACTATGTACATGTACATTCGAGGATCAAATAACAAGGATATCCATACCCGAGTTGTTACGGTCGTTGACTTAAAATGACTTGCCACTGTATTTTTTCAAATTCACTATTTCATGTGAGGACACTACACAACTGTCTTGGTTGTGGAAAGTCAGTAGTGTTACCCGGGTGTTAGTCTGGGTTCCAGTCTGTCAATTTTTCACTTTTTAACTTCTGGCAAAATGATATGATCAGAAACTCAATACGGCCAAATTAATGGTATCGGTGTTAAAATATATTTATTTGACTGACCAGTTCCTAGGCTATCCGGGTGTTCGTCCGTGCCTAAAATACTGTCCGCAGGAATAATGCTCTGGTCTGGGTATTTCCCACCACGATCAGCTGGGCAGTCGCCATATAACCTAAGCCGCCAGTTGGAATGTTAGACCCCCCTCCCAAGTAACGCACGAACTACCAATCAACTAGTCGAAGAGCTGTCCGTACACGCTAGCCTGGGAACAGGCATCGATATATTTTGCCTGGTCAGTCAAATAAATATAGTTTAACACCTGGGCCGTATTGAGTTTCTGATGTCATTTAGCTAGAAGTTAAAAAGTGAAAAATCGACAGATTGGAACCCAGGCTACGTACACGCGTATATGGAATAGATCATATGTGTGTTTGTGCTGTACCTTTGTTTATCGTCGCCATCGTCGCTAACGGTTGACATATGAGCGATGCCTCCTGGGTAGCGCAATGATATAGCCATAGACTCATTCAAGAGTTCCTTCTCGTGTACGTGCACGCTGTCAAGCCCCGACATGTGACCTCGGTTTAAAGTCTCATCCGAAAGACAATGATATGAGTCAATTTAGTAGGATATAGATGGGGATCTAACCTGCGACCACTGGATTACAAGTCTAGCGTTAACCACTGGATCGCAGATCCACTGGGTTTGCTGTGTATCTACATAATACAGTAGATGCACACTCCAAGGGCGATAAGCTGAATTGTTATGCGTTGTTTATAGTGATGAGTTACTTCCCATACATAACGCTATTTTGTGCTTCAGTTGGTATTGAATTTGGTAGTTTGTTATGGCTTAATTGCCCAACTGTGTTAAACGAAGTCAGGCCCGTAGCCACACTGAGGCGCACCAAGGAAGTTGCCTCGGTTAAAATTTCCAAAGCAAAAATAAATAAATGAAAAATTAAATAAATAAAATGCAAAAAATATCCATTTGCTGTATAAAATGTTGATAGCTAGAGAAAGGTCAGTACATAATTATACGTCTAATCTCATTAAATCAGAAAACACAGGAAGTCGCTACATGCCCCGGACCCTCCCCCCCATAGATTGCCTCTGGCTGCGGTACTGGAAGGAACTGTTACTATAGCAGCCGAACCTTTTTTGCTGAGCGGCTGGCCACTGTACAACTCATGTAGCACTAACGACTAGCCTTTAACCTTAGTGTATATGTAGTTCTCTTTAGCACTCTATCTCACTTAGTTTAGTTTAATCATATTGTGTTTTACGTTTATTTGATCGTCGCTACCGGTTGCCCATATGAGCGACGCCTCCTGAAGATATTAGTCGTTTTAGATTTTGGAGGATAGTGCATGATACAGACAGAGACCCATTCCAGAGTCTCCTCTGGTTCTTTTACGCGCACGTTGTAAAGCACCGACACGATACCTCGGTTTAACGTCCCATCCGAAAGACTGTTAATTTTATTAGGGTCAGACGGGGGATCGAACCTGCGATCCCTGGATTACCAATCCAGCGTGTTACCACTGGACTACAGACCCTTCTGTTTTAATCATATTTTATTGCATTCATTCTATATATACAATGTACAAAATACTAGATTGTAACAAACATAGTGACTGACTATATGAGTTGTGCAAATACTAAAATTGATGATTACTAGTATAACAATAATAATAGAAGACCTATATAAGCTATAATAGCTTTCGGTTCTAATCCTTTTTCATTCATGTATCTAAATTTGTGTAAACTGTATTTTTGTATATGCTGTATGGTTTGAAATAAACTATGTTTAAACTAAAAGGAAAATGAAGAAGAAAATTAGCAAAATATAGATATAGAAGCAGTGGCCCCTTTATCCGCCATAGTTATTTCTTTTCAAAAGTTGACTTACGACTATGGCTGATTTAAATCCAATATTACAAAGCTTTGTGTATGATACATTGTGAGGTTTCATCAACTTGGTAAAGCGCACGTGTCGTCTCATGTACTTCAAATGTTCGCTAATTGATCGTTGTGCGCCCGCCGGCGAATCTAAACATTTTGCTCAGATTATAGTTCATCGTCAGTAGAACACTACTTTTCTTACTTTTGTTTTGTTTAATTTTATTTAAATTTATTAAACTTAGTGTCCAGAACATAATCTTACGGTCGTCATGTACATGTACTATATATGTATATATATTCCTATGTATATATATAGTAAGCATTTTACTCTTGATATGCAAATTTGAATCCGTAACTTTCCGAAATCCCACGGAAATTATCGTTCAATGGTGGCATGGCAGCGTCGTGAATCTCCGCCATCTCTCGGCGAGACATTGGGTCACGACTCACGATGATGCATTCGAGACTACAGCATAGATGTTTCAATAACAGACGGATATGTAATGGACATAGTTAACACGTTTTACAGACGGATCTGTAGTCCAGTGGTTAACACGTTGGACTGGTAATCCAGGGATCGCAGGTTCGATCCCCCGTCTGACCCTAATAAAATTAACAGTCTTTCAGATGGGACGTTAAACCGAGGTCTCGTGTAGGTGCTGTACACCGTGCACGTAAAAGAACCAGAGGAGACTCTGGGATGGGTATCTGTCTGTATCATTGCACTATCCTCCAATATCTAAAATGACTAATCTCTTCAGGAGGCGTCGCTCATATGGGTAACCGGTAGCGACGATAAATAAACGTAAAACACACACACGATGTTTCAATATATCGACGCGATGGATATGCATTCAGTGCTAACTGCCGGATTTGTATTTCGAGGGAATATGACCAACATTGGGGGTGTGGCACAAAAAAGGGCCGTTTTCGTATGAAGTTATCATATGTCACCATGAAAAAAAATAAGATGCCTTCTCCGGCTGTCAACATTTTATCTCACCATCACCAGCCACTTCAAGAACACCATCCTACTAGACACACTACAACATTAATACTCTACCCTACTTCACGAATAATCGATGGTGTCTAGTACGAACTTTATCGACCTGGTACCCTCGCCTGTACGGTTCTAAAACAAACATACTCAAACAACAACGACGACGACGACGACGACGACGACGACGACGACGACGACGACGACGACGACGACAGCTGCAGCAGCAGCAGCAGCAGCAGCAGCAGCAGCAGCAGCAACAACTACAACAAACAACAACAACAATCGGAAGACATAATGACAATTGCTAACTTCTCTGCAAACGCGACACATGTCTGTCATATTCATAAAATAAAATGCATGTTAACAAAAACTTTTGACCGGCCTTATTTCAGCTAATTTCAAATAGCTAAAACTATGCTGCCTCTGACTGCATCGTTTACACCTGCACTATGTACAGCATGGCGTATGGACGTTTAGGACTACTTTGCTTTGTCACTGCTGTTGTCCGGACTATTTGTTGTGAAACCGGAAAACTGGCGGGAAAGGAAAAAAACATGGGAAATGGTGAGTTTGTTTAAAAATATTTATTTGAAATAATGTACAAATCATGATATATTACACATATGGTACCAATGACACGCGTGTTTAAATGAAAGCTATATATTTTTATAAATAAAATATAAGCTTATTAAAATTCCCTCCACTCCGTAAAATGCCGATGTAAGATATGGTGATTGATTTAATTGTCCACGCTTTACTGTCGACCTATGTTAACTATATGTATTGATACATGTATATAGAAAATAAGAAATGTTGTAAGTAAGTAAAAACTATAGCTTAGTTTATACAAATTTATTTGATCTCGATTGCGGGTTCTTATAGCTTATATTAATCACTCTCGAGATCTCATTCCTGATGGAATCCATCGCCACGAGGGAGAGAGAAGAGGCATGTGGAATTTAAATGCCTTGTCTAAGGGCACAACCGTAAAGTCTCCAGCGGGGCTCGAACTCCGGGCCTTTCGCACATGAAGCGAACGAGCAACCACTGAGCTATCACGAATGCCTATATATTCCTATAAAATATAGCTTAATGAACTACATAACCAGTAAGAATGGATATCGAATGATATATTATATTAGCTGTATTGATAATTAAGAAGTGACAATGAAACAGATATATCACATACTGCCTGAGTAGCGATTCGTTAGAAAACCTACGAAAAAGATGAAACTGCAGAAGGAACGACTAATGAAGATGTTTAACTTGGAAACTGTTTTCTCACACGCCTATAAATATACTGGCCTTGTGGAATCCATCGCATGTATGGAGAGAGAGAGAGGAGAGAGAAGAGAGAGAGAGATAGATAGAGAGAGAGAGAAGAGAGAGAGAGAGAGAGAGAGAAAGAGAGAGAAGATGGGGGGCGGGAGGGAGGAGGGAGAGAGAGAGAGGGAGGAGGGGAAGAGAGAGAGAGAGAGAGAGAGAGAGAGAGAGAGAGAGAGAGAGAGGAGGCAATGTGGAATTTAAGCACATTGTCTAAGGGCACAAGGGCGCTTACTCAGTGCCTCTGACAACTGTTGCAACGAAACACACATTTCGAGCATTCTCGAATTAGTATTTCCGTGCATTCGGAAGATGTCTGTAGATCTGTAGAGCGTTGTCTTGTAAGTTTAAATTTAAACTTTATATATTTTACAACGATTGCGAAGCAAGTTTTAAAAAATTATATTAATCACTCTCGTTGGCGAGGATGAAAGCGTATATGTAGTCATTCGTGTTGGAAGAAACCGGAGTACCCGGAGAAAACCCACCTGTTCGATCTGGCGACCACCGCACCAACTCACATACTTCCCGGTCCTGTTGTCTTGTAGTGTGAGGGGTCTTGAAGATGTCGGTAATGGTGTGGTAAAAAGTGACAACTGGAGGAGGCATCTTCCTCTTCAGGGTGACATGTCCTGATGGTTTCTTCTATCCGAAGGGCTCTTCTTATGGCCACCCTTCTCACTGTTGATCATCCCGCAGCAGCATATAAACGGATGTGGCAGTTAGATACCTTGTCGTCTAGGTCGCTCCAGGGCCAGACCATACCACCACCACCTCCGTTAAATAAGGCAGAGGAGAGGTGGTGAAGTGTGTGTCCCTTGTTGCAAGGTCGACGACCAGAAAATCCAAGTATTCTACGCTGCTAATGCGAGATGTGCCACGACCGCGATGTGCACGCCGTGAGGAGATCGGCCTGTACTTGTCTATGCTTGTTCTCCTTATAATGCCTTTAGGCCAAACGCTTGCGATTCTCGTTGCAATTCGCTTGCTTTAGAATGGCACGGAAGCGCAAGTAAAAGTGGCAAGCCATCGCCAACTAACCGCCTCATAGAGCAGTCACACGTGAGAGGAAACGCGAGCGGAGGGGGTAACATTATGCAAAATGTGGAAGTGTGTGGTATGTTGGCGATTAGTGTGCAAGGAAATATTCCATACATTCTATTTGCGGTTAATTGGCGAATATTCGCGTTCAATTCGTGTTCAATTCCCACTCGTTGCAATGGAATTGATGTGTGTCTGAAGTGGGTTTGTAGTCCACTCGAGTGTGTCGAAGATTTGGCGGGAAATAAGAAAGGTGGCGATGGAAAACATTTTCGAAAGCATGCAATCAGTTTGTGATTCTTCGGGTTTCGTCGCAATTCATTTTGTTCGTTTATAATCAGATTGCGATTAATTGGCGATTACTTTTTTCTATACATAGTTCCCGTGTGACGTCATCATTCCTACTGTGGCTGCCATTTTGATTGGCAAAGTTGATCAGTTGATCAGATATTATATATAATATATAGTAGCGTGATTTTGTTTTCTTCATAAAATATTTATTTTTCATCCCATCACGATGTACATTGTTGGAAAGCTCTCAATGGACATATTTTTGTATCTTTTCACAAATTTTGTATCACTAACGAATAAATAATAATTTACCTGTTGTCGCAAACCTCTCTTTCTTCTTATGTCTATTGTCCGATATAAATGTTCTAACCATGGTCTATCCTATCGTAGACTCGCTGGAGTTGTCTAGGGGGTATCTCTACGGCCCTTCAATAATGCTCTAACCAGGGTCTATCCTATCGTAGACTCGCTGGCGTTGTCTATGGGGTATCTCTACGGTCCTTCAATAATGCTCTAACCAGGTATATTCTATCGTAGACTCGCTAGCGTTGTCTAGGGGGTTTCTCTACCGTCCTTCAATAATTTATAACTCAACACAGTCTATCATTTTCCTTTGTATAATATAATTTACAACAATCGCCTTTATTTTATATCTATACATGTATCATATATTCGTGATCTCTTGTATCTTATTATTCGCCTCACTATTTCAATGTGTTCATAATAGTTCTATGACGATACTAATTTCCTTCCAATAGATATATTAGCCAAAACAATCGTTTCTTACAAGGCCTAATTATCTTCCGTTCACGTATTTAATACGACTTTAATATTTAAGAGTTAATACTTCTACTATCATAGAAACAGTTTATATCTTAAAAGTGAGTTACATCATTTCCCTAATGCCTCCATGGCTGGATAAAAATGCACTAATTTCTTCATCATTTCTCATTTCTTAAATAGCAGAATTAACATCTATAACAGACATAACGGCGCCAAATATCTGTGATGTTATACAATATTATTACATGTTTCTCTGTCATCAAGAAAGCGGCGATTATCTTACATAACTGACCACCTGCACTCGGTAGTGACACCATATATTTTGTTCCCGCGCCAACAGAGAACGCATAATTTAGGCGCGAAAATAATAGCAGACGATTATACATATTACATAAAAATCATAATCTTACATGGTTAACAATGTGTCATATATATAAATAAATAAATGTATTTATATAATACATTTCTATTTATTAGGGATGGCAACGAATATTCGAATATTCGTTCGGACGTCCGAATATCCGAATACTTTTACGGTATTCGAATATTCGTAAAAAAAAAAGAAATTGAAATAAACTGTCATAAAATCAGATGCATCGGTGTTGTTTTCATTTGAATCCATCATAAAACCTTGGAAATTCTAAGTCAGAATACAAAAGAAATCGCCCCAGGATGTGTGACTAAATCATGCATGTTGTGGTCCCCTCGATCGCAGGTGTTTATTCACTTAATTGATACTCTCCCAGGTAATCGGATAATTACAGTAAATTGGTGTATATACGGTAGGTATGTCGTGTTTGATTTAATGTTATCAAGGGGTAATATAATTAATTTGTTTGCAAATTATTGTTTATAAACATTTAAATAACAAAGTTCTAACACATAATTGTAATTAAAGACAAATTAGAAAATTGTTTGCCAATTATTGTTGCTTGGTTAATATCGGTAGTCTTTGAAATGGTTTTAAAAACGTTTAGACAAGAAACTTCTTCGAAATATCACAGGAAGTTTGCAACAACATTCACGCCCATGTTAATTTTCAATTAACTGCTCAATATTACAAAAGGTCAACATATTATATAAGTATATATATATATATATATATAAATATATATTTATTTGCGCGTTCACCAGAATCCCTGCAGTTAATGCTTAAGGATGTAGAGACTTACTGTGAAACATGGGGTCTGAAAATTAATATAAACATAACCAAAGTTATGATTTTTGAAATTGGTCGGCCAACTACAGCTGATATATACATTTACGGTACAAAAATAGAAAACGTAAGTTCGTTTAAATACCTAGGTATTAACCTATATAAAAACGGAAACTGGCTACGTACCCAAAAACATATAGCTCAGCACGCTTCCTTTTCATTACACAGTTTGTTTTCTGTATTTCACCAGATTGAATTACCACTGTCTAGAAAAGTACAGTTATTTGATATATTAGTTGGTTCTGTTCTAAATTTCTGTTCAGAAATATGGGGTGTACATGCCGCTACAGACATTGAAATGGTCCATGTCAAATTTTTGCGACGTTTGTTAGGTGTCAGGCAGTCCACAAACTTATCAGCATTATACGGGGAACTTGGCCGTGTGCCGTTACATATATTTAGAAAATTTACTCTGCTGAAATACTGGAACAAATTGTTAGCTAAAGATGAATCATCTTTGACTTTTAAAATGTACTCATCAATGAGAAACGATGCGGACAATAATGTTACATATCGAAATAAAAATTGGGCTATGTATATTAAAAATATTCTTGATGAGCATGGGTTTGCGTATGTATTGAGGGACCAGGTTATTGATAACCACACTCTTATGTTAATTAAACAACGTATATTTGATAACTATTATCAGTCATGGTATTCGGACATAAACAATTCCCCGCGTCTACAGTCATACTGTATTTTTAAACATAATTTTGACCGCGAGATATACCTTGAATGTATATATGAGAGAAAATATCTTATTGCGCTGTCTAGATTTCGGGTGTCTGCTCATCATTTATTTATAGAATCAGGTCGATATAGCAATATACCTCGGGAACAACGACTCTGTAAATCATGTAGTATGAAAAGACTTGAATCTGAATTCCACTTTTTATTGGTCTGCCCTAACTACAGGGATTTGAGGATAAGGTACTTTAAACCATATTTCTGTCATTGGCCAAGCCTAAATAAGTTTGCCTCATTGTTAAATTCTACCTCTAAAATTGTAATAAATAATTTGTCAAAGTATCTCTACTTTGCAAATAAGATAAGGGTTTCTGTTTGAGTTTGGTCAAAGAACATGATTGTCTATTATGTATTATCTATATTCGTCAAAATCTACTTGTTACATGCAACCGTTTTTCTGAATTTGTATATGACCTTCAGAAAATGGTATCTATATAATAACATGTCTTCTCTGAAAATTTGTATATAACACTTTAAACATTATAATAATGTTTTATGTGAAATAAACTGATTGAATTGAATTGAATTGAATATAAGTACGATTTTTATGATATTGTCCATATTAAATGTTGATGGTTAAGTTATTGTCAAAAATATTGTCAAAAACTTAAAATTCTAAAAATGCCGCCTGCTCAGTCACACGTTTGGAAATACTTCACTCGCTCTGAGAATAAGAAAACTGCTAGGTGTAGTTTGTGCAAATTGGACTTAACATATTCTGGTACAACGTCAAATCTAAATAATCATTTGAAAAACAAACACCCTTCAACGGAAAGCAGTTCAAATGACTCTAAAAAGCAAGTGACGATGTCTTCTTTTGTGAAAACGCCCAGGCAATTTAATGTTGGTGAAAGTGAACGTGTTACACAGGCAATTGCGGATATGATCGTAACGGATTATTTGCCCCTGAGTCTTGTTGAAGGAGATGGATTTCGCCACTTAATGGCAATTGTGGCTCCAGATTATAAAGTTCCATGTCGAAATACTATTCGCGCACGCGTCGTGAAACGTTACGACAGCGAGAAGGACATTCTCATAGCTGAACTAGAGTCGATTCAGTCAGCATCCATCACCACGGATACATGGACATCAAATGCTACGGAAAGCTACATAACGGTCACCGAGCATCATATCACCAATGACTGGGAAATGAAGGCCAATGTCTTAATGACTAGGTCTATGCCAGAACGACACACTGGGGAGAACCTCGCCAATAAGTTGAAGGACTGTATTTCGGAGTTTAATCTAGATGGGAAAGTGAACACTTGTGTCCACGATAATGCAAGGAACATTATGAGTGCTGGTGAAAAGTGTGAGGAGTGGGGAGACTTAGGGTGCTTTGCACACACCTTGCAGTTATGTATCAAGCCTGCATTAGAATTGCAAACAGTGACAAAGACCGTCACCAAGGGCAGGAAATTAGTAGGTCATTTCAAACACTCTACAACCTTGACAGCTGAGATGAGGAAACGCCAAAAACTTCTTGAAGAGCCTGAACATTCATTGATTCAGGATGTTCCAACTCGCTGGAATTCAACACAGCTCATGTTAGGAAATGTTATTCACAAATTAAAAGTTTTAAAATGTCAGGTGTGTTTTTCATTCATAACAATTCTGTATAATGGCCACAATCTATAATGTATACGGATGCCTCATGTCAGATATCATCAACAAATAGCATGTCCGACTGGATTCTAGTGATACACTGTTTAATTAATCTACGACTTTCCCAATCCATCGGCACAGTAAATTCCAATGGGAAATATGTGTAAGAAACACAGGCCATATTTTATTTACATACTTTATTCACTCCGGAAGTAATACATGCATGTATGTATCAAAAATGTATGTTTACTATGCATATATGCAGTCCTATTCATACACCAGTTACGTCGAATGTAAAATTATAATTATGCATAGCGAGGTGACTGGTGTTAAATACAATGTGTACAGAGGATGATAACAATAACTGATTGAGTCGTCGCCATATTTACACGGCCATACCCGGAAGAAGTCACACTGAAACAGAAAGTAGGTTTTGAATCTTTTGACAGAATCATGATCGAATATTCGAATATTCGAATACTTTCCCAATCGAATATTCGAATAGCAAAATTGCTATTCGTTGCCATCACTACTATTTATATATGACAATAATTTATTCGTGCAAATAGATTGTTTGTTTTTTCTATCTTTTGCACAATCATCCTATCTGTATCTATGACATGAACGCCTGTTCACCGACAGTGGCGGACGATATGGTTATGGTGTCTTTTTCGCGGTTCGGTCTTCAGCGCATGATATATTTTGTTCCCGCGCAAACAGAGAACTGATAATTTAGGCGCGAAAATAATAGCAGACGATTATTACATAAAACTCATAATCTTACATGGTTAACAATGTGTCATATATATAAATAAATAAATGCATTTATATAATACATTTCTATTTATATATGACAATAATTTATTCGTGCAAATAGATTGTTTGTTTTTTCTATCTTTTGCATACTGTATATTAATATTTCAACTGTGAACATAGACTTTCAAAAATAGGTGCAAGTTAAGTTCTTATAATTTATAATCCATACATCATCGTCAGAGTCATTATCAATTTCAACTTTCACACACTTAATTACTGCATGTATTTATATTTGTTTCACCTTAAAGCGACACTACATCTGTGAAAACGCAAATGTCTACACAATGTAATTTCCTATGGTATAGTTGTGTTCCTTTCGAAATATTTGGCAATATTTCAACTAATAAACTGTTGTTCGAATTATTTTCAGAAGAATTTGTAGTAGCAATGCATTTATACGTGAAAATGCATATTATTGCGTTTTGAGATGTAATGTCGCTTTAATAATCTCTAGATAATTGACAATGTTCTAATTTACAGTTAATGACTAAAGCATCTACTTTACAATTTAGTTTA
The DNA here is from genome assembly GCA_014843695.1 of Archivesica marissinica. Classification (NCBI taxonomy): domain Eukaryota; kingdom Metazoa; phylum Mollusca; class Bivalvia; order Venerida; family Vesicomyidae; genus Archivesica; species Archivesica marissinica. The sequence goes on along the minus strand of CM026398.1, from coordinate 51,165,491 downwards.
CAAAAATTGAACTGGGAACATTTTACAAAATTTAAGAGTTTCAAAAGGCAATACGAAAAGCTAAATGACAAATATGTTAATTCACTAAGTGTCTGTGTTTTAGACAACAACGGGGGAAGATTATTTTAAGTTAGCTAGATCAGCTATTATCTAACACACGCATACACATATATATGTTAAGCTCGATTTCGCAAACATGCGCTGTTTTGACATTGATTTGCACATATTATAACATATCTACGTAATTTAAGACTATGACCTCATTTTTCATTTTGTGTTTTTCATGTTTAAATTCACGTAGGCTACTATTACCGATAAAACAACACATGGGTATAGTTATCATGTAACAAGGGGTGTGTGTGTGTGTGTGTGTGTGTGTGTGTTTTACGTTTATGTATCGTTGCTACCGGTTGCCCAAATGAGCGACGCCTCCTGAAGAGATTAATCATTTTAGACTGTTGGAGGATAGTGCAATGCTACAGACAGAGACCCATTCCAGATTATCCTCTGTTTTTTTACGTGCACGGTGTACATCACCGACATAAGACCTCAGTTTAACGTCCCATCTGAAAGACTGTTAATATTATTAGGGTCAGACGGGGGATCGAACCTGCGATCCCGTGATTACTAGTTCAGCGTGTTACCACTGGACTACATATCCGTCTGTTGACAAGGCTTTATGAATATTTATTATTATAATATATACTCACACGTAAAAGAAAGTGCACTTGGTTAGAGGGAATATTTAATACTTATATTCACACGTAAAACAATGTCAAGTTCTGATAATTTCAATTCTGGACTTCTTCGAGCGATTGCATGAGTACATCTACTAGGATCTCGTCTTGTGAAGGTTATGGATAGATATAACTGTCTGGCGTGTTTTTGAACTTCTTCCAGCGATTGCATGAGTACATCTACTAGTATCTCGTCTTGTGAAGGTTATGGATAGATGTATCTGTTTGGCGTGTTTCTGGACTTCTTCCAGCGATTGCATGAGTACATCTACTAGTATCTCGTCTTGTGAAGGTTATGAATAGATCTGCTAGTATCTCGTCTTGTGGAGGTTATGGATATATCTGCTAGTATCTCGTCTTGTGGAGGTTATGAATAGATCTGCTAGTATCTCGTCTTGTGGAGGTTATGGATATATCTGCTAGTATCTCGTCTTGTGGAGGTTATGGATAGATCTGCTAGTATCTCGTCTTGTGAAGGTTATGGATACATCTGCTAGTATCTCGTCTTGTGAAGGTTATGGATAGATCTGTTAGTATCTCGTCTTGTGGAGGTTATGGATAGATCTGCTAGTATCTCGTCTTGTGAAGGTTATGGATATATCTGCTAGTATCTCGTCTTGTGAAGGTTATGAATAGATCCGCTAGTATCTCATCTTGTGAAGGTTATGGATAGATCTGTTAGTATCTCGTCTTGTGAAGGTTATGAATAGATCTGCTAGTATCTCGTCTTGTGAAGGTTATGGATAGATCTGTTAGTATCTCGTCTTGTGAAGGTTATGAATAGATCTGCTAGTATCTCGTCTTGTGAAGGTTATGGATATATCTGCTAGTATCTCGTCTTGTGAAGGTTATGGATATATCTGCTAGTATCTCGTCTTGTGAAGGTTATGGATATATCTGCTAGTATCTCGTGTGAAGGTTATGGATAGATCTGCTAGTATCTCGTTTGGTGAAGGTTATGGATATATCTGTTAGTATCTCGTCTTGTGAAGGTTATGGATAGATCCGCTAGTATCTCGTCTTGTGAAGGTTATGGATAGATCTGCTAGTATCTCGTTTGGTGAAGGTTATGGATAGATCTGTTAGTATCTCGTCTTGTGAAGGTTATGGATATATCTGTTAGTATCTCGTCTTGTGAAGGTTATGGATAGATCTGTTAGTATCTCGTCTTGTGAAGGTTATGAATAGATCTGCTAGTATCTCGTCTTGTGAAGGTTATGAATAGATCTGCTAGTATCTCGTCTTGTGAAGGTTATGAATAGATCTGCTAGTATCTCGTCTTGTGAAGGTTATGGATAGATCTGTTAGTATCTCGTCTTGTGAAGGTTATGAATAGATCTGCTAGTATCTCGTCTTGTGAAGGTTATGGATAGATCTGTTAGTATCTCGCCTTGTGGAGGTTATGAATAGATCCGCTAGTATCTCATCTTGTGAAGGTTATGAATAGATCTGCTAGTATCTCGTCTTGTGAAGGTTATGAATATATCTGCTAGTATCTCGTCTTGTGAAGGTTATGGATAGATCTGTTAGTATCTCGTCTTGTGAAGGTTATGAATAGATCTGCTAGTATCTCGTCTTGTGAAGGTTATGGATAGATCTGTTAGTATCTCGTCTTGTGAAGGTTATGAATAGATCTGCTAGTATCTCGTCTTGTGAAGGTTATGGATATATCTGCTAGTATCTCGTCTTGTGAAGGTTATGGATATATCTGCTAGTATCTCGTCGTGTGAAGGTTATGGATAGATCTGCTAGTATCTCGTTTGGTGAAGGTTATGGATAGATCTGCTAGTATCTCGTCTTGTGAAGGTTATGGATAGATCTGCTAGTATCTCGTTTGGTGAAGGTTATGGATAGATCTGTTAGTATCTCGTCTTGTGAAGGTTATGGATAGATCTGTTAGTATCTCGTCTTGTGAAGGTTATGGATAGATCTGTTAGTATCTCGTCTTGTGAAGGTTATGAATAGATCTGCTAGTATCTCGTCTTGTGAAGGTTATGAATAGATCTGCTAGTATCTCGTCTTGTGAAGGTTATGAATAGATCTGCTAGTATCTCGTCTTGTGAAGGTTATGGATAGATCTGTTAGTATCTCGTCTTGTGAAGGTTATGAATAGATCTGCTAGTATCTCGTCTTGTGAAGGTTATGGATATATCTGTTAGTATCTCGTCTTGTGAAGGTTATGAATAGATCTGCTAGTATCTCGTCTTGTGAAGGTTATGAATATATCTGCTAGTATCTCGTCTTGTGAAGGTTATGGATAGATCTGTTAGTATCTCGTCTTGTGAAGGTTATGAATAGATCTGCTAGTATCTCGTCTTGTGAAGGTTATGGATAGATCTGTTAGTATCTCGTCTTGTGAAGGTTATGAATAGATCTGTTAGTATCTCGTCTTGTGAAGGTTATGGATAGATCTGCTAGTATCTCGTCTTGTGAAGGTTATGGATAGATCTACTAGTATCTCGTCTTGTGAAGGTTATGGATAGATCTGCTAGTATCTCGTCTTGTGCAGGTTATGGATAGATCTGCTAGTATCTCGTCTTGTGAAGGTTATGGATAGATCTGCTAGTATCTCGTCTTGTGAAGGTTATGGATAGATGTATCTGTCTGGCGTGTTGGTTTTGTTTTTATGATTTTCATTCTCATGTCTACTTTTACTTTGATTATCTGATACCCAAACCATAGCCTGGGAACAGGGGTTGATATATTTTGCCTGGTCAGTCATATAAATATATTTTAACACCGATACCATTAATTGGGCCGTATTGAGTTTCTGATAATGTCATTTTGCCAGAAGCAAATTAGTGAAATATCGACCGACTGGAACCCAGGCTACCCAAACCCCTCTTCGTTTTCATATCTACACATATTGGCTTTTTCAGCGTAACCACCTCTAAACAAAGTGTAACAGGGGCCATCTATAAGCCACTCTGGTGTAGATTCCATTCTATAATTCTTTAATTCTTCGTTATATAAACAAATGATATGGCCACAACGTCGATAATGTAATTTTATTATTTCAATATAAATTGAAAGTAAAATGATTGGACGTTTTCTCTAAATAATCAGATTCCGTCTCGTGAGAGTTCATCTGGGTTCTGACCTAGGGGTGGGGTGTATTCTTCTGCAAATAAGAACCAATGCATGCACAGCTTTCATCAATGTTCATGTCACGTTTCATTCCTTTCATTCATACATATACAACAGACCACACGATTGGACAGTGGATACGGTATAAGAAACCATTCACGTGTTGACGACACAAACTGCCCCGGGAAACGTCGACAATTTCCGTCTCCGACGTAAATTACCGAGTACCGCCGATTCAATTACATTGCCGGCGACTCGGAGATCGATAAACGAATTGTACCGGACTATTAATGCATGCGCAAACATTAAGCATTATGCGTTATTAATTTAAAAATTGACTAAAATAAAACATTAGGTGACATTGGTAATAGTTCTGACCAAAATGTTGTGGTGAATAATTTGGGAACATGTATGCATATCACACGATTGTGATAAAAACATAACAGTAATCTAATAATAAATATTTATTTTTTTACGTAATGTAAAACGGTTTAAAAGATGACAATCATTATACAATATTTAATATAAATTTAAAACAACAACATAACATACATGTATACTATATATATTTCCCACATCCTGTGGCAACACTGATACCATCACATCTTGGTCGCCATTTCGTATGACAAGTTTTATAATCGGCAATTTCAGGATGTTCTCAATCTGCAATAACTGAATTAATCTTTATTTGCTATTTTAAAATTTGGTATCATTTTAAAGGTATTGAAATACACTGTTGTGCCTATAATTTATAATAAGAACTTAACTTGCACATATTTTTGTAAGTCTCACTTTCACAGTTGATCTATTGATGCACAGGCACATTATTTTGTATTCGTTAGTGATAATGAATTTTCTGAAATAATAAGAACATATGTCAATTTAGAGCTTTCCAACAAGGTATGGACAATGGTTTATACAAATTTATTTGAGCTCGATTGCGAAACAAGTTATTTCAACTTATATAAATCACTCTCGAGACCTCATTCCTGATGGAATCCATCGCCACGAGGGAGAGAGAAGAGGCAACGTGGAATTTAAATGCCTTGCCTAAGGGCATAATCGTAACGGCTCCAGTGGGGCTCGAACTCCGGACCGGTATTAATGTATAGCCTTTCATTTTTAGATTAATCATATTTTGTTGCAAATCAATAGTTAATGTTATGCACAGAACGATACAACACATAGTATGACAATGCAAATGGTTTGGGCCACACGTTTTGACATTAGATAACGGCCGGCACCAGAATAGCCTTTCATAGGTTAGAAGATTGGACAATATCTCCAAAGCAATGGGTGATACGACAAGTGTGTTTTACGTTTATTTATCGTCGGTACCGGTTGCCCACATGAGCGACGCTTACTGAAGAGATTAGTCATTTTAGATTTGTGGAGGATAGTGCAATGATACAGACAGAGACCCATTCCAGATTCTCCTCTGGTTCGTTTAATTTTATTAGGGTGCGCTCCCTAGATTACCAGTGCAGCGTGTTACCACTGGACTACATATCCGTCTGTCCGGGAAGGAGAATTACCCTGCAAACTGTCTAGGCTTAAATCGAGCAAACAATGGTTCACCACAATATGATAGGCGGGAAACACTCGATAGTTCCAAACACATAAGCTTGTTGATTTATAGCGGATTCTTCGTTATTTGAAGCAGGTAATTTTAGTGGACATTGATCTAGAATGGTTCGAACTTATATCGGGGACGTATACCATTAATGCTTCCGAAATGTTTTCATATGTCATATCTCTAGTACAGTAGTAGTAGTAGTAGTAGTAGTAGTAGTAGTAGTAGTAGTAGTAGTAGTAGTAGTAGCAGCAGTAGTAGTAGTAGTAGTAGTAGTAGTAGTAGTAGCAGCAGCAGTAGTAGTAGTAGTAGTAGTAGCAGCAGTAGTAGTAGTAGTAGTTGTAGTAGCAGCAGTAGTAGTAGTAGTAGTAGTAGCAGTAGTAGTAGTAGTAGTAGTAGTAGTAGCAGCAGCAGCAGCAGCAGCAGTAGCAGTAGCAGTAGTAGTAGTAGTAGTAGTAGTAGTAGTAGAATAGTAGTTAGTAGTATAATAGTAGTTAGTAGTAGTAATAATAATAATAATAATAATAAAGACTTTATTTTACGAGAGAACTCATTTAACAAAAGTTAATCTACCACGAGGGCCTAAACACATATACAAATCAAATGCAATCAAAATATAGGACTATAAGTGAAAACTGCATATTGTAATGGTAACAGCTGAATAGTAGAGAAACTATATATAATATAATGGAATATGATGATATATGGAATTGTCTAGTAGAGTAGAAAAGGGGAAATGAGACAATTAATGACAATAAACATATGTAACAGTACAGGTGGGTGGGGGAAGGCGGGGGCATGGGGATATTATGGTATTATTCAAGTAATCTTTTAGATCTAACATGTCATGCTTTCTGATTCAATATATCCTTTATGAGAAACATTAGCCAGTTACTGCCCCTGCATACTCCTAATAGTATATTGGTCCTCTTAATTGGTTTCCTCTGTTTTTATCGCTGTTTCCTTTGCACCACATGTTTTCCATTCTTATCCGTATTCGCGTCTTGTAATTATGAAATTATTAAATCTCGACAGATATCCTTTAGCATGTCCAACGGATAACTTACTGTAAAAATTGGTTCAATTAATTAACACGATTTTGATAACATTACATTTATCCTAACGCAACATCTGGCTAGACGACCACAGTAAAAACAAAGGATTCCGACTAAAAGGGCAATATACATGTAGGGATAAATATGACTTTATATTTATACACATTTATTTAGCTCGATTGCGAAACAGGTTATTACAACTTATATTAATCACTCTCGAGACCTCATTCCTGATTGAATTCATCGCCACGAGGGAGAGAGAAGAGGAAACGTGGAATTTAAATGCCTTACCTAAGGGCACAATCGTAACGGCTCCAGCGGGGCTTGAACGCCGGACCTTCGAACGCGTATCCACTGCGCTATCACGACTTCCAAATCTGACTTTATCCATCAAGGGAGGTAATAGAAAAACCAGTAATGTCACTCATTGTGTAGAACGTACAAACTATTCACAGTCAAAAAACGCTACGTCACTATTGCATTATATACAACCTGCATAATTATATAGTATGAACAGTGTAGATTATTAATTAGGTACGAGTGCATTATTTATTTACGATGATTGAGTTTGTTATTCTCGCCGCAGACGGACACTATTTAATGTTAGTCAGCATTTTATTATTATAAAATGTTAGCACATATATTAGACGGATCTGTAGCCCAGTGGTAAAACACTGGACTGGACTGGTAATCCAGGGATCGCAGGTTCAATCCCGTCTGACCCTAATAAAATTAACAGTCTTTCAGATGGGACGTTAAACTGAGGTCTCGTGTCGTTACACCGTGCACGTAAACGAACCAGAGGAGACTCTGGAATGGGTCTCTGTCTGTATCATTGCACTATCCTCCAAAATCTAAAATGACTAATCTCTTCAGGAGGCGTCGCTCATATGGGCAACCGGTAGCGACGATAAATAAACGTAAAACACACACACATATATTATTGTTTGTATGTGATGTATTGTGAATACTTGTTTCACCGTAATAATATCTTTATCTTATTGATATTCTAATTTACAGTTCACGATTAAAACGTTTACCTACCATTATTTCACATTTAAATTAATAGTTTAGAAAATATTACAACACTGTATATCGCATTTGCATTAAGTACCTTGCTTATAGGAGAAAACCTCTATAAGCTATAGCTTTCGATTCTAATTTTCATTCATGTATCTAAATTGTGTGTAAACTGTATATTTGTATATGCTGTATGGGTGGGCATGCACTAGTTGTGTAACTTAGCATATTTATTGTTGAGTTAGATTAATTCCAGTTATGCCACTATAGCCTGGGAACATGCGTTTACAGTCAAACCTGTCTTAAGCAGCCAGCCAAGGGACTCTCAGAAAGTGGCTGCTTAGATCAGGTGGCTGCTTAAAAGAGGTGAAATGTATAATAAAGCAGCATATTGGGAATCTGGAAACTGGCTGCTTAATACCGGTTGGCTGCTTAATAGAGGTGACCACTAACACAGGTTTGACTGTATATAGTTTGCATTGTCCGTCGATTTTTCACTTTTTTCTACTGTATCAGAGACTCGATACGACTCAATTAACGATTTTTGTGTTCAATAAATATGGAAGTGAAAAATCGACAGACTAGAACCCAGACTAATATGTCACTTAAGGCTGACTCCACTTTCTAAGAGCAGGGTCCGAGGCTATAAAACTGTTCTCAGATCTCAAGCTCTAGTGATTTGAATCACTGAGATTGGAGAATAATAATAATTTATAATTAGCATGGTGTCAGGAGGACAATGTTGGGGCAGACGGATCTGTAACCCAGTGGTAACACGCTGGACTGGTAATCCAGGGATCGCAGGTTCGATCCCCCGTCTGACCGTAATAACATTAACAGTCTGTCAGATGGGACGTTACACCGATGTCTCGTGTCGGTGCTTTACACAATGCACGTAAAAGATCCAGAGGGGACTCTGGAATGGGTCTGTCTGTATCATTGCCCTATCCTCTAACAATCTAAAATGACTAAATCTCTTCAGGAGGCGTCGCTCATATGGGCAACCGGTAGCGACGATAAATAAACGTAAAACACACACACGACAATGTTTGGTACTGGCATATATAGTTTGGTATCTGTTACAGACAGTTTTTGTATTAAAGCGACATTCCATCTCAAAAAGAATAACAATACATATTTTACGTATACATAGCATTTCTACTACAAATCCTTTCGAACATATTCGAACATTAACTTTCAATCAATAAAGAATGTTCTTGCGGTGTATAAACTCTCAAAAGTGAAAGTAGAAATTCATATAACGACCAGCCAAGCTCCTGAAATGTACGTTTGTTTATTATTGGAGTCTATACTACACGTGCCACTTTGTTAGTTTATACACATTTATTTTAGCTCGATTGCGAAACAAGTTCTTATAACTTATATTAATCACTCTCGCGTGACACTGTCGTTTAGAGACAATTTAAATCTGATCAGTCTAAAAATATATATCCAGACACAACTGTGGGATATAAGGGTAAATATGTACCATAACTGTTGTTATTTAGGATAAAGGCGTTGTAGAACGTATGGCTGTTGACCCTATTTACATTATTGTGTTATGTCAACTCAACAAACGTCGTATACGACGCTTGTTTATTAGTTGAAACACTCAGTTTCTATGACAACTATTTGGAATAAATTTAGCACATAATAGGAAACTACATTCTTCAGATATTTTATTTTTTACCGATTTTGTGTCGCTTTAAGGACCAGTGTGCCAACGAGAAGTGTGTCGTAGCTAAGAACATAGCGGCTATTAACGATGCTTGTTTAAGCTTACAATTATGAGTCTATAATATAATAAAATCCATACACAAGCGATTTCCTGCGTTTTCTGATTGAATGAGTTTAGTATAATGTTTATGTACTGACCTTTCAGCTCTCTAGCAGTCAACAGTTTATACAGCAAACGGATATTTTTTGCATTGTATTTATTTAATTTTTCATTTTTATTTTTGTTTGCTTGGCATTTTTAACAGAGGCAGCTGCCTCGGTGTGCCCCAGTGTGGCTACGGCCCTGGTTATTAATTAGAAGTTAATGAAGTTAGTGCTATACAACTGAACTGCGATCATTAAACTGACTCAGAACGGCACACTGTGCAACACGTTACCTGCAATAGAGATACTAGGGGAGAGCAGTTTACTAATGTTGTTCGAGCCTGTTGCACAACCCATTTCGTTCTGTCTTTGTTTTGTCATGATTAGGTATGTACTGTAACTGTCAAATATCCAATGCAATATGATTACGCTAAGGTATAATAGGAAGAGGCGCTGTGGCGCTGGTGGAATTCCATATCAAAACGGATATACCAAACTATTAAGGTTCGTATGTGTACTGATCTCATATTGCACTGCAACCGGGGGGGGGGGGTGTTATGCCCTCATCCTCTCGCAGGTTGATATACTAGTATATATATCATATGTCAGGGTGAATTACATTTTATTTATATTTATATTAGTCATACAAATTTATTTGAGCTCGATTGCGAAACAAGTTCTTACAACTTATATTACTCACTCTCGAGACGAGGGAGAGTGAAGAGACATGGACATGTGGAATTTAAAGGTCTTGGGCACACTCGTAACGGTTCCAGCAGGGCTCGAACTCCTGTCATTTCGCACCTGAAGCGAATGCGCTACCACTGCGCTATCACTACTTCCATATTCATGTACATTTGTATATATATGTTACACATTTTGGGAACTTGTATGTGTTCCAGACTGGATTCTGGAACATATTCGTGAGTCAACGGACAAATACAACAAGCAAAGAACACAAGAAACAAGATACAAAAACCAAGAATCAAACACAGGTCTCAAGGAAGTGTCATCAAGGTTGCAACATCGCTCTGAACCCCTGTTATATTTAAGTATCTGGTACGGTGCTCTCGGTTGTCAGGTACATTTTCAAGGGGTACTCCAGTTTCTACCCAAACGAATGAGCACATCTATATAATAATAATAATAATAATAATAATAATAATAATAATAATAAAGACTTTATTTAACGAGAGTACTCATTTAACAAAAGTTAATCTACCATGAGGCCCTCAACATATATACAATCAAATGCAATCAAAAGATAGCACTATAAGTGAGAACTGCACATTGGAATAATATAGCAATGTAAAAGCTGAAAAATAGGGAAACTATATTTAATATGTAATGGAATATGATGATATATGGAATTGGCTAGCAGAGTAGAAAATGGGAATGAGACAATTAATGATACTAGATCTATCTAACAATGTGCAGATTTGACTTGTAGTGGTATCTTCAAAATATGTATGAAATCAACTTAAGGACAGCAATTTTCCGATTCTAATAAATATAGCAATGGCAATACACGTTTATAATAACAGTAGAAGTACGCGATTAGTTTGAATTGTTATAGTTCCACCTTATACGCTTGTATCATCTTAACTCTTTCACCGCCAATGTCGCATAAAAGCGACTTTGTAAAAAAGTAGAGAACCCGATCGGACAGAATAGAACATGCCGTCTCATCAGGCTATATGCTGATTGCTCTTCAGACAGTGGAGCTGAAGCACTTGTCCGAATAGCAAACAACATAGATCCTGATCAGACGCGGCGTTACGCCGCGGCTGATCTGGATCTATGTTGTATGCACATGCTCTGAATTTATTCGGCGCTGAAAGAGTTAAAGTAAATACAGTTTATACTTTTAAATAAAACTAACAACACACATTATTAAATACCGACACCATTTTTGATCTTGAACAGGCGGTGCCCCCAATACCGGACGCGCGGATAGGACCAGGCATAGCCATGTGATGCGTAGTCTGTGCAGAGTACACTCAAGTATGAACCACTGTATCGATTTTGCTGCGGGTTATTCAAGGGCTATTCCAAATAACGTTTAAACTAACCGACTTAAATAATCAAATATACATATATACACATTATCAAGGACGTTGACCTACTTATCTAACTTGTTTACTCTACCCCGACACGGTTGGAAAACCAAATCTGAATAGTACATGCACTGCACACGCATTTTTATGTCGTATATAATACATACTAGTAAACAGCGTATGGTATTTGACGAACTTCTATCGCGTTAATTGTTTCTGCAAATGAAGGATATACTCTTGGTTACTCAGTTATGGGGAACTTGTTCAGGCAAATTGTCGCTATATTGGTTGTGCTGGCAATGGAGGGTAATTACTCTTGTTATGTTTGATCTTCTGTTTATAACTAATACTCTAGAATATGAATTTAAAACTCACAATGGTTGTTCAGTGGATGTATTCCTTGCACAGAGGTAAGACATCTTTGTATGTTCCAAGCTGTCCGATTAGCGCAGTGGTTAGCGCACTCGCTTCTCACCAATGTAACCCGGGTTCGATCCTCGGACCGAGAAGTATGTGAGATGGTACGGTGGTCGCCAGATCGGACAGGTGGGTTTTCTTCGGGTACTTCGGTTTCCTCCCACACGAATGACCACATATACGCTTTCATCCGAGCCAACGAGAGTGATTAATATAAGTTGTTAAAACTTGCTTCGCAATCGTTGTAAAATAAATAAACGTTAAAAAAAAGCAACAGGAATTTAAGAGGCACAACCTTTAAAGGATATACGAGGTATACCCAAACAATTTTTTTGAAAATAAACAACCAAAGATATTTTTTGTTTCAGTTTCTTTATATAAATAATAAGGCAAAAGAAAGGGCTTAAGCGTTATTTATTTTACAACGATTGCGAAACAAGCTTCAACAACTTATATTAATTTTCGTTCAATCGTATTTTATTGCTTGTTTATATACAATACGATTACAAATGTAAACATGATAAATACACAGTCAAACCTGTCTTAAGCAGCCAGTCAAGGGACTCACAGAAAGTGGCTGCTTAGCACATGTGGCTGTTTAATAGAAGTCAACTGTATAGTAGAACGACGTATTGGGTATCTAGAAACTGGATGCTTAATACAGGTTGGCTGCTTAATGGAGGTGACCACTAACACAGGATATGCTTATACTTGAACACTGTAAAAATAAAATCTAGAAGTAAATGGGTTGGGCAACACGTTTTACCAACATTAGCGAGTGCCCTCCCCAATACGTATAGTGGCACCATCGTCAGTAGATAACAACAGAAACACGTGCATATTCTACAATTGAATTTAAACTTTATATAATTTACAACGATTGCGAAGCAAGTTTTAACAACAAATATTAATCACTCTCGTTGGCGCGGGTGAAAGCGTAAATGTGGTCATTCATGTGGGAGGAAACCGGAATACCCGGAGAAAACCCACCTGTCCGATCTGACGACCACCATATTATGGCGACCACCATACCATTACCATCATGGGCCGAACATACAGGGCTTAGCAATAGAAAGACGTGCTGTGCGGCTAGCCATACAACACAGCTATTACAGGTATTCCCCCACACAAATATCGGGAGAGTCGTTATGTGACTTAAAGCGACATTACATCGCAAAAAGCAAATACAATGCAGTTTTTCACGTATAAATGCATTGCTACTACAAATTCTTCCGAATACATTTGAACACTAACATTGAATCAATAAACAGTGTTTTTGTAGATTGAAAGTAGGATTTCATATAACGGCCATCCATGCTCCTGACTTGACGTTTGTTTTGTCATCGGAGTCAGTACTAAACGCGAGATAATGTCGTTTAGAGACAAATTAATTAACAATAGTCTACAAATATATAGGCACAAATGTGAGATATAACGGTAAATATCTACCATAAATCGTGTTATTCAGGATACACTAGTTGTATTACGCATGGATGTTTACATTATTTTGGTATGTCAACAAACCGCGTATACGACGTTTGTTTATTAGTTGAAATACTCAGTATTTGAGGCAACTGTTTGGAAAAAATTTATACCATATAGTAGGAAAATACATTCTGTAGACATTTGTGTTTTCACTGATGTAGTGTCGCTTTAAGCTGTTGTTCGACGTTAAACAAACTGTAGTATAGAGAATATTAGAACAATTTCTTTTGTGCTTTCCAATAAATGATATTGTTTTCTCAGTGAAAGAAAACTCCATCATACACCGCTTTGAAACAGTGAAATATGACATTTTCTCTGCCACTGGTGCGTTACGTATTCCTGCACGGTTAGATGTAGTTTTGTATTTTAGCTATTTTCTGGCAATCATGAACAGTTAATTATTAAGTAATATATTCTAATGAATTTGTTTTGTCTGTAGTTTTTAATTTTGACAGCAAACAGAAACTAACTTTACAATTATACAGGAACTATTTCTATAACGGACGTGCACTCTAACAGAAGTGGTTGTGCGGTTGTGTCACGAAGTGTAATGAGGCTTCAGACAGGGCAGCTAAAATGAATAAAATTTGAAAATAAATATTACATTAACCAAAGTCATTGGAACTCATGAAAGAAAAGGATTTGCGTTTATTAGTGTAAGATAGGATTTTATTTAATCTCGTGATCACATAATATGTATTTTGTATTTCGATGATCACCCGGAGACACTATCGTACACTAATAAATAAAAATATCTATTGAGGGTATCATGGTAGATTAACGTTTGTGTTAAATGAGTTCTCTCGTAAAATGAAGTCTTTATTATTATTATTATTATTATTATCATCATTATTATTATTATTATTATTATTATTATTATTATCATCTATGTGTTGTATTATTTAAATTTATTATAAATTATTTCACTATAATTCGTTCGGAGGCGAGCCTCATACTCACTTCAATAAGATGTCACTAATTTGTAAGGTCAACTGAAACACACTAATTCTCGGTTACATATATAATATACGGACCTATCAATCAACACCGTAATTTTCTTTGCCGTACACGGATACATTATTGACAGTGAAAGGTTCTGAGAAGATGGATGCTTCCAATCCCCGTGATGTCGTTATTGACACAGCAATCAGTCTTATTCTTTTAATCCCTTTCAGTCTACTGTTGTTAATTTACATGTAAAATGTTCATTTCTTGTTTACATTTAAAAGTACAGTTATGTAAAATATTTATAAAGAAAATAACATATTTCTATAATTCATGTTAGTGCTGTAGGTACTTGCCCATTATACTCATAACCTGGAATGCACCCGTGTAGCAGTGTTGTATCTCTCGTCTCATGATCTGGAATGCACCCTTGTAGCAGTGTTGTATCTCGCGTCACATGACCTGGAATGCACCCGTGTAGCAGTGTTGTATCTCTCGTCTCATGATCTGGAATGCACCCTTGTAGCAGTGTTGTATCTCGCGTCACATGACCTGGAATGCACCCGTGTAGCAGTGTTGTATCTCGCGTCTCATGACCTGGAATGCACCCTTGTAGCAGTGTTGTATCTCTCGTCTCATGACCTGGAATGCACCCTTGTAGCAGTGTTGTATCTCGCGTCACATGACCTGGAATGCACCCGTGTAGCAGTGTTGTGTCTCGCGTCTCATGACCTGGAATGCACCCGTGTAGCAGTGTTGTATCTCTCGTCTCATGACCTGGAATGCACCCTTGTAGAAGTGTTGTATCTCGCGTCACATGACCTGGAATGCACCCTTGTAGCAGTGTTGTATCTCGCGTCACATGACCTGGAATGTACCCTTGTAGCAGTGTTGTATCTCGCGTCTCATGACATGGAATGCACCCTTGTAGCAGTGTTGTATCTCGCGTCTCATGACCTGGAATGTACTATTGTAGCAGTGTTGTATCTCTCGTCACATGACTTGGAATGTACCCTTGTAGCAGTGTTGTATCTCTCGTCTCATGACTTGGAATGTACCCGTGTAGCAGTGTTGTATCTCTCGTCTCATGACCTGGAATGTACCCATGTAGCAGTGTTGTATCTCGCGTCTCATGACTTGGAATGTACCCGTGTAGCAGTGTTGTATCTCTCGTCTCATGACCTGGAATGTACCCATGTAGCAGTGTTGTATCTCTCGTCTCATGACCTGGAATGTACCCATGTAGCAGTGTTGTATCTCGCGTCTCATGACCTGGAATGTACCCATGTAGCAGTGTTGTATCTCGCGTCTCATGACTTGGAATGTACCCATGTAGCAGTGTTGTATCTCTCGTCTCATGACCTGGAATGTACCCTTGTAGCAGTGTTGTATCTCTCGTCTCATGACCTGGAATGTACCCATGTAGCAATGTTGTATCTCTCGTCTCATGACTTGGAATGTACCCGTGTAGCAGTGTGGTATCTCTCGTCTCATGACCTGGAATGTACCCATGTAGCAGTGTTGTATCTCTCGTCTCATGACTTGGAATGTACCCGTGTAGCAGTGTTGTATCTCTCGTCTCATGACTTGTAATGTACCCGTGTAGCAGTGTTGTATCTCTCGTCTCATGACCTGGAATGTACCCATGTAGCAGTGTTGTATCTCTCGTCTCATGACTTGGAATGTACCCTTGTAGCAGTGTTGTATCTCTCGTCTCATGACTTGGAATGTACCCTTGTAGCAGTGTAGTATCTCTCGTCTCATGACCTGGAATGTACTATTGTAGCAGTGTTGTATCTCTCGTCACATGACTTGGAATGTACCCTTGTAGCAGTGTTGTATCTCTCGTCTCATGACTTGGAATGTACCCGTGTAGCAGTGTTGTATCTCTCGTCTCATGACCTGGAATGTACCCTGTAGCAGTGTTGTATCTCTCGTCTCATGACTTGGAATGTACCCTTGTAGCAGTGTTGTATCTCTCGTCTCATGACTTGGAATGTACCCTTGTAGCAGTGTTGTATCTCTCGTCTCATGACTTGGAATGTACCCTTGTAGCAGTGTTGTATCTCTCGTCTCATGACCTGGAATGTACCCTTGTAGCAGTGTTGTATCTCTCGTCTCATGACTTGGAATGTACCCTTGTAGCAGTGTTGTATCTCTCGTCTCATGACTTGGAATGTACCCTTGTAGCAGTGTTGTATCTCTCGTCTCATGACTTGGAATGTACCCTTGTAGCAGTGTTGTATCTCTCGTCTCATGACTTGGAATGTACCCTTGTAGCAGTGTTGTATCTCTCGTCTCATGACCTGGAATGTACCCTTGTAGCAGTGTTGTATCTCTCGTCTCATGACTTGGAATGTACCCTTGTAGCAGTGTTGTATCTCTCGTCTCATGACTTGGAATGTACCCTTGTAGCAGTGTTGTATCTCTCGTCTCATGACTTGGAATGTACCCTTGTAGCAGTGTTGTATCTCTCGTCTCATGACCTGGAATGTACCCTTGTAGCAGTGTTGTATCTCTCGTCTCATGACTTGGAATGTACCCTTGTAGCAGTGTTGTATCTCTCGTCTCATGACCTGGAATGTACCCTTGTAGCAGTGTTGTATCTCTCGTCTCATGACTTGGAATGTACCCTTGTAGCAGTGTTGTATCTCTCGTCTCATGACTTGGAATGTACCCTTGTAGCAGTGTTGTATCTCTCGTCTCATGACCTGGAATGTACCCTTGTAGCAGTGTTGTATCTCTCGTCTCATGACTTGGAATGTACCCTTGTAGCAGTGTTGTATCTCTCGTCTCATGACTTGGAATGTACCCTTGTAGCAGTGTTGTATCTCTCGTCTCATGACTTGGAATGTACCCTTGTAGCAGTGTTGTATCTCTCGTCTCATGACCTGGAATGTACCCTTGTAGCAGTGTTGTATCTCTCGTCTCATGACTTGGAATGTACCCTTGTAGCAGTGTTGTATCTCTCGTCTCATGACTTGGAATGTACCCTTGTAGCAGTGTTGTATCTCTCGTCTCATGACTTGGAATGTACCCTTGTAGCAGTGTTGTATCTCTCGTCTCATGACCTGGAATGTACCCATGTAGCAGTGTTGTATCTCTCGTCTCATGACTTGGAATGTACCCTTGTAGCAGTGTTGTATCTCTCGTCTCATGACTTGGAATGTACCCTTGTAGCAGTGTTGTATCTCTCGTCTCATGACCTGGAATGTACCCTTGTAGCAGTGTTGTATCTCTCGTCTCATGACCTGGAATGTACCCTTGTAGCAGTGTTGTATCTCTCGTCTCATGACTTGGAATGTACCCTTGTAGCAGTTTGTATCTCTCGTCTCATGACTTGGAATGTACCCTTGTAGCAGTGTTGTATCTCTCGTCTCATGACCTGGAATGTACCCTTGTAGCAGTGTTGTATCTCTCGTCTCATGACCTGGAATGTACCCTTGTAGCAGTGTTGTATCTCTCGTCTCATGACTTGGAATGTACCCTTGTAGCAGTGTTGTATCTCTCGTCTCATGACTTGGAATGTACCCTTGTAGCAGTGTTGTATCTCGCGTCTCATGACTTGGAATGTACCCTTGTAGCAGTGTTGTATCTCTCGTCTCATGACTTGGAATGTACCCTTGTAGCAGTGTTGTATCTCGCGTCTCATGACTTGGAATGTACCCTTGTAGCAGTGTTGTATCTCTCGTCTCATGACTTGGAATGTACCCTTGTAGCAGTGTTGTATCTCGCGTCTCATGACTTGGAATGTACCCTTGTAGCAGTGTTGTATCTCTCGTCTCATGACTTGGAATGTACCCTTGTAGCAGTGTTGTATCTCTCGTCTCATGACTTGGAATGTACCCTTGTAGCAGTGTTGTATCTCTCGTCTCATGACCTGGAATGTACCCTTGTAGCAGTGTTGTATCTCGCGTCTCATGACTTGGAATGTACCCTTGTAGCAGTGTTGTATCTCTCGTCTCATGACCTGGAATGTACCCTTGTAGCAGTGTTGTATCTCGCGTCTCATGACTTGGAATGTACCCTTGTAGCAGTGTTGTATCTCTCGTCTCATGACCTGGAATGTACCCATGTAGCAGTGTTGTATCTCTCGTCTCATGACCTGGAATGTACCCATGTAGCAGTGTTGTATCTCTCGTCTCATGACCTGGAATGTACCCTTGTAGCAGTGTTGTATCTCTCGTCTCATGACCTGGAATGTACCCATGTAGCAGTGTTGTATCTCTCGTCTCATGACTTGGAATGTACCCGTGTAGCAGTGTTGTATCTCTCGTCTCATGACCTGGAATGTACCCTTGTAGCAGTGTTGTATCTCTCGTCTCATGACTTGGAATGTACCCTTGTAGCAGTGTTGTATCTCTCGTCTCATGACTTGGAATGTACCCGTGTAGCAGTGTTGTATCTCTCGTCTCATGACCTGGAATGTACCCTTGTAGCAGTGTTGTATCTCTCGTCTCATGACATGGAATGTACCCTTGTAGCAGTGTTGTATCTCTCGTCTCATGACCTGGAATGTACCCTTGTAGCAGTGTTGTATCTCTCGTCTCATGACTTGGAATGTACCCTTGTAGCAGTGTTGTATCTCTCGTCTCATGACCTGGAATGTACCCTTGTAGCAGTGTTGTATCTCGCGTCTCATGACTTGGAATGTACCCTTGTAGCAGTGTTGTATCTCGCGTCTCATGACTTGGAATGTACCCTTGTAGCAGTGTTGTATCTCGCGTCTCATGACTTGGAATGTACCCGTGTAGCAGTGTTGTATCTCTCGTCTCATGACCTGGAATGTACCCATGTAGCAGTGTTGTATCTCGCGTCTCATGACTTGGAATGTACCCGTGTAGCAGTGTTGTATCTCTCGTCTCATGACCTGGAATGTACCCATGTAGCAGTGTTGTATCTCTCGTCTCATGACCTGGAATGTACCCATGTAGCAGTGTTGTATCTCGCGTCTCATGACCTGGAATGTACCCATGTAGCAGTGTTGTATCTCGCGTCTCATGACTGGGAATGTACCCATGTAGCAGTGTTGTATCTCTCGTCTCATGACCTGGAATGTACCCTTGTAGCAGTGTTGTATCTCTCGTCTCATGACCTGGAATGTACCCATGTAGCAATGTTGTATCTCTCGTCTCATGACTTGGAATGTACCCGTGTAGCAGTGTGGTATCTCTCGTCTCATGACCTGGAATGTACCCATGTAGCAGTGTTGTATCTCTCGTCTCATGACTTGGAATGTACCCTTGTTGCAGTGTTGTATCTCTCGTCTCATGACTTGTAATGTACCCTTGTAGCAGTGTTGTATCTCTCGTCTCATGACCTGGAATGTACCCATGTAGCAGTGTTGTATCTCTCGTCTCATGACATGGAATGTACCCTTGTAGCAGTGTTGTATCTCTCGTCTCATGACCTGGAATGTACCCATGTAGCAGTGTTGTATCTCTCGTCTCATGACTTGGAATGTACCCTTGTAGCAGTGTTGTATCTCTCGTCTCATGACCTGGAATGTACCCTTGTAGCAGTGTTGTATCTCTCGTCTCATGACATGGAATGTACCCTTGTAGCAGTGTTGTATCTCTCGTCTCATGACCTGGAATGTACCCTTGTAGCAGTGTTGTATCTCTCGTCTCATGACTGGAATGTACCCTTGTAGCAGTGTTGTATCTCTCGTCTCATGACTTGGAATGTACCCTTGTAGCAGTGTTGTATCTCTCGTCTCATGACCTGGAATGTACCCATGTAGCAGTGTTGTATCTCTCGTCTCATGACTTGGAATGTACCCTTGTAGCAGTGTTGTATCTCTCGTCTCATGACTTGGAATGTACCCTTGTAGCAGTGTTGTATATCTCGTCTCATGACCTGGAATGTACCCTTGTAGCAGTGTTGTATCTCTCGTCTCATGACCTGGAATGTACCCATGTAGCAGTGTTGTATCTCTCGTCTCATGACTTGGAATGTACCCTTGTAGCAGTGTTGTATCTCTCGTCTCATGACTTGGAATGTACCCTTGTAGCAGTGTTGTATCTCTCGTCTCATGACTTGGAATGTACCCTTGTAGCAGTGTTGTATCTCTCGTCTCATGACTTGGAATGTACCCTTGTAGCAGTGTTGTATCTCTCGTCTCATGACTTGGAATGTACCCTTGTAGCAGTGTTGTATCTCTCGTCTCATGACTTGGAATGTACCCTTGTAGCAGTGTTGTATCTCGCGTCTCATGACTTGGAATGTACCCTTGTAGCAGTGTTGTATCTCTCGTCTCATGACTTGGAATGTACCCTTGTAGCAGTGTTGTATCTCGCGTCTCATGACTTGGAATGTACCCTTGTAGCAGTGTTGTATCTCTCGTCTCATGACTTGGAATGTACCCTTGTAGCAGTGTTGTATCTCGCGTCTCATGACTTGGAATGTACCCTTGTAGCAGTGTTGTATCTCTCGTCTCATGACTTGGAATGTACCCTTGTAGCAGTGTTGTATCTCTCGTCTCATGACTTGGAATGTACCCATGTAGCAGTGTTGTATCTCTCGTCTCATGACCTGGAATGTACCCCTGTAGCAGTGTTGTATCTCGCGTCTCATGATTTGGAATGTACCCGTGTAGCAGTGTTGTATCTCTCGTCTCATGACCTGGAATGTACCCATGTAGCAGTGTTGTATCTCGCGTCTCATGACTTGGAATGTACCCGTGTAGCAGTGTTGTATCTCTCGTCTCATGACCTGGAATGTACCCATGTAGCAGTGTTGTATCTCTCGTCTCATGATCTGGAATGTACCCATGTAGCAGTGTTGTATCTCGCGTCTCATGACCTGGAATGTACCCATGTAGCAGTGTTGTATATCGCGTCTCATGACCTGGAATGTACCCGTGTAGCAGTGTTGTATCTCTCGTCTCATGACTTGGAATGTACCCGTGTAGCAGTGTTGTATCTCTCGTCTCATGACCTGGAATGTACCCATGTAGCAGTGTTGTATCTCTCGTCTCATGACTTGGAATGTACCCGTGTAGCAGTGTTGTATCTCTCGTCTCATGACCTGGAATGTACCCGTGTAGCAGTGTTGTATCTCTCGTCTCATGACATGGAATGTACCCTTGTAGCAGTGTTGTATCTCTCGTCTCATGCCATGGAATGTACCCTTGTAGCAGTGTTGTATCTCTCGTCTCATGACATGGAATGTACCCTTGTAGCAGTGTTGTATCTCGCGTCTCATGACTTGGAATGTACCCTTGTAGCAGTGTTGTATCTCTCGTCTCATGACCTGGAATGTACCCTTGTAGCAGTGTTGTATCTCGCGTCTCATGACTTGGAATGTACCCTTGTAGCAGTGTTGTATCTCGCGTATCATGACTTGGAATGTACCCTTGTAGCAGTGTTGTATCTCGCGTCTCATGACTTGGAATGTACCCGTGTAGCAGTGTTGTATCTCTCGTCTCATGACCTGGAATGTACCTATGTAGCAGTGTTGTATCTCGCGTCTCATGACTTGGAATGTACCCGTGTAGCAGTGTTGTATCTCTCGTCTCATGACCTGGAATGTACCCATGTAGCAGTGTTGTATCTCTCGTCTCATGACCTGGAATGTACCCATGTAGCAGTGTTGTATCTCGCGTCTCATGACCTGGAATGTACCCATGTAGCAGTGTTGTATCTCGCGTCTCATGACTGGGAATGTACCCATGTAGCAGTGTTGTATCTCTCGTCTCATGACCTGGAATGTACCCTTGTAGCAGTGTTGTATCTCTCGTCTCATGACCTGGAATGTACCCATGTAGCAATGTTGTATCTCTCGTCTCATGACTTGGAATGTACCCGTGTAGCAGTGTGGTATCTCTCGTCTCATGACCTGGAATGTACCCATGTAGCAGTGTTGTATCTCTCGTCTCATGAATTGGAATGTACCCTTGTTGCAGTGTTGTATCTCTCGTCTCATGACTTGTAATGTACCCTTGTTGCAGTGTTGTATCTCTCGTCTCATGACCGGGAATGTACCCATGTAGCAGTGTTGTATCTCTCGTCTCATGACATGGAATGTACCCTTGTAGCAGTGTTGTATCTCTCGTCTCATGGTCTGGAATGTACCCATGTAGCAGTGTTGTATCTCTCGTCTCATGACTTGGAATGTACCCTTGTAGCAGTGTTGTATCTCTCGTCTCATGACCTGGAATGTACCCTTGTAACAGTGTTGTATCTCTCGTCTCATGACATGGAATGTACCCTTGTAGCAGTGTTGTATCTCTCGTCTCATGACCTGGAATGTACCCTTGTAGCAGTGTTGTATCTCTCGTCTCATGACATGGAATGTACCCTTGTAGCAGTGTTGTATCTCTCGTCTCATGACATGGAATGTACCCTTGTAGCAGTGTTGTATCTCTCGTCTCATGACATGGAATGTACCCTTGTAGCAGTGTTGTATCTCTCGTCTCATGACCTGGAATGTACCCTTGTAGCAGTGTTGTATCTCTCGTCTCATGACCTGGAATGCACCCTTGTAGCAGTGTTGTATCTCTCGTCTCATGACCTGGAATGCACCCTGTAGCAGTGTTGTATCTCTCGTCTCATGACCTGGAATGTACCCATGTAGCAGTGTTGTATCTCACGTCTCATGACTTGGAATGCACCCTTGTAGCAGTGTTGTATCTCTCGTCTCATGACTTGGAATGTACCCTTGTAGCAGTGTTGTATCTCTCGTCTCATGACTTGGAATGTACCCTTGTAGCAGTGTTGTATATCGTGTCTATTTATTGCTGGAATGTACCCTTGTATCATTGTTGTATCTCGCGTCTTATGACCTGGAATGTACCCTTGTAGCAGTGTTGTATCTCTCGTCTCATGCCATGGAATGTACCCTTGTAGCAGTGTTGTATCTCTCGTCTCATGCCATGGAATGTACCCTTGTAGCAGTGTTGTATCTCTCGTCTCATGACATGGAATGTACCCTTGTAGCAGTGTTGTATCTCGCGTCTCATGACTTGGAATGTACCCTTGTAGCAGTGTTGTATCTCTCGTCTCATGACCTGGAATGTACCCTTGTAGCAGTGTTGTATCTCGCGTCTCATGACTTGGAATGTACCCTTGTAGCAGTGTTGTATCTCGCGTCTCATGACTTGGAATGTACCCTTGTAGCAGTGTTGTATCTCGCGTCTCATGACTTGGAATGTACCCGTGTAGCAGTGTTGTATCTCTCGTCTCATGACCTGGAATGTACCCTTGTAGCAGTGTTGTATCTCTCGTCTCATGACCTGGAATGTACCCATGTAGCAGTGTTGTATCTCGCGTCTCATGACCTGGAATGTACCCATGTAGCAGTGTTGTATCTCTCGTCTCATGACCTGGAATGTACCCTTGTAGCAGTGTTGTATCTCTCGTCTCATGACCTGGAATGTACCCATGTAGCAGTGTTGTATCTCTCGTCTCATGACTTGGAATGTACCCGTGTAGCAGTGTGGTATCTCTCGTCTCATGACCTGGAATGTACCCATGTAGCAGTGTTGTATCTCTCGTCTCATGAATTGGAATGTACCCTTGTTGCAGTGTTGTATCTCTCGTCTCATGACTTGTAATGTACCCTTGTTGCAGTGTTGTATCTCTCGTCTCATGACCGGGAATGTACCCATGTAGCAGTGTTGTATCTCTCGTCTCATGACTTGGAATGTACCCATGTAGCAGTGTTGTATCTCTCGTCTCATGACCTGGAATGTACCCTTGTAGCAGTGTTGTATCTCTCGTCTCATGACATGGAATGTACCCTTGTAGCAGTGTTGTATCTCTCGTCTCATGACATGGAATGTACCCTTGTAGCAGTGTTGTATCTCTCGTCTCATGATCTGGAATGTACCCATGTAGCAGTGTTGTATCTCTCGTCTCATGACTTGGAATGTACCCATGTAGCAGTGTTGTATCTCTCGTCTCATGACCTGGAATGTACCCTTGTAGCAGTGTTGTATCTCTCGTCTCATGACATGGAATGTACCCTTGTAGCAGTGTTGTATCTCTCGTCTCATGCCATGGAATGTACCCTTGTAGCAGTGTTGTATCTCTCGTCTCATGACATGGAATGTACCCTTGTAGCAGTGTTGTATCTCTCGTCTCATGACATGGAATGTACCCTTGTAGCAGTGTTGTATCTCTCGTCTCATGACATGGAATGTACCCTTGTAGCAGTGTTGTATCTCTCGTCTCATGACCTGGAATGTACCCTTGTAGCAGTGTTGTATCTCTCGTCTCATGACCTGGAATGCACCCTTGTAGCAGTGTTGTATCTCTCGTCTCATGACCTGGAATGCACCCTTGTAGCAGTGTTGTATCTCTCGTCTCATGACCTGGAATGTACCCATGTAGCAGTGTTGTATCTCACGTCTCATGACTTGGAATGCACCCTTGTAGCAGTGTTGTATCTCTCGTCTCATGACTTGGAATGTACCCTTGTAGCAGTGTTGTATCTCTCGTCTCATGACTTGGAATGTACCCTTGTAGCAGTGTTGTATATCGTGTCTATTTATTGCTGGAATGTACCCTTGTATCAGTGTTGTATCTCGCGTCTTATGACCTGGAATGTACCCTTGTAGCAGTGTTGTATCTCGCGTCTCATGACATGGAATGTACCCTTGTAGCAGTTTGGTATATCGCGGCTCATGACATGGAATGCACCCTTGTAGCAGTGTGGTATATCGTGTCTATTTATTGCTGGAAAGTACCCATGTAGCAGTGTTGTATCTCTCCTCTCATGACATGGAATGTACCCTTGTAGCAGTGTTGTATCTCTCGTCTCATGACATGGAATGTACCCTTGTAGCAGTGTTGTATCTCTCGTCTCATGACATGGAAAGTACCCTTGTAGCAGTGTTGTATCTCTCGTCTCATGACCTGGAATGCACCCTTGTAGCAGTGTTGTATCTCTCGTCTCATGACCTGGAATGTACCCTTGTAGCAGTGTTGTATCTCTCGTCTCATGACCTGGAATGTACCCTTGTTGCAGTGTTGTATATCTCGTCTCATGACCTGGAATGTACCCTTGTAGCAGTGTTGTATATCTCGTCTCATGACATGGAATGTACCCTTGTAGCAGTGTGGTATCTCGCGTCTCATGACCTGGAATGTACCTTGTAGCAGTGTTGTATATCGCGTCTCATGACTGGAATGTACCCTTGTAGCAGTGTTGTATCTCTCGTCTCATGACATGGAATGTACCCTTGTAGCAGTGTTGTATCTCGCGTCTCATGACCTGGAATGTACCCTTGTAGCAGTGTTGTATATCGCGTCTCATGACATGGAATGTACCCTTGTAGCAGTGTTGTATATCGCGTCTCATGACCTGGAATGTACCCTTGTAGCAGTGTTGTATCTCTCGTCTCATGACCTGGAATGTACCCTTGTAGCAGTGTTGTATCTCTCGTCTCATGACCTGGAATGTACCCTTGTAGCAGTGTTGTATCTCGCGTCTCATGACCTGGAATGTACCCTTGTAGCAGTGTTGTATCTCTCGTCTCATGACCTGGAATGTACCCTTGTAGCAGTGTTGTATCTCGCGTCTCATGACCTGGAATGTACCCTTGTAGCAGTGTGGTATATCGCGTCTCATGACCTGGAATGTACCCTTGTAGCAGTGTGGTATCTCTCGTCTCATGACTTGGAATGCACCCTTGTAACAGTGTTGTATCTCTCGTCTCATGACCTGGAATGTACCCTTGTAACAGTGTTGTATCTCGCGTCTCATGACTTGGAATGCACCCTTGTAGCAGTGTTGTATCTCGCGTATATTTGTTGCATAGCACCTAGGATGATCGGTATGGCCGAACACACACCCAGAAAACAGCACGCTGGCGTTCTATGCTATATACAGGCTTGCTTTCTCAAATGCTGAAATATGCCGAACATCTGTTGAAACGACTATTCTGATTGGTTCATGTATTTGAGAAAAGAATAGCGATACTGGAAATCAGTTTTTCCAGAAGACGTAGGGGAGCCATCAGTGTATACACATTTATATTAGCTGAAATGCAATTTATATTAATAACTATTGAGGCCTCATCCCTGATGGAATCCGTTGCAAGGGAGAGAGAGGAGGCAACGTGGAATGTAAATGCATTGCCTAAGGGCACAATCGTTACGGCTTCAGCGAGGCTCGAACTATGGGCCTTTCGCACATGAAACGAACGAGCTATCACGATGTCCACATAATGTTATGGAAAAAACAACAAAACTATAATTATGACGATTGTTATGACGTTACAAATTGTGGCTGTTATTGTACATAGTGTATACATTAGTTTCTGTAACCAGTATATCTAGTGGTTTTTATTGATTAAGCCCGAACTCAAGTCTGTTATTGTATATAGGGTATAAATTAGTTTCTGTAACCAGTATATCTAGTGGTTGTTATTGATTAAGCCCGAACTCATGTCTGTTATTGTACATAGGGTATACATTAGTTTCTGTAACCAGTATATCTAGTGGTTTTTATTGAATACGCCCGAACTCATGTCTGTTATTGTACATAGGGTATACATTAGTTTCTGTAACCAGTATATCTAGTGGTTTTTATTGATTAAGCCCGAACTCAAGGCTGTTATTGTACATAGGGTATAAATTAGTTTCTGTAACCAGTATATCTAGTGGTTTGTATTGATTAAGCCCGAACTCAAGTCTGCATATAATTAACGCACATGTTATCAAAATGTGCATCAAGTTCCCGAAAGCGAAAGTAGATGATTGTAAAGGAACAAAAGTACTATACCCCAACGATAACGTGATTCCCGCGAAAAATATAGCACGGGCTAATATTATTATAACTGGTAAAAAGAAGTTTATTATCATTTATGTATGCATTACTTGGCACACATGATTATTTATTACAACCTACGTATTGATTTGGCTTATTCCAAACATATTTATAGTAATGCTTGTAAATAACACGTTATCGTTGGGCCATAGTAGTCAAGGGGGGCATTCTGGCACGGTAAAACACGTTGTTTACAAATATGGAACTCTGGCTCCGTGTTGACCTACTTTTCCTCAAACACGGCACTCTGGCTCCGTGCTGACCTACTTTTCCTCAAACACGGCACTCTGGCTCCGTGTTGACCTACTTTTCCTCAAACACGGCACTCTGGCACCGTGTTGACCTACTTTTCCTCAAACACGGCACTATGGCTCCGTGTTGACCTACTTTTCCCAAACACGGCACTCTGGCACCGTGTTCATCTATGGTGGCATGTCATAAATGTCCTAGTATAGGTACTATGCCGTCACCCGTGGTATTACTATGAACTTTTGTTTAAGCAGTAGTCAATGAGGTTTATCCATGTAGGCCTGTGCTTATATGTCTATACCGGTTAAATCACGTAACGTTAAAAACGAAAGTAGGACGTATTCCTTGTAACGTACCACTTTCGGAAAATGAAATTCAACTGAAGGCAGGGGCGTAGCGGTCTACATATACTATTTTTAACATCTTAGTATTAAATGTGCGTTTTTGCTGTTGTAATGCACACTTAATCTATCTAGCAGCACCCATTATTATTTCTAATTCGATGTAGTTAACTATTCAGTAATTAGTTTTTTATTAATTTTATTCAGTTCATTCAATATATATACGGTATATAAATACACAGGATATCTGAAATGGATTGGAAAACAAGCTGAGAGCTTATGTAAATTCCTTTCCATGAGGATGTTACAATATACAGTTGTTAGCATTGATAGCAGTTAGTGAGACATGACGGGCATTGCCTTAAGTTCTTTAGACCCGATTGGTCCTGGGTGCTTGCATGCGTACTTAGTGAGGCAATTTGTAGCACGTTTTGTCATCATGTGTGCACTAATTGGTGGTGAATTGATTCAGTAATTGGCAACAGCATATCTAAGCTAAGAACAATTCCGTTGAAGACGGTAGGAACCATGGAAAATGACAAGCATGTAGCTTACATAAGCATATTGAATTTATAAATGTATGCATTACATTAAACTGCCGACGACATGTATTGGATGTAGTGCAGATATACAATACACAATATATATATATATACAGGAGAATCCATTCCATTTTATACAAACGGATCTGTAGTCCAGTGGTTAACACGCTGGACTGGTAATCCAGGGGATCGCAGGTTCGACTCCCCTTCTGACCATAATAAAATTAACAGTCTTTCAAATGAGACTTTAAACCAAGGTCTCGTGTCGGTGCTTTACACCGTGCATGTAAAAGAAGCAGAGGAGACTCTGAAATGTGTATCTGTCTATATCATTGCACTATCTTTCACACATCTAAAATGACTAATCTCTTCAGGAGGCGTCGCTCATATGGGCAACCGGTAGCGACGATAAATAAACGTAACTACACACCCGTTCCATTTGCTGGTTGGAAGAATTTTGTCAAACTTCACTTCAGATCTACCCTAAATAACAAATCTTGGCGAGTTAATGTCATATATACATGCGGCCTTTAATCCAATACATGTTTGCAAACTAGATAATATTTAAACTATCAGCTGACATTTATCTAGCTGCTCAAATATCATTCAAACATGCCTAAAACCAGATACTATATCATTTCGCTTTGTTTCACGGTGTAAGTATTTTCACCGCATTCTTTCAAATACAAGTTATACACATATCTCTAAGTGGATAGCCCATAACAATTTGAAATGAAAATACGCAAGTGACGATGTCCATATTAAAATAACTAATACCACACTATTCATATCACAAGCAAAATAACCACCCCTGGAATATGGCTATGTCGGTTTCCTTCCCTATCATCCATCACATAAAACTAACTACTCCATTCATAGGTGGCGTTGCTCAGGTGGGAAACCGGGAGCGTCAATATATAAATGAGCAACATAAACCTACAGACGGGTCTGTTGTCCAGTGGTTAACATGTTGGACTGGTAATCCAGGGATCTCAGATTCGATCCCCCGTCTGACCATAATAAAATTAACAGTCTTTAAGTTGGGACGTTAAACCGAGGTCTCGGTTCGGTGCTTTACACCGTGCACGTAAAAAGAACCATATGATACTCTGGAATGGGTCTCTGTCTGTATCATTGCACTATCCTCCAACAATCTAAAATGACTAATCTCTCCAGGAGGCGTGGTTCGTATGGCCAACCGATAGCGACGGTAAATAAACGTAAAACACACTGCAAAATGTGTATTGTCAGGTAATCCGTATCCGAATTTTTCCGCTTACATAAACATAATTAGTTTTTTTTAGATGGTATCAAACACATTTTGTTTATACTAATGCTGTTTGAACCTGTTCGTTGCTTTTTAACCTTGAATGTTGTGAGTGTTTGTTTAGCCTTGGTTGGTTAAAGTATTGCATTTGAGGTGTCAATAACCGGACAGTGTAGCTATTGTCTAACTCAGGCATTCAAAAAACACATAAGCCCTACTTTACTGTTAAATCTACAGAAAATGGTATCTATATATATCCATGTATATGACCTTCAGAGAATGGTATCTATACCCTCGAGTGTCCGGTTTCCGCTATGATAAGAAATGATTGGCATTCAACAAAACGAATCTTAAAACTACATAGTTTCTAAATGTATGATGTAAATAAAGTAACGTTCCTCTTTTATTCCAAAGAATTAGAAATGAATATGACTACGTAAATAACAACGGGCGCTGTCATTTTTACCATGATCCGAAACAGACATCTGTGGTGACTGGTACCGGAGTTTTCGTGACCTTTCAGAAAATCAATTTTGCGTAACATCGAATGGGTGTAAATATAAAACGAACACGTTTTATAAAGCATAATGATAATTTCTATTATTTTGATGAATATTTCTTTTCACAATGAACTCTTTCACAGTTTAACAAGCATGTTCACAATGTGGACACATGAATTCATCACCTAATCTTGTAAACCTGACTTGAACAGTAAATGAGGTGGGTCCAATGGTCACACTGTGCCCATTTGTAAGGGCTATTGATGAATATTGCCTGTACTTTCGCTTTGTAGGTGGTGGACTGTCATAAACCTAAAACAAAATTAAAAACTATTCCTTTAAGTACACTACACTACAGGACACATCGCTTAGTTGACGATGACAGTAACACTGTATGGACCTCAAAACAATATAAGAGAAGTCTCCAAAACGAACTCCCCTTACACTAATTAAAATTGTAACCCAGTCTATATTGACCTTCACATTAAATGACAGGTAGGTAAACAAATCAGACGACGCAAAACAAAACTGGAAATGGTCAATATTTTGCAGTAAATCAAATGGACAAATGGTGATGCAATATTGCATTATGAAAGATAGCATGTTTTATACCAATGCAAGGAAAATAACTGATTACTTATGCCTACAAGGATTATACGGCGCATTGTTGTTGCCAAATATGGAAAATGACCTTTGACACTATCTATTCCTGATTGGTGACGTCAGAAAACACCGATCGCGCACAGTATTATAAATACTTACGGGGTAACGAAAACGAAGGTATCACGATTTGAGGACACTAGAGGATATATGTCCATGTATAATTATGACCTTCAGAAATTGGTATCTATATATGTCCATGTATAATTATGACCTTCAGAAATTGGTATCTATATATGTCCATGTATATGACCTTCAGAAAATGGTATCTATATATGTCCATGTATAATTATGACCTTCAGAAAATGGTATCTATATATGTCCATGTATAATTATGACTACACCATGGCTACTCGCATGTAACGTCTGGTGTTTGTCATTATTGGTCAAACTATAACTTAACCAGTCGGCAGATCACAAGAGCATTTATAGTTTATTGACTGTTATTTCAACTTAAAGTGCAATGCAAAGCTGAACTATGCGTGGTGTCATATACTTGAGAAATCATTATTGATTAACATTCAATAAATACTAAATTACTGTGCATGCGAATGTCACATGCTGAGTGTCACGGTGCTGTTTGCGAGTGTCACGGTGCTGTATGCGAGTGTCACGGTGCTGTATGCGAGTGTCACGGTGCTGTTTGCGAGTGTCCCGTGCTGTATGCGAGCGTCCCGTGCTGTATGCGAGCGTCCCGTGCTGTTTGCGAGTGTCCCGTGCTGTATGCGAGCGTCCCGTGCTGTTTGTGCGTGATGTATGCGAGTGTCCCGTGCTGTATGCGAGCGTCCCGTGCTGTTTGCGAGTGTCCCGTGCTGTATGCGAGTGTCCCGTGCTGTATGTGCGTGCGTATGCGAGTGTCCCGTGCGGTATGCGAGTGTCCCGTGCTGTATGCGAGTGTCCCGTGCTGTATGTGCGTGCTGTATGCGAGTGTCCCGTGCTGTATGCGAGTGTCCCGTGCTGTATGCGAGTGTCCCGTGCTGTATGTGAGTGTCCCGTGCTGTATGCGAGTGCCCGTGCTGTATGCGCGTGATGTATGCGAGTGTCCGTGCTGTATGCGAGTGTCCGTGCTGTATGCGAGTGTCCCGTGCTGTATGCGAGTGTCCCGTGCTGTATGCGAGTGTCCCGTGGTGTATGCGATGTCCCGTGCTGTATGCGAGTGTCCCGTGCTGTATGCGAGTGTCCCGTGATGTATGCGATTGTCCCGTGCTGTTTGTGCGTGATGTATGCGAGCGTCCCATGCTGTTTGTGCGTGATGTATGCGAGCGTCCCATGCTGTTTGTGCGTGATGTATGCGAGTGTCCCGTGATGTATGCGAGCGTCCCATGCTGTTTGTGCGTGATGTATGCGAGCGTCCCGTGCTGTTTGTGCGTGATGTATGCGAGCGTCCATGCTGTTTGTGCGTGATGTATGCGAGTGTCCCGTGCTGTATGTGCGTGATGTATGCGAGTGTCCCGTGGTGTATGTTGATGTATGCGAGTGTCCCATGCTGTTTGTGCGTGATGTATGCGAGTGTCCCGTGCTGTTTGTGCGTGATGTATGCGAGTGTCCCGTGCTGTATGTGCGTGATGTATGCGAGTGTCCCGTGCTGTTTGTGCGTGATGTATGCGAGTGTCCCGTGCTGTTTGTGCGTGATGTATGCGAGTGTCCCGTGCTGTTTGTGCGTGATGTATGCGAGTGTCCTGTGATGTATGCGAGTGACCCGTGCTGTTTGTGCATGATGTATGCGAGTGTCCCGTGCTGTTTGTGCGTGATGTATGCGAGTGTCCCGTGCTGTTGTGCGTGATGTATGCGAGTGTCCCGTGGTGTATGCGAGTGTCCCGTGGTGTATCGAGCGTCCCACACCCCCAACACCCGTGTTTGCGAGTGTCCCGTGCTGTTTGTGCGTGATGTATGCGAGTGTCCCGTGATGTATGCGAGTGTCCCGTGCTGTATGTGAGTGTCCCGTGCTGTATGCGAGTGTCCCATGCTGTTTGTGCGTGATGTATGCGAGTGTCCCGTGCTGTTTGTGCGTGATGTATGCGAGTGTCCCGTGCTGTATGTGAGTGATGTATGCGAGTGTCCCGTGCTGTTTGTGCGTGATGTATGCGAGTGTCCCGTGCTGTATGTGAGTGTCCCGTGCTGTATGCGAGTGTCCCGTGATGTATGCGAGTGTCCCGTGCTGTATGTGCGTGATGTATGCGAGTGTCCCGTGCTGTTTGTGCGTGATGTATGCGAGTGTCCCGTGCTGTTTGTGCGTGATGTATGCGAGTGTCCCGTGATGTATGCGAGTGTCCCGTGCTGTATGCGAGTGTCCCGTGCTGTTTGTGCGTGATGTATGCGAGTGTCCCGTGATGTATGCAAAGTGTCCCATGCTGTTTGTGCGTGATGTAATGCGAGTGTCCCGTGCTGTATGCGAGTGTCCCATGCTGTTTGTGCGTGATGTATGCGAGTGTCCCGTGATGTATGCGAGTGTCCCGTGCTGTATGCGAGTGTCCCATGCTGTTTGTGCGTGATGTATGCGAGTGTCCCGTGCTGTTTGTGCGTGATGTATGCGAGTGTCCCGTGCTGTGTGTGCGTGATGTATGCGAGTGTCCCATGCTGTTTGTGCGTGATGTATGCGAGTGTCCCGTGCTGTTTGTGCGTGATGTATGCGAGTGACCCGTGCTGTATGCGAGTGTCCCGTGCTGTATGCGAGTGTCCCGTGCTGTTTGTGCGTGATGTATGCGAGTGTCCCGTGATGTATGCGAGTGACCCGTGCTGTTTGTGCGTGATGTATGCGAGTGTCCCGTGCTGTTTGTGCGTGATGTATGCGAGTTACCCGTGCTGTATGCGAGTGTCCCGTGGTGTATGCGAGTGTCCCTGGCTGTTTGTGCGTGCTGCATGATGCGAGTGTCCCGTGGTGTATGCGAGTGTCCCGTGCTGTTTGTGCGTGCTGTATGTGAGTGTCCTGTGGTGTATGCGAGTGTCCCTGGCTGTTTGTGCGTGATGTATGCGAGTGTCCCGTGCTGTTTGTGCGTGATGTATGCGAGTGTCCCGTGCTGTTTGTGCGTGATGTATGCGAGTGTCCTGTGATGTATGCGAGTGACCCGTGCTGTTTGTGCATGATGTATGCGAGTGTCCCGTGCTGTTTGTGCGTGATGTATGCGAGTGTCCCG
Organism: Archivesica marissinica; assembly: GCA_014843695.1. Taxonomy (NCBI): domain Eukaryota; kingdom Metazoa; phylum Mollusca; class Bivalvia; order Venerida; family Vesicomyidae; genus Archivesica; species Archivesica marissinica. The sequence goes on along the minus strand of CM026398.1, from coordinate 51,131,827 downwards.
TGCTGTTTGTGCGTGATGTATGCGAGTGTCCCGTGGTGTATGCGAGTGTCCCGTGGTGTATGCGAGCGTCCCGTGGTGTATGCGAGTGTCCCGTGCTGTTTGTGCGTGATGTATGCGAGTGTCCCGTGCTGTTTGCGAGTGTCCCGTGCTGTTTGTGATGCGAGTGTCCCGTGATGTATGCGAGTGTCCCGTGCTGTATGTGTATGTATGCGAGTGTCCCGTGCTGTATGTATGCGAGTGTCCCGTGATGTATGCGAGTGTCCCGTGCTGTTTGTGCGTGATGTATGCGAGTGTCCCGTGATGTATGCGAGTGTCCCGTGCTGTATGCGAGTGTCCCATGTGATGTATGCGAGTGTCCCGTGCTGTTTGTGCGTGATGTATGCGAGTGTCCCGTGCTGTTGTGCGTGATGTATGCGAGTGTCCCGTGCTGTTTGTGCGTGATGTATGCGAGTGATGTATGCGAGTGTCCCGTGATGTATGCGAGTGTCCCATGCGAGTGTCCCATGCGAGTGTCCCGCGTGATGTATGCGAGTGTCCCGTGATGTAGTGTCCCGTGCTGTATGCGAGTGTCCCATGCTGTTTGTGCGTGATGTATGCGAGTGTCCCGTGCTGTTTGTGCGTGATGTATGCGAGTGTCCCGTGCTGTGTGTGCGTGATGTATGCGAGTGTCCCGTGCTGTATGCGAGTGTCCCGTGCTGTTTGTGCGTGATGTATGCGAGTGTCCCGTGATGTGTCCCATGCTGTTTGTGCGTGATGCGAGTGTCCCGTGCTGTTTGTGCGTGATGTATGCGAGCGTGTCCCATGCTGTTTGTGCGTGATGTATGCGAGTGTCCCGTGCTGTTTGTGCGTGATGTATGCGAGTGACCCGTGCTGTATGCGAGTGTCCCGTGCTGTATGATGATGTATGCGAGTGTCCCGTGCTGTTTGTGCGTGATGTATGCGAGTGTCCCGTGCTGTTTGTGCGTGATGTATGCGAGTTACCCCGTGCTGTATGCGAGTGTCCCGTGGTGTATGCGAGTGTCCCTGGCTGTTTGTGCGTGCTGCATGATGCGAGTGTCCCGTGGTGTATGCGAGTGTCCCGTGCTGTTTGTGCGTGCTGTATGTGAGTGTCCCGTGCTGTATGTGCGTGCTGCATGCGAGTGTCCCGTGTTGTATGTGCGTGCTGCATGCGAGTGTCCCGTGCTGTATGTGCGTGCTGCATGTGAGTGTCCCTGGCTGTTTGTGCGTGCTGCATGCGAGTGTCCGGTGCTGTATGTGCGTGCTGCATGCGAGTGTCCCGTGCTGTATGCGAGTGTCCCGTGCTGTATGTGAGTGTCCCGTGATGTATGCTATGTCCTCTAGTATATAATGTAGATGTGCGTTTTCTATGTCCTCTAGTATATAATGTAGGTGTGTACTTTCTATGTCCTCTAGTATATAATGTAGGTGTGCGTTTTCTATGTCTTCTATTATATAATGTAGGTGTGTACTTTCTATGTCCTCTAGTATATAATGTAGGTGTGCGTTTTCTATGTCCTCTATTATATAATGTAGGTGTGTACTTTCTATGTCCTCTAGTATATAATGTAAGTGTGCGTTTTCTATGTCCTCTAGTATATAATGTAGGTGTGTACTTTCTATGTCCTCTAGTATATAATGTAGGTGTGTACTTTCTATGTCCTCTAGTATATAATGTAAGTGTGCGTTTTCTATGTCCTCTAGTATATAATGTAGGTGTGTACTTTCTATGTCCTCTAGTATATAATGTAGGTGTGTACTTTCTATGTCCTCTAGTATATAATGTAGGTGTGTACTTTCTATGTCCTCTAGTATATAATGTAAGTGTGCGTTTTCTATGTCCTCTAGTATATAATGTAGGTGTGTACTTTCTATGTCCTCTAGTATATAATGTAGGTGTGCGTTTTCTATGTTTATGGTTTCAGCATAGTATGTCTGATCTGTATCCATATACTTCCAGATTCGTTTGTCTTTACATTGCCGTGTTCCTCCACCATAAACACTAACCATAATAGTGGCAATGATACAGAATGCGACCCAGTGATTCCAGAAGAGAGCGGTGCAATACCTGACAATATCGAAGACTCAAATGGCAACACAAATGGCCGGGTAACAGGCAGTAACACCGCATACACCCTGGTAGTAGCACTAGGGTTCATACTGCTACCGATGATCGTGTTAGTTAGAATCTGTTGGCTGAGGAAGATACAGAAGCAGCAGCGGAATGAGTACAATCAGATAAGAGGAATCATGAATCAGAGATTGGAGGAAGAACAGCTGAGACGGGAAGCCATATTCCATATAAATATAGGTAAACTAAATTCACGTGAAGTTTATATACAAAGTGGGCATGGTTATCAAAGTCTTTAGATTTACAAAGTGGGTATATATTGTTAGGAAAATAACGTAACCTTTAATGAGCCTTTAGATTTACAAAGTGGGTATATATTGTTAGGAAAATAACGTAACCTTTAATGAGCCTTTAGATTTACAAAGTGGGTATATATTGTTAGGAAAATAACGTAAACTTTAATGAGCCTTTAGATTTACAAAGTGGGTATATATTGTTAGGAAAATAACGTAACCTTTAATGAGCCTTTATATTTACAAAGTGGGTATATATTGTTAGGAAAATAACGTAACCTCTAATGAGCCTTTATATTTACAAAATGGTGAACTAATTAGTTCTGAACTAATCTTCCTTAGGGCCCTCTAAATCTTCCTTGGGGCCCTCTAATTCTTAGGGCTCTCTGGATTTTTTATTTATGAATATTTACATAATGTTGTATCATTAATATACAAGTTTATACATATTTGCTCGATTGCCAAACAATTTCTTACAACTTATATCAAATCACTGGATTGAATGGAAAGCTAAAAGCTTGTTTACATTTTCTCCATGCCATACATAATTTTCTTAGACTATGACAGAGTGAATATAATTTTATTTATGTGAATATTTTTACTCAACTGTAATGGTATAAATGTAAATAAATAATAATTTGGAGACGGTGGTGAAGTAAGCAATCGGGGCTGGCTCACCAGTCAGATTAAATACAGTCCATGTAGGAAAGGGTATATTGGAATTGTAGTAATTATATTAGCAACAGCAACGTGGGGGCACTGCGGGTGCGGGTGGGGGTTGGGTGAGGTGGGATTATAGACATGTGTAGCATGGATGGCATGTATACCATAATACATGTATACATGTGGCATAATACATGTATACATGTGGCATAATACATGTATTGGAAAACATGAAAGGAAAAGAAAATTTGTGTTTTTCAATGCAAGATTGGATCTTGTCTCATCTGGCGTGTTCCTAAGTCGTGTATTTTCACTATTTTAGTGGTATATCTCGTGAAATATTATATCGTAATCACGTCACGAGATAAAACCCAACCTTACACCGAAACACACAACTATCCCCTTGAAATGTGTACCAAAACCATTTGTGACAATTAGTCATTTATCAGTATCGGAATATAAACGTATCCTACCTACATGCATAATCACGTGCAAAAACGGCATGTCTAATAAACGTTGTATCATTTTATTAGGCAGTTCCTAAAAATACTTTACACAAGGATAGTCCACCCGAATGGTCAGAATATATATATATTTAAATTTATTAATAATAATAATATAATAATAATAAAGACCTTATTTAACGAGAGAACTCATTTGAACAATTAAGTCAATCTACCATGAGGCCCTCAACAAATTAAAACATGAAATAGCATAATGAAACATGTAAGCAGTAACCACAACTTCACAAGTAAAACTGTCATAGGAAATAAGATATAAGCTGCCAGAACTAATACTTATATTCATGTATAATTGTATATTATCAGTTTATTAGGTTATTGGTCTGTTCTTTGCACCACCTGGTATATAAAGCTTTGAAGTGTCGAACAGAATGTGCTGTTTTGATGTGATAAGGGAATGCATTCCACATTATTAGACCCGTCGCCGAAAACAATACAATGATGTGTGT
>CM026398.1:51072833-51122833 GCA_014843695.1 Archivesica marissinica | reverse complement strand
GTTAAAACTTGTGGTCCAAACCATTTAGTTTATACAAATTTATTTTAGCTCGATTGCGAAACAAGTTCTTTCAACTTATATTAATCACTCTCGAGACCTCATTCCTGATGGAATCCATCGCCACGAGGGAGAGAGAAGAGGCAACGTGGAATTTAAATGCCTTGCCTAAGGGCACAATCGTAACGGCTCCAGCGGGGCTCGAACTCCGGACCTTTCGCACCTGAAGCGAACGCGCATCCACTGCGCTATCACGACAAAACTTGTGGTCCAAACCATTTGTATTGTCATGCTATGTATTGTATCTTTATGTGTATGACATAATTTTATGTACTATTGATTTGCAATAAAATATGGTTAAATAAATAAACATTTTACATATTGGATCTGTTTGAGGCTTATATCTTACTTAAAACACACACTTATATAACAAGATCCTACTAATTAAAACTGTTAATTTCGTACATTTACGCGTAGGATTTAATATAATACTCTGGCCTTTTGACAGCAGTCCGATAATAATAATAATGGACTGGAAATGTAAAGGTATGACGTCACGACAGTGTTTTAAATATATTAAATGTGCGCCAACAACACTGGCACACAATAACACAGACACAGGGTCCATACAAATAGCTCGAACCCTCCGAGGACTCCACTAAAAACAGCGCATCCATGATCATGCAAGAGATATGTAAATACTGTATAATAAACGTAACACACAGAATGAGACATATCACTGTTGTATCTATTTATCTCCCTTGACAGATAAAGTCCGATTTATCCCGAAATGTATATTGGTAATTTTAGTTGGAATCCTTTGTTTTTACTGTTGGCCCCAAACATGATGTTGCGGTAGGATAAATGTAATTTTATCACAATCTGGAAAAATGGATATACTGTAGGATATCTGTCGAGATTTAATAATTTAATCATTATAAGACGATATCATGGGTGAAAGTGGATAACATGTGGTACAAAGGAAACAACGATAAAAACAGAGGAAACCAATTAAACCCTTTCAACACCGCATACCTCTAAATAGGCTTACAAAAAGTGTAGATCCAGATGAGCCGGCTCGTAACGAGCCGTCTCATCAGGATCTACACTTTTTGCCAGTAATATTACTATTTTTAGACAAAATTACCCATATTGATAAATGAACTGGTCCAAATGTAATTTTCTTATTAATTTATTGGTCTAATAATATCAAGGAACAGTCCATGTCAGTTACTTGGTGTTGAATGGGTTAAGAGGATCAATATACGTTTAGGGGTATTCAGCAATGTCTTTCATTAGCTTATCTTGGTGAACAATATCCCATTATGTGTTTGCTGTCTAAGCATGTGACGTGTGTAACAATGCATGTGACGTGTGTAACAATGCACGTGACATGCACACGCAATGTGGCATAGTCCCTCTACTTGTTCATAATGCATACACCGACCGGCATATGAATATGCATTAGATTGAACTACACAATATTTCACCACCCTGCTATAGGTGACACTAGCCAAGCAGACCTAAATCATAGCGCAGCTCGCCAAGAGAAGACGCAGGGGAAACTCCACACAGGCTATCATGGGAGCAAGCGTTGATATATTTTGCCTTGACTATCCGGCATGTATATTTATTTAACACCCAAACCGTTAATTGAGCCGTATTGAATTTTTGATAATGTCGGTTTTCCAGAAGTAACAAATTGAAAATCGACAGACAGGAACACAGGCTATGTTCAGCCGAGACATGCACATACATTGATCAATGCGTCATTAGCATGTAGTATCTTTACTATTGAGCTCAATGGAATGCCTACATTATTGATAGACATCACCCACCATTCAAGTAGTTTAAAGCGACATTACATCGCAAAAAGCTAATCAAATGCATTTTGTTCACGTATAAATGCATTGCTACTACACATTCATCTGAATACATCGAACAATAACATTGAATCAATAAACATTGTTTTAGTGGTATACAAACTTTCAAACGTGAAAGTCAATACTAAACACTCGATACTTTCGTTTAGAGATAATTTAATTAAGATTAGTCTACAAATAAATATGCATAGGCACATATAGATATCACGGTAAATATGTAGCATAACTCGTGTTATTCAGGATAATCACTTTGTATTATGCATGAATGTCGACACTATTTACATTATTTTGTTATGTCAACAAACCGCGTATACGACGTTTGTTTATTTGTTGAATACTCAGTTTTTGAGGCAAATATTTGGAAATGTTTTTATACCATATAATAAATAGGAAATTATATTCTGCAGACATTTGCGTTTTCACCGATGTAGTGTCGCTTTAATCATGTTTTATTGCATTCAATATGATGCTTATAACATACAAGGCATAACAGTTTATATGCAAACATAAACCTTCCTACTATTTAGGCAATAATACACTGTATTGTGGAAGTCATGATAGCGCAGTGGTAGCGCGTTCGCTTCAGGTGCGAAAGGCCCGGAGTTCGAGCCTCGCTGCAGCCGTTACGATTGTGCCCTTAAGCAACGTATTTAAGTCCTCCTTGCCTCTTCTCTCTCCCTCGTGGTGATGGATTCCATCAGGATTGAGGTATCGAGAGTGATTAATATAAGTTGTAAGAACTTGTTTTGCAATCGAGCTAAAATAAATTTGTATAAACTAATACTGTATGATTGCTGTATGCTAGCTATGATTGTTGACTTGTGTCTTTAAAATTGCATATAAATTGCTGTATTGTGTTCGTAACTTTAATGGGGATACAAACAGTATGTGACATTGTGAGTTGTACACCATGGGACTTTAAATGGGATACCAACAGTATGTGACATTGTGAGATGTACACCATGGGACTTTAATGGGGATACCAACAGTATGTGACATTGTGAGTTGTACACCATGGGACTTTAAATGCTATTCTGGCTAAATAATAGTTAAGTTAAGATGTCCATATATAGAAGTGTACACACGATTGGGTATCACACTGTCTCTCTGCATGTAGTCTAAAGTAATGTTAATAAGTGGGCGGGAATATTGGTTGTTAACTTGGGAAGATCTGAGATAGAGAGGAGAGTCTGGATACAGTGGGCTAGGAGTTAATTGGGCGCTGAGATAGAGAGGAGAGTCTGGATACAGCGGGCTAGGAGTTAGCTGGACGCTATAATAGAGGGGAGTCTGGATACAGCGGGCTACGAGTTAGCTGGACGTTATAATAGAGGGGAGTCTGGATACAGCGGGCTACGAGTTAGCTGGACGCTGAGATAGAGATGGGAGTCTGGATACAGTGGGCTAGGAGTTAGCTGGACGCTGAGATAGAGAGGAGAGTCTGGATACAGCGGGCTAGGAGTTAGCTGGACGCTGAGAGCATAGAGAGGAGAGTCTGGATACAGCGGGCTAGGAGTTAGCTGGACGCTGAGAGCTGGGATAGAGAGGAGCGTCTGGATACAGCGGGCTAGGAGTTAGCTGGACGCTGAGAGCTGGGATAGAGAGGAGAGTCTGGATACAGCGGGCTAGGAGTTAGCTGGACGCTGAGAGCTGGGATAGAGAGGAGAGTCTGGATACAGCGGGCTAGGAGTTAGCTGGACGCTGAGAGCTGGGATAGAGAGGAGAGTCTGGATACAGCGGGCTAGGAGTTAGCTGGACGCTGAGAGCTGAGATAGAGAGGGGAGTCTGGATACAGCGGGCTAGGAGTTAGCTGGACGCTGAGAGCTGAGATAGAGAGGAGAGTCTGGATACAGCGGGCTAGGAGTTAGCTGGACGCTGAGAGCTGGGATAGAGAGGAGAGTCTGGATACAGCGGGCTAGGAGTTAGCTGGACGCTGAGAGCTGAGATAGAGAGGAGAGTCTGGATACAGCGGGCTAGGAGTTAGCTGGACGCTGAGAGCTGAGATAGAGAGGAGAGTCTGGATACAGCGGGCTAGGAGTTAGCTGGACGCTGAGAGCTGAGATAGAGAGGAGCGTCTGGATGCAGCGGGCTAGGAGTTAGCTGGATGCTGAGAGCTGAGATAGAGAGGAGAGTCTGTATACAGCGGGCTAGGAGTTAGCTGGACGCTGAGAGCTGGGATAGAGAGGAGAGCCTGGATACAGCGGGCTAGGAGTTAGCTGGACGCTGAGAGCTGGGATAGAGAGGGGAGTCTGGATACAGCGTGCTAGGAGTTAGCTGGACGCTGAGAGCTGGAGTAGAGAGGGGAGTCTGGATGCAGCGTGCTAGGAGTTAGCTGGACGCTGAGAGCTGGAGTAGAGATGGGAGTCTGGATGCAGCGTGCTAGGAGTTAGCTGGACGCTGAGAGCTGGGATAGAGAGGAGAGTCTGTATACAGTGGGCTAGGAGTTAGCTGGGCGCTGAAAACTGAGATACTTCGTAATATGATACTAATATGTAACTTAAACCAGACTGGAAATGGCTAAGGCTTAATCATGTGAGAGAAACACGCTGTTATCATAATAATCATACTTATAGGAAATACTTTAAGTAATGCTGAGACTTTGATGCTACGTGATGTAAAGTGTTATATTGTGTGGACACTGTTGTAATTATATGAGAGTAAAACTGTTGTTATGCATCGACGGCTTGTGTTATGAACTAGATCACAGAATGTAGAACCTGGGTTGAACAAGTGTTACAAGTACATACAATTTGATTTTATGTGTGTCGAACCTGGTACATAATCTAAGGATGTGTAGAGAATTTCAATAAGCTATTATAGCTTCCAATTCAATCCACTAGTCATTGTAAATACATTTGTGTAAATTATATATATGTATAGTGTGTATATTATATATATGTATAGTGTGTATATTATGACGAATATATATGTTTAAACTAGGGATGGCAAGGAATAGCGAGTTCGGTATTCGAATATTCGGTTAGGAAGATATTCGAATATTCGAATATTTGGTGTAATTCTTTGAAAAACTAAAAATATCTCAAACACATAAATTTTCACAATTAATCTACTTTCTGTTTTATGCCCTACGCCATATCTTCTTCCTGTAAATTTGGCGACGACTCAATCAGTTATTTACGGATTGCAATCGCACATGTGCTAATGGACAGCTCACCAGGTTTCTATGGAGACATGTTCCCATTAACAACCAATACTGGACACGCAATGCACGTGGTAATAACGATCAACTGGTGCAACTGTTGCGCTAAAGTCTGCTTTGCAATGCCATGGTACACCGGTATACAAGATATACATGTACATGGTACACCGGTATACAAGATATACATGTACATGGTACACCGGTATACAAGATATACATGTACCTGGTACACCGGTATACATGATATACATGTACATGGTACACCGGTATACAAGATATACATGTACATGGTACACCGGTATACAAGATATACATGTACATGGTACACCGGTATACAAGATATACATGTACATGGTACACCGGTATACATGATATACATGTACATGGTACACCGGTATACATGATATACATGTACATGGTACACCGGTATACATGATATACATGTACATGGTACACCGGTATACAAGATATACATGTACATGGTACACCGGTATACAAGATATACATGTACATGGTACACCGGTATACATGATATACATGTACATGGTACACCGGTATACATGATATACATGTACATGGTACACCGGTATACAAGATATACATGTACATGGTACACCGGTATATATGATGTACATGGTACACCGGTATATATGATATACATGTACATGGTACACCGGTATACATGATATACATGTACATGGTACACCGGTATATATGATATACATGGTACACCGGTATACATGATATACATGTACATGGTACACCGGTATACAATATATACACGTTCATGGTACACCGGTATACATGATATACATGTACATGGTACACCGGTATACAAGATATACATGTACATGGTACACCGGTATACATGATATACATGTACATGGTACACCGGTATACATGATATACATGTACATGGTACACCGGTATACAAGATATACATGTACATGGTACACCGGTATACATGATATACATGTACATGGTACACCGGTATACATGATATACATGTACATGGTACACCGGTATACAAGATATACATGTACATGGTACACCGGTATACATGATATACACGTACATGGTACACCGGTATACATGATATACACGTACATGGTACACCGGTATACATGATATACACGTACATGGTACACCGGTATGCATGATATACATGTTCATGGTACACCGGTAACATGATATACACGTTCATGGTACACCGGTATACAAGATATACATGTACATGGTACACCGGTATACATGATATACACGTACATGGTACACCGGTATGCATGATATACATGTTCATGGTACACCGGTAACATGATATACACGTTCATGGTACACCGGTATACATGATATACATGTACATGGTACACCGGTATACATATTATACACGTTCATGGTACACCGGTATACATGATGTACAGGTACATGGGTACACCGGTATACATACATCATATGTCGGTCTCTAGATATGGCTTTGCACTTGCTGTAACTGTTGGTGGTGCTTGTGACATGGCATTCATTGGCTCGTGCGTCTCGTGCTGGCCAGTGTTAACATTCCTCTTGTTGTCCAGGGATTGTGTACTGAACGCTTTGAGTATTTCTGTGTCGTGTACATCAATGTGATGCATAGTCTATGAAAACAAGAAGAGCTGCTTTAGAAAAGGAAGGAACGAAGATAAACTATATATCATAAACTAGTTTAATAGTGTGGAAACCATCAAAAACAGTTCTATAAATGTGTATAATTCAGGCGCGTAGCTAGGCCTAAATATGGATTACGCACCATTCTAGGGGGATCCGGGAGCATGCCCCACCCGGAGATTATTTCCCGCTATATTGTCTCAGGTGACTTTTGCCTACTATGAACATCAGCCAGGGCCGTTGCTGGAGCTATTTTGATGATACGCACGGCCAAAATATGCTTGTTTATCGAGTGAGCATAGCGAGCGAGTACGCTAGGGGGGTCCGAGGCCATGCCCCCCGGATTTTTTTTGAAATGAGGAAGCAATTTCTTGCATTTTGTAACATACAATTGCAGGACTAAAGTTCTTACGACAATCCGAATAAAGGTATAAATTAAGGCTAGATGTATAATATACATGATATATCGCCCTTATCAATTAAACAAGCACGTAAAATAGCACAAACTAAATTTTGAGATGCACAATATTTGCAATGGGCTCAATTATTCCACCACTACACACATCCCGGCGCCTATGTATCCCTACAAGCCCACCCCCGGGGTTTTAATGCATTTTTGGAGTTTTCATTTTTTTCGTTTTCTGAGACCAATGATACGCACGTGCGGTACTTGCGTATGCCCAGCAACGGGCCTGTCAGCTACAATCAATATCTGTTGGCATTTCGTTCATGTCTGCTTTCTAGTGAATGATCAATGTCAGTGTCCCCCTTACCCCCTTACCATCCAGTTTTTATTGCATTTTTCGCATTTATTTAATTTCATTTTCAGGAACTGTCAACATTAATCTTACGCACGTGCGTAGGCCTAGCACCGCGCCTGGTATTATATAGTTGTTTGGTAACGTTACGTGCCCGTTTAACATTGTTTATGCCCATATATAATAGAGTGTGCTTACCTTCACGAGTGCATAATGACTAAATTATACGTCATATATATTTCACAAATACCTGAGGTAATGGGAGTCTGCCCCAGCCAAGTCTCCATATATAACATTATAGTAAACACCTCATGCTATCGAGTACTCGGTGAGGTGCAGCAAACGGTAGCGAGCAGACGAGCGCAGGTTTTGTTTATGTCGGTTTAAAGGCATATTTCAGTTCATAACCAATTTCCCAATTTCAAGCATGTAATTGTACTTATTGCAAATCCATAGTACTTTTAACGTAGGCCTACTTGAAAACTGTATAATCTAATATTGACTAGGACAGTTTTTATAGTTCGGTCATCTCCGTAACTCTATTTATAGTTCGGTCATCTCCGTAACTCTATTTATAGTTCGGTCCTCTCCGTAACTCTATTTATAGTTCGGTCATCTCCGTAACTCTATTTCCCCATAACAATATAAATAGTAAATAAATTAAAAAAATTTAATTTTTTAAAAAGTTTATTTAACGTTGCTACCGGTTGTCCATTTGAGCGACGGGCTGTTTACCTAACAACACCTTTCATAGACAGGCTCCAGCGGTTAACCAGTACTTGGCGCACCAACCTCTGTAAGAAACTGCCAACTTGTTCATATAAAGAGACACGGTCTGAACGGTGCTCGAACCCGTGATCATCAGTGATGCTAGGTTACAGTGGTATACAAGTCAGCGACCTTAACCACTCGACCACGGAGACGTTCCATAAATTAATAATCGTACGTTTAGCACGTCGTACTAAACAATTGCTGTCACACGTGACACATATATTCAATACAATTTCGTGTTTACAGGAATGTGACAGTATGCAAAATCGGACAGCCGACACATCCATTAGAATAATTATATATGCGAACCTGTGTTAGTGGTTACCTCTATTAAGCAGCCAACCTGCGTCAAACAACCAGTTTTCAGATTTCCAAATACGTTACTTTGTTGTATATTTTACCTCTGTTAAGCAGTCACCGGTGCTAAGCAGCCACTTTCTGTGAGTCCCTTGGCTGGCTGCTTAAGATAGGTTTGTGGAAGTCGTGATAGCGCAGTGGATGCGCGTTCGCTTCAGGTGCGAAAGGTCCGGAGTTCGAGCCCCGCTGGAGCCGTTACGATTGTGCCCTTAGGCAAGTCATTTAAATTCCACATTGCCTCTTCTCTCTCCCTCGTGGCGATGGATTACATCAGGAATGAGGTCTCGAGAGTGATTAATATAAGTTGAAAGAACTTGTTTCGCAATCGAGCTAAAATAAATTTGTATAAACTAAGATAGGTTTGACTGTACATGTTATTTGAAAATAGAACTACGCTGTATACTAACACCGACACATTGATATCACTGTATCTTTAATCTAGACCATACACAGGACAAAAAGATGAAGGTGACATAGTTTTACAGACGGATATGTAATCCAGTAATTAACACGTTGGACTGGTAATCCAGGGATCACTGGTTCGATCCCCCGTCTGACCCTAATACAATTAACAGTCTCTCAGATGGGACTGTAAACCGAGGTCTCGTGTAGGTGCTGTACACCGTGCACGTAAACGAACCAAAGGAAACTCTGGAATTGGTCTCTGTCTGTATCATTGCACTATCCTCCAAAACATCTAAAATGACTAATCTTTTCAGGAGGCGTCGCTAATATGGGCAACCGGTAGCGACGATAAATGAACGTAAAACACACACATGGACCATACACGGTGAGGTGAGGCGACTCAACGTATTTGACTGTACTGTTAGTTTATGCTGACATTGAGACATTACTTTTGTGTTATAGGTTTTTATAATTATATAGAGTGTTTGTTTATTATAGTGACACCCCTATTGAAAGTGCCAGCCATTACTGACTTATGAGCCATCTTTTTATGAATATTAAATATTTCCCGAATCCTATCATTGAAGGCCAGATATATATATATATATATCATATGCTTATTGTAGGGTCGCCCTCAGGCGTCAACACACGAACAAACTTGATAGAGTAAATACCGATATAACGTAATTTACGGCTTTTAGAAAGGTTATTTTCGAACTCGTGCCCGGTAGCAACATTTACATATGGAGGTAATTCTTGTAAAGGGAAGTAATTAATCCTACATTTTGGAACCATCTATACAAACCAACTCTTCATCCACTTGTGAAAACCGAGAGAACGTCTGCTTTAGTCTAGGTCGTATAATCCGAGGAGTCTGTTTGCTTGGTCTATTGTTATACCACTTGCAAGTAAACCATACCGCAGCTACCCCAGCCAGACCGAGTGTTAGACTGACCATCAAAATGGTGCCCTGATCAACTTTGCTCAGACCACCTAATCAGAAAATATAAATGTAACAACTTAAATGAATTGAAATGTGTATTGACGGGTCAGTAGCAGTGGTTAACACGTTGGATTGCGATATCAGCGATCGTAGGTTCGACCACCCGTCTGACCATAATAATACTAACAGTCTTTCAGATTTGACAATAAACAATGGTCTCATGTTTGGGTGATTACGCCGATCATGTAACAGAACCATGGATGATTTTGTAATTGGGACGTCTTCTGCATCTTGCACTATACTCCAAAATATTCTGCATGGCGTCGCCCCGATTGTATTAACATATATACAGTCTGCATCCGTTATGTCGAATTCCGTCGGACCGAACAAAATACTTCGACATAACCGAAGCTTGACTTAACGAAATTCGATATAAACGGAGCCAGTTATGTGTAAAATGATAGTGTCTGAAACGGGACTTTAATCCGACTTCGAGATAACCGGAGAATTCGACATAACCGACTTTGACATGTTTGCTATTTGACATATACATTACATACATACATAATAATGACAATGCTACGAATACGCAGAATGGGTGGAGCAACAAATCTAAAAACATCGGTAAACCTCCCTCCCAAAGATGTTGATATATGAGTATATTCAGACAGTTGCCGCATTTTACTCGCAACATAACAACACAACCAATTTAAGAATTAAAATAACTAAAGAAACACACACTGGTCAGTTGTAATTAAAAGTCATACAGAATGGTATTCATTACCTCCAGAATCGTCCTCCATTTCTCAGAAATAATAGCATCCAAGCCTACAACAGTTTGCACATTACCGTTGCATCCTCCTTTAGGATAAGGTTATAAGCAACCTCTGGCGGAAAGCTTCTGAATGTTTTTGTTAAGATTTGAATGATTCTGAAGAGCATTTCAACGTTCTTGTAAATATACGGGCGTTCTTTGTATAGTTGTTGCAACGGTATGGGCGTTCCTTGTATAGTTGTTGTAAACATACGGGCGTTCTTTGTATAGTTATTGTAACGATATGGGCGTTCTTTGTATAGTTGTTGTAACGAAATGGGCGTTCTTTGTATAGTTGTTGTAACGATATGGGCGTTCTTTGTATAGTTATTGTAACGAAATGGGCGTTCTTTGTATAGTTGTTGTAACGAAATGGGCGTTCTTTGTATAGTTATTGTAACGAAATCGGCGTTCTTTGTATAGTTGTTATAACGAAATGGGCGTTCTTTGTATAGTTATTGTAACGAAATGGGCGTTCTTTGTATAGTTGTTATAGCGAAATGGGCGGTCTTTGTATAGCTGTTGTAACGAAATGGGCGTTCTTTGTATAGTTGTTATAACGAAATGGGCGTTCTTTGTATAGTTGTTGTAACGAAATGAGCGTTCTTTGTATAGTTGTTGTAACGAAATGGGCGTTCTTTGTATAGTTGTTGTAACGAAATGGGCGTTCTTTGTATAGTTGTTGTAACGAAATGGGCGTTCTTTGTATAGTTTGTTATAAGCATACTGACGTTCTTTGTAGGTACTATTGTTCTTGCAAAAATATGTGCGTTGTTTGTATACATATCTTGTAGAGAAATAGGCGTTCTTTGTATAGTTGTTGCATATATGTGGGCGTTAATTGTATAGTTCTAGTAAATATACGAACGTTCTTTGTATACTTCTTGCATATATGTGGGCGTTAATTGTATAGTTCTTGAAAATATACTGACATTTTTGTATACTTCTTACATATATATGGGCGTTCATTTTATTGCCCGTGTAAAGTTCTGAACAGTGTGTGTTTGTAAAGTTCTTAATGTGCTGACCGTTTTTGTAATAGAACCACAATGCATTCAATTGTATTAATAGTGAACGCTTTCTACGACCAGGCTCGTCTTCATTGTATGTTTGTAAATACACGCCCCCAACTAACCAAGTCATTCTATAATATATATAATATGTTGCTTAAAAGTAATATTATATCGATAGTCTAAGCGCAACTGTCACTCTGTGGTGTAAAAGGGAGGCAACTCAACTTTACTAACACGGATAAAGTTGTCTCTCCTTAAATATATATATATATATATATGTACAATTTACTCTAAGGCAAACTAGTATGTGTGTTAAGACTACAAATAAATAAGCTCATCTAAAAAGCACGTTATATTCTTTAATGAATATACTTTAAAATAAATGTTTTTGTTTCTGAAAACAAAGGAAATGTATTTGTTAAAAACACTGACATTTTAAAAATATGATGCCATTTTCAACAAAAGTTGCTTCCCCTTTGGTCAGACTCCGTTTGCATACTGAGGTACTGAGATATTCAAGTTAAATATGCACTCGATTGGCATTATCGTTTTATTCGTGTGCTTAGTACATTTACAAGTGTATTTCACGAATGGGATTCGCCGACCATTGTGACGACGACCATACTCGTGTAGGGTATAGAGGATAGTTTATAAGTGACAGAGAAAACGCAATCTTTCACTGTTTCAAAACAGTGGAAGATGGAGTTTTCTTTCGTTGAGAAAACTCTATCATTCATTGGAAAGCAATAAAGGAAATACCATATCTATATATATATTTAAGGTCAAATTATGGATGATGCATTGTGAATTATCGAGCACAATGACTAGGTCAAATACAATGTATAGGTGTCCTGCACGCTTATATGTCGTGCATGGTGTATAACTGGAGAGGTCAAATACAATGTCTAGGTGTCCTACACGCTTATGTGCCGTGCATGGTGTATAACTGGAGAGGTCAAATACAATGTCTAGGTGTCCTACACGCTTATATGTCGTGCATGGTGTATAACTGGAGAGGTCAAATACAATGTATAGGTGTCCTGCACGCTTATATGTCGTGCATGGTGTATAACTGGAGAGGTCAAATACAATGTCTAGGTGTCCTACACGCATATATGTGTAGTCGTACATGGTGTATAACTGGAGAGGTCAAATACAATGTATAGGTGTCCTGCACGCATATATGTGTCGTCGTGCATGGTGTATAACTGGAGAGGTCAAATACAATGTATAGGTGTCCTGCACGCATATATGTGTCGTCGTGCATGGTGTATAACTGGAGAGGTCAAATACAATGTCTAGGTGTCCTGCACGCATATATGTGTCGTCGTGCATGGTGTATAACTGGAGAGGTCAAATACAATGTCTAGGTGTCCTGCACGCATATATGTGTCGTCGTGCATGGTGTATAACTGGAGAGGTCAAATACAATGTCTAGGTGTCCTACACGCTTATATGTCGTGCATGGTGTATAACTGGAGAGGTCAAATACAATGTCTAGGTGTCCTGCACGCTTATATGTCGTGCATGGTGTATAACTGGAGAGGTCAAATACAATGTCTAGGTGTCCTGCACGCTTATGTGCCGTGCATGGTGTATAACTGGAGAGGTCAAATACAATGTCTAGATGTCCTGCACGCTTATATGTCGTGCATGGTGTATAACTGGAGAGGTCAAATACAATGTCTAGGTGTCCTGCACTCTTATATGTGTCGTCGTACATGGTGTATAACTGGAGACGTTCAAATCGGAAATACTCTCTCAAGTCGAACACAAGTATTATAAACCGTTCATACAGACACGTGTAAGAAATCATAATTGTGATCCTGTATTACTATTTAAGATGTCATTAACCAATGAAACACTTGTATGCCTGCTTATAATACCACATACAATAAGAGCCAGTTTATAAACATACTCTCAATTAGTATGCTCATCCGTGGCGTAGTAGGTTAGTACGCAACTTTATAGTATTAGTCGACCTCATCCGTGGCGTAGTAGGTTAGTACGCAACTTTATAGTATTAGTCGACCTCATCCGTGGCGTAGTAGGTTAGTACGCAACTTTATAGTATTAGTCGACCTCATCCGTGGCGTAGTAGGTTAGTACGCAACTTTATAGTATTAGTCGACCTCATCCGTGGCGTAGTAGGTTAGTACGCAACTTTATAGTATTAGTCGACCTCATCCGTGGCGTAGTAGGTTAGTACGCAACTTTATAGTATTAGTCGACCTCATCCGTGGCGTAGTAGGTTAGTACGCAACTTTATAGTATTAGTCGACCTCATCCGTGACGTAGTAGGTTAGTACGCAACTTTATAGTATTAGTCGACCTCATTCGAATAGAATGGAACAACACAATAACAATTGAACAGAATAGAACATATAGTTTATTTTTCTGACTTAAATTACACATTTGATCATGCATAACAAAATAGTATACATGCATATATTAGTCAAAGTCACATAGCGTGATATATATATATATATATATATGTATGTGATTATATAGAGGATAAGTGTGTTGATTAGTGTAAAGATAGGATTTTATTTCATCGATAGGTCATCGACATTTGTATTTCTACGAGTGAAAATACATATTTTATTTTGATCATGAGAAACATAATATATATAAATTAATAAACACAAATTTCGTTTTCTTTTAAGATTTCCAATGATTGTGGTTAATATAATAGTTGTTATAAAGTTGAATTCATTTTAACTGCACCTGTCGGGAGCCTCATTTCTCTACAATACACAACCGCACATCCACTTATGTTAGTGTGAACGCCCGTAATAAGAAACAGTTCCGGTATAATTTTCAAGTTAGTGTCGGTTTGCTGCCAAAATTAAAAACTATATATTAAGCAAATTCATTAGAATATATTACTTTATAATTAACTGTTCATGGTTGTCAGAAAATAACTATAAAAAAAAAGTACATCAACCGCGGAGGAATACGAAACTCAAGCAGTGACAGAGAAACTGCCATCTTTCACTGTTTGAAAACACTGGAAGATGCAGTTTTATTTTACTGAGAAAACTCCATCATTCATTGGAAAACATAAATGAAACATTGTTATATATAGAGAGAATATTAGGTTACTGTCTTATACATTTTAATTTATTAGGCGAGTCGGAGAAACAATACAAGGCGAGGCTCTGCCGAGCCTTGTATTTTTTCGGAGACGAGCCTAATAAATTAAAATTGATAAGACAGTAACCTAATATTCTATTTATCCTACATTCTGAGCATGCACCCGACACAAAAACAAACAAACTAGCCATGACAGCTTACAAACTCGCTACGCACTTGGTAATATGTTGCGCATTGATATTTCTATTTATATCCACGGTTAGCCCTATGACGTCACGAAAGCTTTATTAGGCACTGACTAATAAAGCAAAATTTATTAGGCAGGCCGTGTGTGTACGTTATTTCGCATGAAGGTAGGATAAATACATTTTACTAACTCATAAACAGATAACAAAGCCTGATAACAATAGTTTACAAATTCACAATCTAATGTGTCCAAATGAATGTTTTCAGAAAGTATATAACTGAAAGTAGTCGGAGTAGTGAACGTGTCAATCCCTACCTACGAGGCTCCTGCTACACATGTGGCACACCCTCCAGAACAAACACTGTTTGACACACAAGCTCGTGCTATTAAAAATAAAAAAGTCCAGTGCGCTAGCCTAGTAGTAGCACTATACACGCCAGGTTGTAGCCTAGCAATACAAAATATTTCATTACTATTGCATGCATTTCCTTCGATGAACGTGCATTTCCTGTTTGTATCTATTTTCGTATGAATTTCCTAACTTATGATATGCAACTGACATGCACACTCGATGTTACTGGCATGCGCATTGGGTTGCGTGCCTTTGAATGGCGGGTTAATAGTTTCCATCGAGGTATGAATTACATTGGACGTGTTTGGAGATAGCGTGGATGCATTCCTTAAACGAATGACCTGAATGAACTACCGTGCAAGCCAGCTGGATAGCATCCTTAAATGAAATAAATCCACACCTAGTGTGATTCGAACCAGCAGCGACCTTATCCACTCGGTCACGGAAGCCCAGCTAAATAACATTAGCAAGTTTATTAACAACAGTTGGATCTTATGCATCTAATAATTGCATCATCTTTGATTTTAACAAATAATTGCATGAGATATATCTCTTTCTGACATGTTTGTATTTTTCACACATACACTAAGAAATGAAACTCGTCCTCAATAACACCAGTTCCAAATAGTTGGCAAAATATTTCGTTTTTTTTTCAAAACGGTTTCTTCCATATCGCCCCGTTTCAAGCCTAAGCGTATGGGCTGATAAACTATTTTTAGTCTATAATCTGTGTTGCTCATCTCACCAATAATGAAGGAGATTTAAAACAGTGTATCTGCGAACACAAGAAAAGTACTTCTAAAATAGGTACCTGATGATAACATCTCAAAACTATTACATAATCCATATATCGAAGGTTTGATCCACAGTTATGCCAACAGACGGATATGTAGTCCAGTGGTAACACGCTGGACTGGTAATCCAGGGATCGCAGGTTCGAACCCCTGAATGATCAAAAAAAATTAACAGTCTTTCATATGGGTCGTTAAACCGAGGTCTCGTGTCGGTGCTTTACACAGTGCACGTACAAGAACCAGAGAGATTCTGGAATGGGTCTCTGTCTGTAACATTGCACTATCCTCCAACAATCTAAAATGACTATTCTCTTTAGGAGGCGTCGCTCATATGGGCAACCGGTAGCGACGATAAATAAACGTAAAACACACTCTCTGAATCCGTGCTCTATAGCAGGCCGCCAAAACCTAAACTTACTAAACAGAGGGCGACGCTCATGAGGACAAACAGGTAGTAACAACGATACAAATACTCAATGACATGTTAGGACGAATGTTCTGAATCTGTGCACAAAACATAGGGCGACGCTCATGAGGACAAACAGGTAGTAGCAACGATACAAATACACAATGACATGTCAGGACGAATTGACACCAATGTACAATTACTAGAATTTTTGTTCTCGTACGAATAGGTATACTAGAGGATATAGTAAACGCACACTTCGGATCACAGGCACAAGATGACCATATATTGTTTGTGTGTCTTGTGCCTGTGCTTCGGATAAGTGTGTTTTACATGGAAACCAATAACTATATAAATACATAGTTTTAAACATTTTGGAATATTTTTAGTTGTTCAGTTTGTGTTTTGTATAAAGATGTGATATATCTTTGATGGAATCCCTCGTATTTCATTTTCATGTAATAATAATCATATAATGTATGTGTGCGTTTTCTCTGTACTCTAGTATATTAGTACTTTTCTTTAATCTTGTGTTTTCGTTTCTGTTTTCCTTTCTTTTGTGACAGTACAGCGACTGTATCCAGATCTATATCGTCCAGTATTTCCATGCTCCTTGCGATTTCTGATTTTCTTAATAAATCATCTCCCTCTTTCCCGATGCATCCACACAGCACAAGCAATCGGTATAGACCAAGGATCAAGGTGAGAAAGTTCTTCAATGAGAAGAAAATGATAAGATAGTCGATGACATGGAGCACCTTAATAGAATAGCATCTAACCAACAAGAAGGGACCATCCTGCATGAACAGTGCCAACATAATCGATAATATTTCAGATCTATCTTCCTTAGTCTCTGCTGCAATCTGTTGAACTGTTGATTCACGCTGTTGATGTTGCTGATGTCGTCGGAAATGGAATGACGTAGTTATCACGATGGTAAACTGCACGAGACTCCATGACCACACACCAAGAACAACATATTTAAAAGAGCCGCTAGTCTTAATTTTCTCCTGATTGAAAATTTCGGAGAAGTCTAAGATGTCAGCGCTGATGGCAGAATACATGATCAGCAACTGTGAGAGTGAGTTCCTGTCAATTCTACCACGTGGCAGGAACCAGCGGCAGAGTATGACGAGAAACATCATTAGTTGCTCCATTAATGAAGGTATTCCCATCTCGAGGATAACACTCACTGCCTGCAAGAAAAGAATGAATTTGTTGCATACAATAAGAACACAGGAATGAGCGAACATATACCTGAATATAATTATATTATTGTTAAGGTAATGGGTATATATATACACCCTATCGTATTCTGCGAGAGAGAGAACACTAACTTTATTATATTTACATAGGATGCGCATGTTATGTAGTGATGCATAGCCTGGGAACAGGCGTTGATATATTTTGCCTGCGCAGTCAAATAAATATATTTTAACACCGAGATCATTAATTGTGCTGTATTAAGTTTCTGATAATGTAATTTTGCCAGAAGTTAAAAAGTGAAAAATCGACAGACTGGAACCAAGGCTATGTGATGCCATTAAAACCACACTATTTACATCGCTATTGAAGATCCTTAGATGAACGTAAATGCTGTGTTTATATATTTTTTGGTGTGAATTGAATTTCCTCACTAATGATATGCAGCTGAATTGAGCACTCGAGGTTATGGGCATGCGCATTCGCAGTGTTGGGTAGCGTTTCCTTTAGTTTAAACATATTTATTCGTCATAATATACACACTATACATATACATAATTTACACAAATATATTTGCAATGACTAGTGGATTGAATTGGAAGCTATAATAGCATTTCCTTTAGATATTGTTTGAATAATTAATGTAGATATAAGTAATGAATCGCGGGTTAATAGTTTCCATCGGGGTATGAATTTCACGCTAACATTAAATACGCCCACGATGGAAACTATTCTTGAAAAACGCGATCCATGATAGCCATAGAACTGTAACCCCCACTACGATAAACATATATATAGCACATGAGCCCTATGTCTGTATATAATAACATATTTCTCACCACGATAAACATATATATAGCACATGAGCCGAGCCCTATGTCTGTATATAATAACATATTTCCCACCACGATAAACATATATATAGCACATGAGCCCTATTTCTGTATATAATAACATATTTCTCACCACGATAAACATATATATAGCACATGAGCCCTATGTCTGTATATAATAACATATTTCCATTAGTTGGAATCCCTTTGTCTTTACCGTTACGGTGCGAAAATTAAATTATAACAAATCTGTACAGTGAAATTACCATTGTAGATACCGTAGGACATATGTCGGGATTTAGTAGTTTAAAAATAATAAGATGAGAAAGTAGACGAAGAATGATATTGTTGTGTGAAGGAAACAACGATAAAAACAGGGAACCTATCTACGTTTAGGAGTATTCAAGGGGAGTAACTGGCCAATGTTTTTTATGCTTGGTGATATTATATATTATCCCTTGAATCATTTATTCCATTTGTTTTACTGAATCGCCATTCCGTTTATGAATATAATTAGATCGTGTTACGTGTCCATTGGGACTGCGTATGTGAATTTACAGCAAGTGTCAACATTGAACTGCATAATGAATCGCATAATATGTATGTATGTATGTATGTATGTTCCATTGCAGGGACGTAGACATGTTTTCCTGGGCAGGTTTATCCGATCTAAGTGGTTAACCAGTACTAAGCAATGTGTGTGAGGTGCCTTGCTCAATGACACTACATACGTGGCCTCGAATCCGGGACCGTTCGATTCCAAATCCGACGCTCTACCACTGGGCCACGGACGCCACACTAATATGCATGGTAATTGTGCTAAACAGTTTGATAGCGACACATAATAAGATGTATGTTTCAAATAGTTCATGTATTGCTTACAGTGTTGTTGCTTGGAAGGGATTGTTGGAGAAGTGCGAGCGGTCCATCTGTATCTGACTGCTCTGTTAAAGCCGCTGGTGTTGTTTCATTGGTCCCTGATATCGTGGAACTGTTGCCACTGTGGTCAACTGTCTCGATTTCGTGTAACCGGAATATCCAAAGGAGTGGCACCATCGTCAGTAGATAACAGCAGAAACATGTGCATATTCTACAATTGAATTTAAACTTTATATAATTTACAACGATTGCGAAGCAAGTTCAAACAACTTATATTTAAATTCCACGTTGCCTCTTCTCCCTCCCTCGTGGCGATGGATTCCATCAGGAATGAGGTCTCGAGAGTGATTTATATAAGTTGAAATAACTTGTTTCGCAATCGAGCTAAAATAAATTTGTATAAACTAAAACAACTAATATTAATCACTCTCGTTGGCGCGGATGAAAGCGTAAATGTGGTCATTCGTGTGGGAGGAAACAGGAGAAAACCCACCTGTCCGATCTGGCGACCATCGTACAATCTCACATTCTTCCCGATCCGAGGATCGAACCAGGGTTGCATTGGTGAGAAGCGAGCGCGCTAACCGCTGCGCTAATCGGACAGCCACAGTTGAATGGAGTAATAACAAACTTTCTCTATAATATTATAACAGCAATGTAAGTTAGAGTGTAACGAGTAGATATTTCCTGTTTATATAGATAACGTCTACGTTTTGAACTATTGACGAGTTGGTCTGGTTGGTAGTGACGACCAGTAGTGTATCGAATCCAGAACGAAACAACATACAGTTTCCGCTTTGCCTCGTTCTAGATTAATTGTGAACAATACAATATAGAACTGGCACGTGATCAGCTGAAAACGAGACCAGTACAATTTGACTGACTCTTAATAGATTATTCGTCTGCTTGTTAGCATCAAACAACTACGACATTCCCGGACGACAGGTAACCTGTAAGGGGTTGGATTTCTTATCTGACGTACAACGTCACACCAAACAGGATGCTGTCTTTTTCTGGACGAATGGGAATTTATGTGATACGAATTACTGCTATGTATTCGTATTATAGGTATTAAAATTGTCCAATTGTTTTCAGGGAACTAGTTCCAAGCTTTCACCGGTGTGCGCATAGATACACGAGCTTGAGCTGGAATCCAGAAATGGTCAGGTCAATCTATTTACGTAGTTGAAATTCTGCAACAATATTTGGTTCCCATATGATTCACGGATGTTCCAGTAGAGATGTGGTATATACTATTATGTTGGACAGGGTTTCATTTTATTGTTAACATATTTGCATTTAATTTCTAAATTTATGCACTTTATAATTTATATACATTCACTGAATACGCTAACCGAGAGTGTATTATCACAGGAACTTGAACTATTATCCATAAGCCACCAAAGGCCTCGTACCTCTACATCTTTTTTTAATAGAGAGGGGTGTCTTAGGATAGATCTTTTTGTTAATAGAGGGGGTGTCCTAGGATAGAGGTACGAGACAGTTGGTGGCTTATGGATAACATTTCAAGTTCCTGTGGCATTATGCAGAGAGAGTTTTCAATCGTCCTTCTATTACATATTTATAATATATATAATAGTTGTTCTTGTTAGCACTCGGACTGGTACAATTTTACGAAATAGTTTAGTACTAAAATTGTCTAATATGTGATTCCAATCCAATGCAGTCTGTAAGTCAAGATCTTGAATGAATTTCCTAATATTCCGGAAGCCATAGTAGCGAAGATATTCTGATACATTCGCCGGCCAGTCTAATAATAATTTCCGTGACGGAATAAACGAACAACAACAACAACAACAACAACCACAACTATGTTCACAACGGTTGGTTTTTTATCTTTATCAACGGCTTTAGATACAAAGACTTTATTTGAAACTTGTCAATAATTTCCTCCATAGATGATACCTAGGTCACTGAGATAAACATGAACGAGAATTAATGTTTACTTCCGCAATGCAGTACCAAAATAATAGTTTAGGTAAATTTATTGAAACATATGTGTGTTTTACGTTTATTTATTGTCGCTACCAGTTACCCATATGAGCGGCGCCTCCTGAAGATATTAGTCATTATAGAGTTTTGGAGGATAGTGCAATGATACAGACAGAGACCCATTCCAGAGTCTCCTGGTTCTTTTACGTGCACGGTGTAAAGCACCGACACGAGACCTCGGTTAAAAGTCCCATCTGAAAGTCCAGCGTGTTACCACTGGACTACAGATCCGTCTGTTTATTCCATTTATTGCACATGCGATATGGTAACTATGGCAAAGACACACACACTTTTCTCGGCACACTTAAGTCCTATGACCCACCTTCCACCGAGTATAATTGGTCAAGTGTAACTGTTAGAAAATACAGACACAAACAGACCTGACATACAGACATGACAGACAGACAGCCAAGACACGAGACTAGAAAATACACAAGACACGAGACAAGAAAGACACAAGACACGGCACAAAACACAAGACACGACACAAGACACGACATAAGACAAGACACAAGACAAGACACGAGACAAGACATACGACGAGACACAATACAAGACATAAGACAAGACACAAGACAAGACACAAGACAAGAAAGACACAAGACAAGACACAATACAAGAAAGACGCAAGACAAGACACAATACACAATACAAGAAAGACACAAGACAAGATACAAGACAAGACACAAGACAAGACACAAGACAAGAAAAACACAATACAGGAAAGACACAATGCAAGACACAAGACAATACACAAGACAGGAAAGACACAAGACAAGACACAATACAAGACACAAGACAAGAAAGACACAAGACAAGACACAAGACAAGACACAAGACAAGAAAGACACAAGACAGGAAAGACACAAGGCAAGACACAAGACAAGACACAAGACAAGAAAGACACAAGACAGGAAAGACACAAGACAAGACACAAGACTAGACACAAGACAAGAAAGACACAAGACAAGACACAATAAACAATACAAGAAAGACACAAGACAAGACACAAGACAAGACACAAGACAGGAAAGACACAAGGCAAGACACAAGACAATACACAAGACAAGAAAGACACAAGACAAGACACAATACACAATACAAGAAAGACACAAGACAAGACACAAGACAAGACACAAGACAGGAAAGACACAAGGCAAGACACAAGACAATACACAAGACAAGAAAGACACAAGCCAAAACACAGGACAAGACACAAGACAATAAAGACACAATACAAGACACAAGACAAGAAACACACAAGCCAAGATACAAGACAAGACACAATACAAGACACAATACAAGACACAAGACAAGACACAAGACAAAACACAAGAAAGACACACGACAAGACACAAGACAAGAAAGACACAAGACAAAACACAAGACAAAACACAAGACAAGACACAATACACAAGACAATACACAATAAAAGAAAGACACAATACAATACACAAGACAAGACAAGACAAGAAAGACACAAGACAATGCACAAGACAAGAAAGACACAGGACAAGACACAAGACACGAAAGACACAAGAGAAAACACAGGACAAGACACAAGACAAGAAAGACACAAGGCAAGACACAAGACACAGGACAAGACACAAGACAAGAAAGACACAGGACAAGAAAGACACAGGACAAAACACAGGACAAGACACAAGACAAGAAAGACACAAGGCAAGACACAAGACACAGGACAAGACACAAGACAAGAAAGACACAAGACAAGACACAATACAAGAAAGACGCAAGACAAGACACAATACACAATACAAGAAAGACACAAGACAAGATACAAGACAAGACACAAGACAAGACACAAGACAAGAAAAACACAATACAGGAAAGACACAATGCAAGACACAAGACAATACACAAGACAGGAAAGACACAAGACAAGACACAATACAAGACACAAGACAAGAAAGACACAAGACAAGACACAAGACAAGGCACAAGACAAAACACAAGACAAGACACAATACAAGAAAGACACAAGACAAGACACAAGACACAATACAAGAAAGACACAATACAAGAAAGACACAAGACAAGACACAAGACAAGACACAAGACAAGAAAGACACAAGACAGGAAAGACACAAGGCAAGACACAAGACAAGACACAAGACAAGAAAGACACAAGACAGGAAAGACACAAGACAAGACACAAGACTAGACACAAGACAAGAAAGACACAAGACAAGACACAATAAACAATACAAGAAAGACACAAGACAAGACACAAGACAAGACACAAGACAGGAAAGACACAAGGCAAGACACAAGACAAACACAAGACAAGAAAGACACAAGACAAGACACAATACACAATACAAGAAAGACACAAGACAAGACACAAGACAAGACACAAGACAGGAAAGACACAAGGCAAGACACAAGACAATACACAAGACAAGAAAGACACAAGCCAAAACACAGGACAAGACACAAGACAATAAAGACACAATACAAGACACAAGACAAGAAACACACAAGCCAAGATACAAGACAAGACACAATACAAGACACAATACAAGACACAAGACAAGACACAAGACAAAACACAAGAATGACACACGACAAGACACAAGACAAGAAAGACACAAGACAAAACACAAGACAAAACACAAGACAAGACACAATACACAAGACAATACACAATAAAAGAAAGACACAATACAATACACAAGACAAGACAAGACAAGAAAGACACAAGACAATGCACAAGACAAGAAAGACACAGGACAAGACACAAGACACGAAAGACACAAGAGAAAACACAGGACAAGACACAAGACAAGAAAGACACAAGGCAAGACACAAGACACAGGACAAGACACAAGACAAGAAAGACACAGGACAAGAAAGACACAGGACAAAACACAGGACAAGACACAAGACAAGAAATACACAAGACAAGACACAATACAAGACACAAGACAAAACACAGGACAAGACACAATACAAGAAAGACACAAGACAAGACACAATACAAGATACAAGACAAGACACAAGACAAGAAAGACACAAGACAAGAAAGACACAAGGCAAGACACAAGACAAGACATAATACAAGAATGACACAAGACAAGACACAAGACAAGAAAGACACAAGACAAGACACAAGACAAGACACAATACATAATACAAGAATGACACAAGACAAGACACAAGAAAAACACAAGGCAAGACACAAGACAAGACACAAGACAAGACATAATACAAGAATGACACAAGACAAGACACAAGACAAGAAAGACACAAGGCAAGACACAATACAAGACACAAGACAAGACACAAGACAATGCATAATACAAGAATTACACAATACAAGACACAAGACAAGAAAAACACAAGACAAGACACAAGAAAGACACACGACAAGACACAAGACAAGAAAGACACAAGACAAAACACAAGACAAAACACAAGACAAGACACAATACACAAGACAATACACAATAAAAGAAAGACACAATACAATACACAAGACAAGACAAGACAAGAAAGACACAAGACAATGCACAAGACAAGAAAGACACAGGACAAGACACAAGACACGAAAGACACAAGAGAAAACACAGGACAAACACAAACAAAAACACACAAACACAAACACAAACAAAAAGACAGACAAGAAAGACACAGGACAAACACAGGACAAGACACAAACAAGAAATACACAAGACAAGACACAATACAAGACACAAGACAAAACACGGACAAGACACAAACAAGAAAGACACAAGACAAGACCAATACAAGATACAAGACAAACACAAGACAAGAAAGACACAAGACAAGAAAGACACAAGACAAGACACAACAAAAAACACAAACAAACACAAACAAACACAACACAACAAGACACAAGACAAGACATAATACAAGAATGACACAAGACAAGACACTAGACAAGAAAGACACAAGACAAGACACAAGACAAACACAAACAAAACAAAAACACAAACAAACACAAAAAAACACAACAAACACAAACAAACAAAACAAAAACACAAACAAACACAGACAAGAAAGACACAAGACAAGACACAAGACAAGACACAATACATAATACAAGAATGACACAAGACAAGACACAAGAAAAACACAAGGCAAGACACAAGACAAGACACAAGACAAGACATAATACAAGAATGACACAAGACAAGACACAAGACAAGAAAGACACAAGGCAAGACACAATACAAGACACAATACAAGACACAAGACAATGCATAATACAAGAATTACACAATACAAGACACAAGACAAGAAAGACACAAGACAAGACAAGACATAATACAAGAATGACACAAGACACAAGACAAGACATAAGACAAGACAGACACAAGAAACGACACAAGACAAGAAAGACACAAGACAAGACACGACACAAGACAGACAGACATGCCTGTATTGTGTCACAATGCATGTCTGCATTGAAGCGTGGTTACTTATTACTTCTAATGTATATGTGTCAGGCAGTTTACGGGATAATCAGGCAATTACTTGAGATTACTGTTCATTATATCTACATGCATTGCAACATGTACGTGCTATCAAGACAAACCCACATATTTGCATATATAGTTTTAATAATGCACATGTTGAATTGAAAACGATAGTCATATCTCTAGTTATATTTCACTTAAAGGCCTGCAGGTTGACCTATATTTGACCTTAAACACACGAGGAATAGCGGTACAAATCTGACGGTCGACGCACTAAACACACGAGGAATAGCGGTACAAATCTGACGGTCGACGCACATCGTATTTGCCACATGCGAGGCCCTGCATGGTATACATCTAATACATGAGCACCACTTATATCTATTATGACCCACGTACATATCAGAGGTTATAAATTGCTGAAATTGAAGTTCTGTATTTTTATAGTACTTACAACTGGTATAAACAATTCAACTCCACTTATGGCCCAAATAAGGCTGGTTGCGCGGGTTAGGCAGCCAGTTCCTGCATTGCTGTACCACACATTCAGGCATCAGTTCCCTCTTATGCCAAGTACAGTCTCCTCTTCTAGCCGCTACTTTTCTCTCTATATATCTGACATCTTTCCATGCGCCACAATTATATAGCATTGCCCAAAACCTCCTGTATAGAAGCTTTCTCTCATGTGAATTTAGATTATGCGGTGGACGATTATTAGCAGGCCACCAAAGTTGTTTGTTCTGTTCATTTATTATGCAAGGGGAACACAAGCACAGTGGACACTCAGCATGCTGAGGCATAGGGGGAGGTACGTAAGCAGCCTCTGCAACGGGCATGGCGGTGGCTGTTTCTTCTATTTCCATCTCTACGTCCCAGTTCTTATTTTGCAAGAAAGTCAGCAATTCTTTTCTCTGCTCATCAGTTACATACATTGTTATTTTACTCAATGGCATCTTGTAGAAATCGGCAGAATATGTGTAATACTCGTATGTTCAAGAGATTATAATTATAATATTATACATGTACTCATAGCATTCACTGTGATTATTATGTAGCATCAATATCGGTAAACACACACTGACACAGAGAAATATTATATACATGCATACACATTATCAGTCTCAGTGATTACGCTACGGCTGATGAGGCACCTACATAACATGTAATCTATGTCCCTGGGCTGATCTGGATTATGTAGTTTGAATACTCATAACTATCAATTTTCTTTACAATCAATAATATACGTTTACTTAAATTGTCAGGGCCTCATTTTGACTAATTCTCAGCTCACAGAGTGATCGTGCATATTAACCATTAGAAAATACCTACATACGCCAAATTATACTGAATGTACTGCTACATTGTTGATACAAGCCACTAATCACATGGAACAGGTAGTAAAGTATAAATCTTTACAATTGGACGGGGTCAAACTGCAGGCCTTTAAAGGCCTGCAGGTTGACCTATATTTGACCGTAAACACACGAGGAATAGCGGTACAAATCTGACGGTCGACGCACTAAACACACGAGGAATAGCGGTACAAATCTGACGGTCAAATATAGGTCAGATTTGTACCGCCTGCTAATAATCGTCCACCGCATAATCTAAATTCACATGAGAGAAAGCTTCTATACAGGAGGTTTTGGGCAATGCTATATAATTGTGGCGCATGGAAAGATGTCAGATATATAGAGAGAAAAGTAGCGGCTAGAAGAGGAGACTGTACTTGGCATAAGAGAGAACTGATGCCTGAATGTGTGGTACAGCAATGCAGGAACTGGCTGCATAACCCGCGCAACCAGCCTTATTTGGGCCATAAGTGGAGTTGAATTGTTTATACCAGTTGTAAGTACTATAAAAATACAAAACTTCAATTTCAGCAATTTATAACCTCTGATATGTACGTGGGTCATAATAGATATAAGTGGTGCTCATGTATTAGATGTATACCATGCAGGGCCTCGCATGTGGCAAATACGATGTGCGTCGACCGTCAGATTTGTACCGCTATTCCTCGTGTGTTTAGTGCGTCGACCGTCAGATTTGTACCGCTATTCCTCGTGTGTTTAAGGTCAAATATAGGTCAACCTGCAGGCCTTTAAATGTGTGAAAAGCATCCAGGCAACCTCCATGGTCGAGTGGTTAAGGTCGCTGACTTGTATTCCACTGTAACCTATCATCACTGATGGTCACGGGTCCGCCTCCGTGGTCGAGTGGTTAAGGTCGCTGTCTTGTATTCCACTGTAACATATCATCACTGATGGTCACGGGTTCGAGACCCGCTAAGACAGTGTCTCTTTATATGAAAAAGTTGGCAGTTTCTTAAGGAGATTGGTGCACCAAGTACTGGTTAACCGCTGGAACCAGCCCAGGAAAGGTGTTGTTAGGTAAACTGTTCGTCGCTCAACGTGGGCAACCGGTAGCGACGTTAAATAAACTTTTCAAAAATCACCCATACCATTCATAACATCAATATTAAGGCAAGCCATAGCCTGGGTTCTAGTCTGTCACTTTTTAACTTCTGGCAAAATGACATTATCAGAGACTCAATACGGCCCAATTAATGGTCTCGGTGTTAAAACATATTTATTTGACTGACCAGGCAAACTATATAACTTGTAGCCCAATCCATTTGCACTTTGATAATGTCATATACAGTCAAACCTGTCTTAAGCAGCCAGCCAAGGGAGTCAGAGAAAGTGGCTGCTTATCACAGGTGGCTGCTTAATAGAGGTCAAATATATAATAAAACAACCGATTGGGAATCTGGAAAATGGCTGCTTAATACAGGTTGGCTGCTTAATGGAGGTGACCACTAACACAGGTTGACTGTATATGTATATGGATATTATCAGGATTTATGTATGTTATTAATGTGACAGTACTATAATTGTGATTTGTAAATTGTATTCATCATTATGGAAAATGTTGCAATACAATTATTATTAAAATTAAGGCAAACTATATCGACGCCTGTTCCCAGACTAGACAAGCCTAGTGATGGGAGAAACAAAGCCACTGCAGTACAGGTGATGGGAGAAACAAAGGCACTGCAGTACAGGTGATGGGAGAAACAAAGCCACTGCAGTACAGGTGATGGGAGAAACAACACTGTAGTACAGGTGATGGGAGAAACAAAGCCACTGCAGTACAGGTGATGGGAGAAACAAAGCCACTGCAGTACAGGTGATGGGAGAAACAACACTGCAGTACAGGTGACGGGAGAAACAACACTGCAGTACAGGTGACGGGAGAAACAACACTGCAGTACAGGTGACGGGAGAAACAACACTGCAGTACAGGTGACGGGAGAAACAACACTGCAGTACAGGTGACGGGAGAAACAACACTGCAGTACAGGTGACGGGAGAAACAACACTGTAGTACAGGTGATGGGAGAAACAACACTGCAGTACAGGTGACGGGAGAAACAACACTGCAGTACAGGTGACGGGAGAAACAACACTGCAGTACAGGTGACGGGAGAAACAACACTGCAGTACAGGTGACGGGAGAAACAAAGATAATACGATTACCTTGACCATTCACATCCCCATCTGTAGTATAGAATAACGAAGGTCTCTACTAGAAAACAGAAGCAGCATGGAACATATATGCCATAGTACTTGATGTCTATTTCACCTAAAAACCATATTGCAATGAAGCAATGAGTCGCTAGAAGACATCGCGTAAAAATGGCGCGAAATATCTTCCTGTATTTATGAAATTCCGATCTGAATACTAAACTGTTTATCGTTAATTTACGACTTATACCATTTACATTATATTTATTCTTCATTTTTGCCATCTTATTTCAAATCAATTACGAATTGTAATTGTAATCAATCCACCAACGAGTGACATATATAGACTTACACTTACAATGTATCGGAAATCAGCTTCAATGTCGCAATTACGTAAGCTGTTATGATTATAAAGTGTAGATTTCCTATTTCCTAATTTGGTGACAATATGATTGTACATTCACTGAAACTAGTTGAGTCATATTACAATTGCGCCGTTGGTTCTTTATTAAAATGATGCATACTACAGAGATAATGGAGATGGCCGTGTATCAGAGATAATGGAGATGGCCTTGTATCAGAGATAATGGAGATGGCCTTGTATCAGAGATAATGGAGATGGCCTTGTATCAGACATAATGGAGATGGCCGTGTATCAGAGATAATGGAGATGGCCTTGTATCAGAGATAATGGAGATGGCCGTGTATCAGAGATAATGGAGATGGCCTTGTATCAGAGATAATGGAGATGGCCTTGTATCAGAGATAATGGAGATGGCCTTGTATCAGAGATAATGGAGATGGCCTTGTATCAGAGATAATGGAGATGGCCTTGTATCAGACATAATGGAGATGGCCGTGTATGTCCAGTGACAAACAAATAACACAAACATTCGTGCAGGAAAATATGTAGTATTTCAACACGCATACAATCTCGAACCTATTAGTAGCGGGGTATCTATCTCAATAGGCACAGACGGATCTGTAGTCCAGTGGTAACACACTGGACTGGTACTCCAGGGATCGCAGGTTCGATCCCTCGCCTGACCCTAATAAGATTAACAGTCTTTCAGATGGGACATTAAACCGAGGTCTCGTGTCGGTGCTGTACACCGTGCACGTAAAAGAACCAGAGGAGACTCTGGAATGGGTCTCTGTCTGTATCATTGCACTATCCTCCAACATCTAAAAGGACTAATCAATTCAGGAGGCGTCGCTCATATGGGCAACCGGTAGCGACGATAAATACACGTAAAACAAACACTCTAGATTGGCACCGACTCCGGAATTACTTGAACATTTGATGTGTGAATCACAACATGCGCCAATCCCGGAGTAAATTCCAAGCATATTTAAAAATGACACCCCGTCACTACCATAATAATTATTTAAATATAAAAAACTAATGGCATTTTTAAATACATGTATGCTTGGATATGACTTCATTGTTTATATGTATAGTGTCAAGCCCATGATTTATCAAATTGTTCTGCGAAACAAACAACCCCAACCACCCAACCCAACCCCAATCTGCATACAGTACCACTGTTATAATCTAAAACAACCCGCAACCACGTGTCCAGACTCCAGACCCCAAGTGTCTGCATACAGTACCACTGTTATAATCTAAAACAACACCAACTACCACCCCAATATGTGTATATATATATGTACAGCATTTACAGAATAATTGCGTGTGTCTACTGTTACTACGGTCAGCTAGTGACATTTGACGAAAGCTGTAAATCCTGCGACTTGGTTCCATTCTGTCGTGAAAAAGTCAAAACGGCAACTTTGTGAAATCTGGTCTGTAATGTCACTGTAGTTCGTTGACGAATAATTAACGTTAATTGGATGTCAGATAATTAGCGTAATCGCTGAATCAATTATTATTACAGTTATATACATCTCGAATACTGAATGCAAAACATCCCACTGCATTGTCGCCATTTTGTTTATGAGATTCAGTGATATGTTGAACGATTTTGATTGGCTCAAATATTCATGTTTACCTTTTTATTTAGAAGAATTGCGGGCCCTTACCCTTAACTACTGGCAATAAGTATGTATTATCTGACATGACAGAAACAACCGTGTTAGATAAGAATTAAATAGCTCACAGTATGAATCAAAACTCCCGGTTACATACTAGTAGTAGCCTACCCGTGAAGCGGGGCTTGAAATAAGTTGTGCCACTCGCTTGATTTATTTTCAAAATAATCAATAACTTAGCAACAACTGGCTGTTAACAGAACAGAACAGAACAGAACAGAAGTTTATTTTGGCAGACTTGTACATACATACATACATCGTCTTAACAAAACTAGTAATAACATATATATATATTTAATGATCACGTGACACATAAATATAAGTGAGAGTAATAAATAAAATTTGGCAATTACACATTTATATTATTTCTAATAACTAAAGACAATTTTATAAATTTGGCTAAATTATGTATAGTGGTATTATTATCGGAACTCATAAGATTATTAAATTTGAAAACAGAAGGTCTATTGCAATAGTGTGCATCAATAAATTGTTTACGTAGGTTCTTATAACATGGACATATACAAATAAAATGATAAATATCTTCGATATCTCTCGATCCACAATATAAACAATACCTCTCGTTCCTTGGAATTTGATTCCTGCCATATCGACCCGTTTGCACACGGAGAGAATGACCGGCTATTCTAAATTTGGTAAAAACACAACGTGATACATAAGGTAAATAATCCAGGTACGCTCGTAAGAAAAACAATGTTTAAAACATTTATAGTCTGTAAGTGCAGAGGATAAATTCGCTAAATAATCACAGTGTTAGTTTACATTTGATAGCACGCACAGTATAACCCCCCCCCAACGATTGCGCAATTAGCGCGGGTACAGTATAGTTAATACATGTACCCTCGAGTGTCCGGTTTCCGTTATGATAAGAAATGATTGGCATTCAACAAAACGAATCTTAAAACTACATAATTTCTAAATGTATGATGTAAATAAAGTAACGTTCCTCTTTTATTCCAAAGAATTAGAAATGAATATGACTACGTAAATAACAACGGGCGCTGTCATGTTTACCATGACCCGAAACAGACATCTGTGGTGACTGGTACCGGAGTTTTCGTGACCTTTCAGAAAATCAATTTTGCGTAACATCGAATGGGTGTAAATATAAAACGAACACGTTTTATAAAGCATAATGATAATTTCTATTATTTTGATGAATATTTCTTTTCACAATGAACTCTTTCACAGTTTAACAAGCATTTTCACATGTGGACACCTGAATTCATCACCTAATCTTGTAAACCTGACTTTTGAACAGTAAATGAGGTGGGTCCAATGGTCACACTGTGCCCATTTGTAAGGGCTATTGATGAATATTGCCTGTACTTTCGCTTTGTAGGTGGTGGACTGTCATAAACCTAAAACAAAATTAAAAACTATTCCTTTAAGTACACTACACTACAGGACACATCGCTTAGTTGACGATGACAGTAACACTGTATGGACCTCAAAACAATATAAGAGAAGTCTCCAAAACGAACTCGCCTTACACTAATTAAAATTGTAACCCAGTCTATATTGACCTTCACATTAAATGACAGGTAGGTAAACAAATCAGACGACGCAAAACAAAACTGGAAATGGTCAATATTTTGCAGTAAATCAAATGGACAAATGGTGATGCAATATTGCATTATGAAAGATAGCATGTTTTATACCAATGCAAGGAAAATAACCGATTACTTATGCCTACAAGAATTATACGGCGCATTGTTGTTGCCAAATATGGAAAATGACCTTTGACACTATCTATTCCTGATTGGTGACGTCAGAAAACACCGATCGCGCACAGTATTATAAATACTTACGGGGTAACGAAAACGAAGGTATCACGATTTGAGGACACTAGAGGATACTTGTATCCTGAACAATTTCAACTGTTAATTTCATCCGCAATCTGCATCCAAAATGTGTCAATATCGTGTTCGTCTTCTGGGTATTCAATGCAACACTCCCCATTGCCTATAAGCTTCAAAAGGCAGATCGGCAGTTTATTCATTTCAATAGACGCCATCAGTACGACGATAATTAAATTCCTCTTCGTCTCGACAGATTCCACATGCGCCATGTTTAATTCGTAATCACACCATGTGTCGCTCAAATACGCATTGTCAATCAGCAAAACTGACTTCCGGCTACTGTATATGGCGTGGCTGATGTTTTCAGCGATCGATGTTCCAGGTATTGAGTTCCTGTCAGCTACCCAAATACGTAACCCATGTTGTACCTCGAGAGATGGAACTACCTTATTCTTGATAAAACAGGCGTTACTCTCAGCGTAGGATATGAATGCGTCATTTTCAAACAAATATTCAAATCCCTTGTGTCTGTATCGTCTATTCCTGCTGTAGTATATATATATATCTAAGTTTCCAGCGATTTCGGTACACCATGCAGCAGACGATAACGCTCAGAAAGCATGTGAGTATGCTGCAAATTGAGCTGATTGTCCACGTGACCCATTTTCGATCAGCACACTTGTCGTGCTCTAGTATGTCAGTGATATACTGTAAATGGTCGTTTGTCATGAGACTATAGCTTTCCCCGTTCAAACGACACACATCGGTAGCATACAGGTTCACAAATACTTTCGACGTCCTTATCCATTTCAGAAACGGCAATGTCTTACATGTACATTCTAATGGATTTGAATGTAGGGTAACGCTTACCGTTTTATTACAATCTTCTTCCACAAGGGAATCAAGGTAACTCGTGAGACTCTCTGGGAGATTGTAAAGTTTGTTTCCAGATAAATCTAATTCCCTTAGGCTTCGGCTAGTCTCCAAAGAACAATTCCAGTCGACAATAAGATTGCCAGAAAGATTGAGATATTGTAGGTTTCTTAAATTCTTAAAAATATCACTAGGCAGAAATGTTATTTTATTGAACGATATGTCCAGTGTTTTCAAATATATTTGTGATTCAAACATTTTACTTGCATTTGTGTTTATTGTCGGGTTAAAAGAATGGCCCAGTGTATTTCCGGAAATATTGAGATATCTCAGTGAATGAAGTTGAACAAACTACACATGATTAACGTCGTCGCAGTAATTTTCTGAAAGGTCGAGGTGGGTGAGATGTTCAAGTCCATAGATAAATGAATTCCATTTCGTAACCAAATTAAATGATAAGTCTAAGTGTTTAAGCTCATCTGCATGACATAGAATGACAGGAGTTTCTATTTTGAGTGAAATAAAGCTCTTTCGCCACAGAACTTTCCCAAGCTTACGCGGTAAGCAAGCACTGCATGTGCTATCACAGCTAGACCCTTTCGGCTTAATAAAGACGTTTATGTTTTCCACGCCATTGTAGTTGGATGTATCTCTGTCTTCATAATGTTCATAAATAAATGGATCATAATTCAAATGTTGCCTCGATATATCAAGTTTTGTCACATTGGTTGCCTCATGTAAAAGATGCGCATATCTACCATACGTAAGTCTATTCCCAGAAAGTGTGAAGTCCTTAAGTGTTTGGGGTAACTGAAATGGTTTTAAGATATCCTCTTCGAAAACCTCTATTTTGTTCAAATCCATATGCAGTGTTTCTAGAACGCGAAGTGTTTTCAGGTACTCTATGTCAGACAACTTTAGTTGGATACCGTATTCATACGGAGTATGTATTCTATTAACGTTTAATTCTTTTAAAGTAGTAGAACCCCGTAACCCGTATAACGCCCTGTTCATTCCAATGAAAGTTAACTTCTCGTTGTAGGAGATATCCAGCATTGACAGAGCTTTCAGATGGCTCAATGCGTTTGCTTCGATTTTGTTGATATGACATGATGCCATCCATAACTTCTTTACTCGTGGTACATTCATAAATGTATTATTTCTGACAACGCTTACGTTGCATGTATTCCTAGAACTACCAGATAAACATATCTTTGTAAGCTTATGCAAATTTTGGAAATCTGGGCTAAATACACAGTCCGAACACAAATTTACAAATAAACTTTCCAGTTCTTTCAAAACTTTCAGTTCCCGACCAAGGACGTCGAAAGTGTCAAATTCGATTTCCTTGACGTTAACGTATTTCAATCTAGGTAGTGGCCTGAATACTCCAGTCCCGAAACTATCTGGTTTATTTAGAAGATTACCAGACAGATTTAAGTACAGTAGATTGGTCATGTTTTCAAACGCGTTCGAAGCGATGTACGTCAAATTACAGAAGTCCAAATACAGCCACAAGACGTCGGTACTGTTAAGGTTGACAGCATTCACAAACGATCCATTTTCAATTGAGTTGAAAGCGTTGGAACTTAGGTTTAGTAAACACAGGGGCGGGGTAAACTCGCTCATATTCCTTGGTTTTGGATATTCCTTAGGTATAGCTTCCATATTTGTGTTATTGCATCGCATAGAGTAACCCTTGTTGCCGCACTTGGAAAATAACTCATCATCCAACTTTGCAATGGTGCAATTAATTTGTAATGTAGATAAGGCAAACACGTTAACAAGTCCATATATGAACACGATTTGCAGACGGAATATCAGTAGCTCCATCATTTTGTACCTGTAACATTTAAAAATACCTTATACAGTCTGTTCCATTATAAGACCAAACTATTGACCTGCATATACAGTCTACATCCGTTATGTCGAATTCCGTCCGACCGAACAAAATACTTCGATGAAGTCGGATCAAAGTCCCGTTTCAGGCACAATCATTTTACATATAACTGTATTTGTTTATATCGAATGTCGTTAAGTCAAACTTCGGTTATGTCGAAGTATTTTGTTCGGTCCGACGGAATTCGACATAACGGATGTATACTGTAGCTTTCATTTGACAAATAAATTAGTCATGCTTTATTTTGGGATTAATTTCCACAATATTGCATATCTAAGGTAGGATTTTCTGAAAACGTCTCAAATGGTGTCTAAGTAATTACCATCGTACCTGTGCAGTGTGTTTTACGTTTATTTATCGTCACTACCGGTTGCCAACATGAGCGACGCTTAGATTTGTTGGAGGATAGAGATATTGCTACAGACAGATACCCATTCCAGAGTCTCCTCTGTTTCTTTTACGTGCACGGTGTAAAGCACGGACACAAGACCTCAGTCATATCTGAAAGACTGTTTAATTTTATTAGGGTTAAACAGGGATGGAACCTGCGATCCCTGGATTATCAGTCAGATGTGTTAACAACTGGACTACAGATCCGCCTGCAGCCGCCTCACACATCACTATTTGTATTAACGATTTTAAGTTTAAACTGGTGTCAGTATGCATGTATATAGTACTATGGGATCTACTATAGTATTACTAACACTATCTATTATAGATGCGCAATGTATCTTAAGTTTAAACTTTATTTATTTTACAACGATTGCGAAGCAAGTTTGAACAACTTATATTAATCACTCTCGTTGGCTCGGATGAAAGCATACATGTGGTCATTCGTGTGGGAGGAAACCGGAGTACCCGGAGAAAACCCACCTGTCCGATCTGGCGACCATCGTACCATCTCACATATTTTTAATGATTAGGAAATGTTATACACATTATAATAAACACTAAGATATGAATAAAAACATACGAACCATATACAATTGACGTAGAACACAGACTAATTCCCGATGTGTTTAAAGGCCTGCAGGTTGACCTATATTTGACCGTAAACACACGAGGAATAGCGGTACAAATCTGACAGTCGACGCACTAAACACACGAGGAATAGCGGTACAAATCTGACGGTCGACGCACATCGTATTTGCCACATGCGAGGCCCTGCATGGTATACATCTAATACATGAGCACCACTTATATCTATTATGACCCACGTACATATCAGAGGTTATAAATTGCTGAAATTGAAGTTCTGTATTTTTATAGTACTTACAACTGGTATAAACAATTCAACTCCACTTATGGCCCAAATAAGGCTGGTTGCGCGGGTTAGGCAGCCAGTTCCTGCATTGCTGTACCACACATTCAGGCATCAGTTCCCTCTTATGCCAAGTACAGTCTCCTCTTCTAGCCGCTACTTTTCTCTCTATATATCTGACATCTTTCCATGCGCCACAATTATATAGCATTGCCCAAAACCTCCTGTATAGAAGCTTTCTCTCATGTGAATTTAGATTATGCGGTGGACGATTATTAGCAGGCCACCAAAGTTGTTTGTTCTGTTCATTTATTATGCAAGGGGAACACAAGCACAGTGGACACTCAGCAACACCTTCAGCATGCTGAGGCATAGGGGGAGGTACGTAAGCAGCCTCTGCAACGGGCATGGCGGTGGCTGTTTCTTCTATTTCCATCTCTACGTCCCAGTTCTTATTTTGCAAGAAAGTCAGCAATTCTTTTCTCTGCTCATCAGTTACATACATTGTTATTTTACTCAATGGCATCTTGTAGAAATCGGCAGAATATGTGTAATACTCGTATGTTCAAGAGATTATAATTATAATATTATACATGTACTCATAGCATTCACTGTGATTATTATGTAGCATCAATATCGGTAAACACACACTGACACAGAGAAATATTTAAAATATAACAGAAAACTTGCGAATAATACTGTAGATATATAATTAAATGAAGTATGAAGGTTACCATATAACGAACACATATAGTTTATTCATATAAATACATACATATTATATACATACATATTTGATTAGGTCAACACATGAACTGAATTTTGAATTAGATTGCACAGATCACAACCATAGCGCACATTATACATGCATACAAATTATCAGTCTCAGTGATTACGCTACGGCTGATGAGGCACCTACATAACATGTAATCTATGTCCCTGGGCTGATCTGGATTATGTAGTTTGAATACTCATAACTATCAATTTTCTTTACAATCAATAATATACGTTTACTTAATTTGTCAGGGCCTCATTTTGACTAATTCTCAGCTCACAGAGTGATCGTGCATATTAACCGTTAGAAAATACCTACATACGCCAAATTATACTGCTACATTGTTGATACAAGCCACTAATCACATGGAACAGGTAGTAAAGTATAAATCTTTACAATTGGACGGGGTCAAACTGCAGGCCTTTAAGTACATTTACTTCCTTGATTTTAGCAGTCAATTATCTGATTAAGACATGTTTACATATGATATAATGTAATTTGCGGTTTTTCTCAAAAGTGGAAACTGAAAATAATAAAAAAAGGAGATTATTTGAGAAAATTAAGCTGTATCATTTATATGATAGAATAGGATAATTTTAAAAAGTATTTATTGAATGAAACATTTTAAAGTTTATTTATAAGTGTATCGTCGCTACCGGTTGCCCATATGAGCGACGCCTCCTGAAGATTAGTCATTTTAGATTTTTGGAGGATAGTACAATGATACAGACACGAGACCTCGGTTTAAAGTCCCATCTGAAATCTGAAAGACTGTTAATTTTATTAGGGTCAGACGGGGGATGTAATCTGCGATCCATGGATTCCAAGTCCATAGTGTTAACCGCTCGACTACGTATCCGTCTGTGGGAATGAAACAACGAAACCATGAGCTTTTTAAGAGGCTATCACAGGCTTTCTGTTAAAGAGGCTATCACAAGATTTCTGTTTAAGAGGCTATCACAAGCTTTCTTAGAGGTTATATAAGTATAGTATTCTATATACAGGACCGATCACAAGCTTTCTTAGAGGTTATATAGTATTCTATATACAGGAGCCGGTCACAAGCTTTCTTAGAGGCTATAAAAGTATAGTATTCTATATAGAGGAGCCGGTCACAAGCTTTCGTAGAGGCTATATAGTATTCTATATACAGGAGCCGGTCACAAGCTTTCTTAGAGGCTATATAGTATTCTATATACAGGAGCCGGTCACAAGCTTTCTTAGAGGCTATATAGTATTCTATATACAGGAGCCGGTCACAAGCTTTCTTAGAGGCTATAAAAGTATAGTATTCTATATACAGGAGCCGGTCACAAGCTTTCTTAGAGGCTATATAGTATTCTATATACAGGAGCCGGTCACAAGCTTTCTTAGAGGTTATATAGTATTCTATATACAGGAGCCGGTCACAAGCTTTCTTAGAGGCTAAAAAGTATAGTATTCTATATAGAGGAGCCGGTCACAAGCTTTCGTAGAGGCTATATAGTATTCTATATACAGGAGCCGGTCACAAGCTTTCTTAGAGGCTATATAGTATTCTATATACAGGAGCCGGTCACAAGCTTTCTTAGAGGCTATATAGTATTCTATATACAGGAGCCGGTCACAAGCTTTCTTAGAGGCTATAAAAGTATAGTATTCTATATACAGGAGCCGGTCACAAGCCTTCTTAGAGGCTATATAGTATTCTATATACAGGAGCCGGTCACAAGCTTTCTTAGAGGTTATATAGTATTCTATATACAGGAGCCGGTCACAAGCTTTCTTAGAGGCTATATAGTATTCTATATACAGGAGCCGGTCACAAGCTTTCGTAGAGGCTATATAGTATTCTATATACAGGAGCCGGTCACAAGCTTTCTTAGAGGTTATATAGTATTCTATATACAGGAACCGGGCACAAGCTTTCGTAGAGTCTATATAGTATTATATATACAGGAACCGGTCACAAGCTTTCTTAGAGGCTATATAGTATTCTATATACATGAGCCGGTCACAAGCTTTCTTAGAGGTTATATAGTATTCTATATACAGGAGCCGGTCACAAGCTTTCTTAGAGGCTATATAGTATTCTATATACAGGAGCCGGTCACAAGCTTTCTTAGAGGCTATATAGTATTCTATATACAGGAACCGGTCACAAGCTTTCTTAGAGGCTATATAGTATTCTATATACAGGAGCCGGTCACAAGCTTTTCATTAGAATTGTGTCGTTTCAATGAAATGCCATGGCATTTTTTATTTATATTGTCGCCGCTAGCCTGCAAAGAGTTAATATCATAGCATGGAGAACATACGTTAGTCCTGCACTACCATAGCATGGAGAACGTACGTTAGTCCTGCACTATCATGGCATGGAGAACATACGTTAGTCCCGCACTATCATGGCATGGAGAACATACGTTAGTCCTGCACTATCATGGCATGAAGAACATACGTTAGTCCCGCACTATCATGGCATGGAGAACATACGTTAGTCCCGCACTATCATGGCATGGAGAACATATGTTAGTCCCGCACTATCATGGCATGGAGAACATACGTTAGTCCCGCACTATCATGGCATGGAGAACATACGTTAGTCCTGCACTATCATAGCATGGAGAACATACGTTAGTCCCGCACTATCATGGCATGGAGTACATACGTTAGTCCCGCACTATCATGGCATGGAGAACATACGTTAGTCCCGCACTATCATGGCATGGAGAACATACGTTAGTCCCGCACTATCATGGCATGGAGAACATACGTTAGTCCCGCACTATCATGGCATGGAGAACATACGTTAGTCCCGCACTATC
Source organism: Archivesica marissinica (assembly GCA_014843695.1). Classification (NCBI taxonomy): domain Eukaryota; kingdom Metazoa; phylum Mollusca; class Bivalvia; order Venerida; family Vesicomyidae; genus Archivesica; species Archivesica marissinica. Next base: position 51,081,850 of record CM026398.1, on the reverse strand, counting down.
ATGGCATGGAGAACATACGTTAGTCCCGCACTATCATGGCATGGAGAACATACGTTAGTCCCGCACTATCATGGCATGGAGAACATACGTTAGTCCCGCACTATCATGGCATGGAGAACATACGTTAGTCCCGCACTATCATGGCATGGAGAACATACGTTAGTCCCGCACTATCATGGCATGGAGAACATACGTTAGTCCCGCACTATCATGGCATGGAGAACATACGTTAGTCCCGCACTATCATGGCATGGAGAACATACGTTAGTCCCGCACTATCATGGCATGGAGAACATACGTTAGTCCCGCACTATCATGGGATGGAGAACATACGTTAGTCCCGCACTATCATGGAATATATATCCACACTCGTGCTGTTGGTTGATAAGCACCAACATTGGTATATGTGCTGTGGCTGCATCTATATTACATGTACAAAGAGAACCATCGACCGATTAGCGCAGTGGTTAGCTCGCTCGCTTCTCACCAATGCAACCTGGGTTCGATCCTCGCACCGGGAAGTATATGAGATGGTACGATGGTCGCCAGATCGGACATGTGGGTTTTCTCCGGGTACTCCGGTTTCCTCCCACACGAATGACCACATTTACGCGTTCATTCACGTCAACGAGAGTGTTTAATATAAGTTGTTAAAACTGGCTTCGCAATCGTTGTAAATTAATAAAGTTTAAACAAAACAATCGACCAAGATGGCGGCCATTTGCCTACATACATGTATGTCTCTCAATGCAATAATTAGCAATACATGTACAATGACAGGTGCTCTCTCTGTGGACTACGAATCCAGGGATCACATGTTCGATCCCACGTCTAATGCTAATAATAGAAACAGTCATTTAGATGTCTATGAACATATGTCTCATGTACTGGTCCAACGCGATATGTGAAATATGTATATAAACAGAAAACCAATAAAATAAACACGATATAGGTGATCCAGATAGTGGTCCAACGCGATATGTGAAATATGTATATAAACAGAAAACCAATAAAATAAACACGATATAGGTGATCCAGATAGTGGTCCAACGTGATATGTGAAATATGTATATAAACAGAAAACCAATAAAATAAACACGATATAGGTGATCCAGATAGTGGTCCAACGCGATATGTGAAATATGTAAATAAACAGAAAACCAATAAAATAAACACAATATAGATGATCCAGATAGTGGTTCAACGCGATATGTGAAATATGTATATAAACAGAAAACCAATAAAATAAACACGATATAGGTGATCCAGGTAGTTGGTATCGACCATGTATAATGAGATACAATCAGTTAATCAAAATAAAAGCGTGTTTCACTATATCTTAGTGTAATGGTATCGACCTCAATACCACGTTGCATTTATATCGGTGCTCTACACCAGTTATATAAAATAACCAGGGATGATTCACCGTTTGACTCTAATAAAATTAACAATGTTTCAAGTGGGACTTTAAACCGAGGTCTCGTGTCGGTACTTTACACCGTGCACGTAAAATAACCAGAGGAGACTAGGGAATGGGGGTCTCTGTCTGTATCATTGGACTATCCTCCAAAAATCTAAAATAGCTAATCTCTTCAGGAGGCGTCGCTCACATGGGTAACCGGTAGCGACGATAAATAAACGTAAAACACACACTTGGAACCGACGGATCTGTAATCCACTGGTTAACACGTTGGACTGGTAATCCAGGGATCGCAGGTTCGATACCCCCGTCTGACCATTAGGTCTCGTGTCGGTGCTTTACATCGTACTCTGGAATGTCTGTATCCTCCAAAAATCTAGAATGACTAATCTCTTCAGGAGGCGTCGCTCATATGGGTAACCAGTAGAGACGGTAAATAAATGCAAATATACTTTTTAACTTGTAGGGACTGTCTTAGCCTGGATTCCAGTCTGTCGATTTTTCAATTTTTAACCTATGGCAAAATGACAGCCTGGGGAAACTAGATTTCCGATCGTAGCGCCATCTACTTACACCCTCAAAATTGAGGGTGTATATTTGAAGAACGACAACTCTTCTCTACAAGATAATATCGCTAAATATAGAAACGGAATTCTATCGGAAATCGCCGAACAGGCACGATTATACACAATCATTTCCGAATATACACGAATGCTCCTGTAGACTCATTTACATTGCAAACATATAATGTCCCGTTTCTGTGTTATATCGACGAGATGGCGGATTTTAAATATTACATTTAGATAGTAATGGATCGATTCGGCGTAATTGAACTAAGGACGATTTAAATATTGAGTAAATATGTCAAATCAGACGCACATTGTACTTTTTAAAACTATTTATCGTTCCTTTGACCCGTAAACAATGGTGGAGACTTCTCTAATTTTCTATTACCTCCCTTGGCACATACAGTCTGATTTATTCCAAAATGTGAATAGGTCCTTTTAGTTAAAATCATTTGATTTTACTGTTGTTCCCTAACCAGATGTTGCGGTATGATAATTGTGATTTTATCAAAGTCGTGTTAATTAACTGATAGCATTGTTTTACAAATAGGTACCCATTGCATATACTGTATGCAATGATCATTTTTTAAATCTGGAAATCGACGTCAGCAAGTATTTCATGCTCGCATTCGAAATTCTTGTAGCAACCTGCATTCAGATCTTTATAATAATCATTTGCGCGATAGTCCAAAATGCTTGTGTGAACTTAACGAAAATGAGGATGCGGAGCACTATCTATTTCGCTGTCTATTCTATGTAAATTCCAGACGCGTACTATTCGTAAACACTCGTACTTATCATCCCTTAAATACAAGAAAACTACTGTTAGGCTTCGAAAACTTAGCGGACAATGAAAACGAATATATTTTCACACAAGTTCAAACATATATTAAAACGACTAAACGCTTCGAGTAAATAACCACATGATCTGTATATATATACATAGGCTGTTCTCTTGTGACGATCTATGTTAGGGTGTGGTGACGGGTGTGGCTGGCTGGGTAACGTTGTATGGTGGGACACTTGATAGTAGTAGCTATTACAGTTACATTTCCTAAACTTTTTTGGTTTGTTTATTGTTGTTTTTTGTTTCTAAATTCTTATTACCTAAAATGCTGCTTATTCTCTTAATCATTTTACCCTTTTTCTATTAGTATCATTAAATTAGTAAAGTACTAGCACAACTCTTGTATTCAGTCTCTTTGTTAATTACAATCTAGTCTTATGGGGAGGGCCGTAACTAATGTTGTTAAAACTTGTGGCCCAACTCATTTGCTTCAACATATAATGACAATCCTTGAGCAAACAATGCCACAAATCATGCATTATGGATAGTTATACATGTTTGTTCATTTGTTTTGTATTGTACATTGTATATATAGAATGCAATAAAATATGATTAAACTAAAAACTATACTGTAGGAGATATGTCGAGATATAGTAATTTAATAATCATATAAAGCGATAGTGGAATAAAATTGCTAGCATGTTGTGCAAAGGAAACAACGATAAAAACAGGAACACGCTTAATAGGACCTATCTACTTTTAGGGAGTATTCAGGGGCAGTAACTGACCGATGTCTCTCATTATAAAGTTTTATCAACATTGTAGTGTGTGTGTTTTACGTTTATTTATCGTCGCTACCGGCTGCCCATATGAGCGACGCCTCCTGAAGATATTAGTCATTTTAGATTGTTGGAGGATAGTGCAATGATACAGACAGAGACGCATTCCTGAGTTTCCTCTGGTTCTTTTACGTGCACGGTGTACAGCACCGACACGAGACCTCGGTTTAATGTCCCATCTGAAAGACTGTTAATTTTATTAGGGTCAGACGGGGGATCGAACCTGCGATCCCTGGATTACCAGTCCAGCGTGTTACCACTGGACTACAGATCCGTTGTAGTGCCTCGCGTTCGATTTAAGTAAGTCATTAATTAAGTCACGTGTTAATAGGCCTATTAATAGGATTAATGCGCGTCACGGACAATCCCCCACTTTTCCCCAGGCATAGCCTGGGTTCCAGTCTGTCGATTTTTCACTTTTTCACTTTTTCACTTCTAGCCAAATGACAAATTGATATGTTCATAAACTCAATAAGGCCCAATTAATAGTCTCAGTGTTAAAATATATTTATTTGACTGACCAGGCAAAATATATCGACGCATGTTCCCAGGCTAGGACTGTATGTACTAAGTTACAACATTCAGATGAAGCTTGTATAGTTCCATTATCAGTACATCCATCTCTGATTGGTCGCTGATCACACACAGTATCAGTACATCCATCTCTGATTGGTCGCTGATCACACTCAGTATCAGTACACCCATCTCTGATTGGTCGCTGATCACACACGGTATCAGTACATACATCTCTGATTGGTCGCTGATCACACTCAGTATCAGTACATCCATCTCTGATTGGTCGCTGATCACACACGGTATCAGTACAGTCATCTCTGATTGGTCGCTGATCACACACGGTATCAGTACAGTCATCTCTGATTGGTCGCTGATCACACTCAGTATCAGTACATCCATCTCTGATTGGTCGCTGATCACACACAGTATCAGTACATACATCTCTGATTGGTCGCTGAGCACACACAGTATCAGTACATCCATCTCTGATTGGTCGCTGATCACACACATTATCAGTACATCCATCTCTGATTGGTCGCTGATCACGTCGGTGATAGACAGAAGTAATTTACCAGATTCTGTCATAATTTTGTTTCTCATCAAATCTTTTGATGTGTATCCCTTGTTGTTACATAGCGACGATAAATAAACGTAAACAACACTGGAATTGTCACTCAGGACATGAATCATGGTTGTATATACGTAAATGAATGTAGTCCCAATGACTAATATAGTTAATTTTTTCTTTTTGATAAAAATGCATTTTCATGACAGGCAGTGATTAGTTTTTGTGTTTTTTGAGAAATTATGTGACTTGAGAAGACTTCAGACTGCCATAGAAGAAACAGAGTTTCGGCGAACCACCAGAAGGTGATTAAAAGTTAATCTAATCAGAAACAGTGATTAGATTAAAGTGATATTGAGTAATGACGGATTAGAAAGATTGGATGTTAAATATATTGTGTAAGCGCATAGTCGGCTCACACAAATGGATTGTTAAATAAGCTTTTAATGATACGATGTATATATATATAGATCACTGATTATATATAACTGGATATTTCTGATGCCAATTTATACAAGATATTATATAGAAGAAATGTAATACTGTGTTGAGTTATCATTAATACATATAATAACGAAGAAACCCCCTAGACAACTCCAGCGAGTCTACAATAGGATAGACCCTGGTAAGAGCCGTAGCAACCGAGACCTATTATTACGAGAAGAAAAAGGAGAGTTTGCGACAATTGGGGGCTCATCCGGGATTGGAAATAAAGAAGAGGTGACATATCGTGACATATTGTGAAGGACACTAGAATTTATATATGGAATATTGTGAAGGACACTAGGATTTATACATGAAGAATACAAGGGACTATTAATTAACGGGGGAAAACAGAAGTGCATGCGAGACAGTGTTAGAATTTGGAAATAAGTGAAAGACGTCAACGAATTATTAAATTAATGAAATGGATTAAATTATTAGAAATGTGCAAACTTTGAATATGTGATAAATTATATATTGGATTAACGGACGAGACAGACTTCGGTAAGTACCAGTTTTCTTTTCATAGAGGCTTAATATTATCATTAAAATTATATTAGTGATTTACTTCCTTTGATTGAACTCAATTCTATAATACATTTGGAGATACATTCTGGGGATTAAAAATTTTGGGAAATAAAAAAATAAAATGGCTACAACTAGGAGTGCTAATAAGGAAACTGAGGGGCCGGTTCACCCCGACTTGCAGACAACAGGTGATGAGATATGGGACAAATTAATGAGACTTCCCTTCTTTAATCAGGCAAATCTGGAACGTCAGGGTGAGATTTATAAGAGAAGAAAGAGAGAGAGAGAAAGAGAGAGGGAAGAAGTAAAACAAAGAGGGGAAAGAGAAGAGAAAGAAAGGGACAGGGATGAAAGAATGCAAAGGGAGAAAATGCAGATGGAGATTCGCCTGAGAGAAATCCAGAGAGATCAGGAATCTCAGCAAAATAACCCCCTCCATACAGATAATAGGCCCTCTAAGACAAACATTTCTGTTCCTATTTGGACCCAGACTATGAGGCCAGATCAATTCTTCGCAACATGTGAGAGACTGTTCGAAGCTAGCCAGGTCGCCAAACAAACATGGGTGGGCCATATTATAGACAAGTTGTCCGACAAGGCCAGAAATATAGATGCCACTCTTCCTGTCCAAGACGCTAATAATTACGATACCCTCAAGGCCGCCATCTTGGATGAATATAGACTCTCACCCACTGTATATAGAAAGAATTTCTTCTCTTGGGTAAAGAAACCTCAGCAAACATATTCCGAATTCATTAAGGAATTAAGGGAGCAAATGACTCTATGGACGGAGAACAATGATCCGAGCGAGGTCAACTGGATCGAGCTGCTCTTGAGATATAGATTCGATTCCCAGCTAAGTGATGATCTTAATTTGTTCATTCTGGATAAGAAAGCATCTACTCTCCAGGAATGTATTTCCCTGGCTGATGAATATAACCTCCATCGCAGATTAGCGCCCAGGACACGGATTAATTCAAATCCGAATGTGAAACCCAGAGATACAGAAAACCGACCTCCAGCCCCAAGGCCATATATCCCATCACCCATGTATCGACCCAATATTAGGATAGATAATTCCCAAGCTACCCATAGAACTCCCCGGATAGAAAAATATGGTAGTTATTGTAGGCGTAATGGCCACGGACGAACAGAGTGTTGGGCAGATCCCAATTCACCTAGGTACAGGGGTACTAGAAACCTAGCAAACGGACACCAAGTGTCAAACACTACTCATAGTTCAGCCTTTATACCCAATGAGCCAGTGAACTCATATGAAAATACCGAGATGGTAAATCCATTACTTGTCAAATATACAGGTCAAGCACGCATAAATAATAACACCGCACAAGTGACGTATTTGAGAGATTCAGGTGCGACAATTAGTTTATTGTCGGCTACTGATCAGACCGCTGATCATTTAGAATACACAGGTGAACGGGTAACAATCCGCGGTGTCAATTATATCCCTGGTAATTATCCGATAGCACAGATTAGCGTCGATTGTCCAATATACCAAGGAACATTGAAGGTGGCTGTATTAAAACACAGATGCACCGCGGGGGTGGATCTTATAATAGGTAACGACTGTGAAACTGCCCCTGTCACTGATTTGATTACCGGTGGCGTGGTTACACGCTCAAATAAGAAAATTATCCCGTTTGATGAAATTGTCACGTCCAACCCAGACTCAGAAAACACGACCGATACAAATCACAATGTCTTACCTTTTCGGAATACAATTGAGATCAATTCCCCATCTGAGAAAGCCAGTACAGTTAAACCCCAAAATATTCCCTCTATTGACGATTTGAGTCCTGATAAATTATTGCAAGAACAGAATAATGACCCGACCTTAGCACCCCTCTGGGAAATTGCTCAAGAAGGAACACCTATTCGGCAAGGATATTACATCCAGCTCGAACCCCGACTACTTATGAGGAGAGAACAACCTCAAGACACGTCCAAAGTTCGACCCTGGAAAATATATGATCAGGTGGTAGTTCCGCGGGGATTCAGGGATCATATAACGGGACTCGCCCATGACAGTTTAAGTACGGGACACCAGGGACCTAGTAAGACCCTGAAGCGCATTAAGCGCCGCTTCTTTTGGCCGGGAATCCGCGCAGATGTTAAACGATTCTGCCATAGCTGTGGGCCGTGCCAGAGAGCGGGTAAGGTACAGAAAGCCACTGTAGCCCCATTGAAACCCCTGCCCATTATATCCCAACCATTCAAATTTATATCCGCTGATTTCGTTGGACCCATGAAGAAAACTATAAATGGGAACCAGTATATCTTGAATTTTATTGATCATGCAACTAAATATACGGAATCTTTCCCATGCGCCGCAGCGACAGCTGTTAATGCACAAAAAGCCCTGATCGAGATAATATCTCGACATGGAAAACCCCAGACCCTGTTGACTGACCGAGGAAGCGCTTTCATAGCTGACACATTCACACGCTTCCTAGCCGAGCACGATATACGTCACTTAACTAGCACGAGTTACAGGCCTCAAACCAACGGATCAATAGAGAAATATAATGGTACATTGAAAACCATGCTTAGAATCCTTGGGGAGAACTCTTTATCGTCTTGGGATGAGATGTTACCCTGGCTATTATTTGCATATAGAAGTGCAGAGCACTCTAGCACAGGATATTCTCCCTTCTACCTTCTATATGGGCGCGAACCTAGAGATAATCTAGATTCCACTTATGATCTCTGGGCTAGAAATGAGCGGGATGAAGGGATCCCCATAAATAACTATGTACAAGAATTATTTCATAGATTAGCTGAAGCGTTACGTGACGCCAGCGAGAATGCACAACAGGCCGCAGATGGTCGTAAAACAAAGTATGACAGAAGTAAGAAAGCGAAAATGCGTGTATTCCAGCGTGGTGAATTAGTGTTAGTACGATTACCGTTAAAAGGTAATAAGCTGAAGAATGCCCTCCAGGGACCGTATCCGGTACACGAAAAGGTAGCGTCGCATACCTATATTATATACATGCCTGATAAGAGAGTAAAATACCGTGTTATGCATGTAAACCAGTTGAAGAAGCCCTGGACAGGTAGGGAGGAGGGTGCAGCTCTAGCTGATAGTAGTCCGGTGTATGAGTCCCAAGACCCTACCCTATTAGATTACCAAGCCCCTACGGACATTGAGAAAGAATTCGATCCTTGCAGTCCTCTTGAATCTGTACCTAAGAAAACCTGGCCGGATATCATTCATTTAAACCCAGACCACAGGGACGATATTAGTCAGTTATTTGACCGTTACCCCCGTTTATTCTCTGGACAACTGGGA
>CM026398.1:51041975-51071833 GCA_014843695.1 Archivesica marissinica | reverse complement strand
CGCATAAATAATAACACCGCACAAGTGACGTATTTGAGAGATTCAGGTGCGACAATTAGTTTATTGTCGGCTACTGATCAGACCGCTGATCATTTAGAATACACAGGTGAACGGGTAACAATCCGCGGTGTCAATTATATCCCTGGTAATTATCCGATAGCAAAGATTAGCGTCGATTGTCCAATATACCAAGGAACATTGAAGGTGGCTGTATTAAAACACAGATGCACCGCGGGGGTGGATCTTATAATAGGTAACGACTGTGAAACTGCCCCTGTCACTGATTTGATTACCTGTGGCGTGGTTACACGCTCAAATAAGAAAATTATCCCGTTTGATGAAATTGTCACGTCCAACCCAGACTCAGAAAACACGACCGATACAAATCACAATGTCTTACCTTTTCGGAATACAATTGAGATCAATTCCCCCTCTGAGAAAGCCAGTACAGTTAAACCCCAAAATATTCCCTCTATTGACGATTTGAGTCCTGATAAATTATTGCAAGAACAGAATAATGACCCGACCTTAGCACCCCTCTGGGAAATGGCTCAAGAAGGAACACCTATTCGGCAAGGATATTACATCCAGCTCGAACCCCGACTACTTATGAGGAGAGAACAACCTCAAGACACGTCCAAAGTTCGACCCTGGAAAATATATGATCAGGTGGTAGTTCCACGGGGATTCCGTGATCATATAACGGGACTCGCCCATGACAGTTTAAGTACGGGACACCAGGGACCTAGTAAGACCCTGAAGCGCATTAAGCGCCGCTTCTTTTGGCCGGGAATCCGCGCAGATGTTAAACGATTCTGCCATAGCTGTGGGCCGTGCCAGAGAGCGGGTAAGGGACAGAAAGCCACTGTAGCCCCATTGAAACCCCTGCCCATTATATCCCAACCATTCAAATTTATATCCGCTGATTTCGTTGGACCCATGAAGAAAACTATAAATGGGAACCAGTATATCTTGAATTTTATTGATCATGCCACTAAATATACGGAATCTTTCCCATGCGCCGCAGCGACAGCTGTTAATGCACAAAAAGCCCTGATCGAGATAATATCTCGACATGGAAAACCCCAGACCCTGTTGACTGACCGAGGAAGCGCTTTCATAGCTGAAACATTCACACGCTTCCTAGCCGAGCACGATATACGTCACTTAACTAGCACGAGTTACAGGCCTCAAACCAACGGATCAATAGAGAAATATAATGGTACATTGAAAACCATGCTTAGAATCCTTGGGGAGAACTCTTTATCGTCTTGGGATGAGATGCTACCCTGGCTATTATTTGCATATAGAAGTGCAGAGCACTCTAGCACAGGATATTCTCCCTTCTACCTTCTATATGGGCGCGAACCTAGAGATAATCTAGATTCCACTTATGATCTCTGGGCTAGAAATGAGCGGGATGAAGGGATCCCCATAAATAACTATGTACAAGAATTATGTCATAGATTAGCTGAAGCGTTACGTGACGCCAGCGAGAATGCACAACAGGCCGCAGATGGTCGTAAAACAAAGTATGACAGAAGTAAGAAAGCGAAAATGCGTGTATTCCAGCGTGGTGAATTAGTGTTAGTACGATTACCGTTAAAAGGTAATAAGCTGAAAAATGCCCTCCAGGGACCGTATCCGGTACACGAAAAGGTAGCGTCGCATACCTATATTATATACATGCCTGATAAGAGAGTAAAATACCGTGTTATGCATGTAAACCAGTTGAAGCCCTGGACAGGTAGGGAGGAGGGTGCAGCTCTAGCTGATAGTAGTCCGGTGTATGAGTCCCAAGACCCTACCCTATTAGATTACCAAGCCCCTACGGACATTGAGAAAGAATTCGATCCTTGCAGTCCTCTTGAATCTGTACCTAAGAAAACCTGGCCGGATATCAGTCATTTAAACCCAGACCACAGGGACGATATTAGTCAGTTATTTGACCGTTACCCCCGTTTATTCTCTGGACAACTGGGACGTTTCCACGGTGTTACCCATGATATTGATGTGCAAGGTGCTTCACCCGTAATCCAGCCTTACTACCGCATGTCTCCAGAAAAGAAACAAATACTAAAAACTGAGCTAGATCAAATGTTGGAGTTAGGAATTATCCGCCCTAGCAGAAGCCAGTGGGCCTCTCCCATAATATTGGTACGCAAATCAGACTCAGAATGGCGACCATGTATTGATTATCGGAAAATTAATGACCTGACTCGAGGAGAAGCCTTCCCCATCCCGAGATTAGACGATCTCATTGATCAGGTCGCAGGTTCGAGTCTGATATCAATTTTAGATCTTAATAAAGGTTACTGGCAGATTCCGCTAACCCCTCGAGCTAGTGAAATTGCAGCGTTCATAACCCCCTGGGGCTTGTTTGAACCATTAACTCTCCCATTTGGTTTAAAAAACGGTGGAGTTACCTTCCAGAGGGCCATAAACGAGATAATCGCTCAATCCCCGACAGAACCCATCCGTGATAGATTTGCCGACGCATATCTGGATGATATTGCTGTTCGATCCAATTTATGGTCACAGCACATAAATCACTTGGATTGGACATTTCATAGACTAGAGGATAGTGGTGTTACTTTGAATCCGAAGAAGTGTAAAATTGGGTCTGGAACAGTCAAGTACTTGGGACATGAATTAGGGTCGGGAAAAATCAAACCAATTTCCAGCAAGGTTGAGTGTATTAGTAATATCTCTCCCCCACAGACCAAGAAACAATTACGAGGATATCTGGGATCAGTAGGATTTTACAGGAAATTCATTCCCCAGTTCGCTGAGATCGCCGCTCCCCTGACTGACTTATTAAAGGGCAAGCGATCAGGGAACATCATAACTCAGTGGAGCGATAAACATCAACTTGCTTTCGAATCCTTAAAGAAAGCTTTAACCAATAAACCCATACTGAAGGCCCCTGACTTTAACCAAGAGTTCGAACTCTATACTGATGCTTCCGATTTGGGAATTTCGGCTGTACTGACTCAGACCGTTGACCAAGTACCACACCCAGTAGCATTTTATTCCCGAAAACTTATTCCACGAGAGAAAAACTACTCTACAATAGAGAAGGAATTATTAGCTATAGTGGCCGGTATCGAACATTTTCGCATATATGTAAGCACAAGCAAAACAATAATTAATTCAGATCATAATCCCCTTGTATGGTTAAGTAGGTCGAAAACGTCCAATCAACGCCTCTTAAGATGGGCACTGTGTCTCTCAGAATTTAATCTGACCATTAAACATATCAAAGGGACTCAAAATGTTCTAGCAGACTTTCTCAGTAGAGTTCAATGACTGTGATGTTTGACTTAGTAAATGTACTTGGTATTATTTCAGTTGTTCAGTAAATAGTTATTGCCTCTATGATTAGAATGTTGGTACCTAGCGAAAGAAATGCTATTTTAGGACATATGATGTATTGATATTATGATTGTTTTCTACTGTATATTCAAAGGAATGAAGATTTGTAAATCGGCCGATAGCGGGCGATGTCAAACTTCTCCCCGGGTAGGGAGGATTGTGCAAAACCCCAATTTGCACGAAATATTTATTATTGTTATATATAAATAGTAATGTATTATATAAATACATTAAACTGTTTCTATATATGGCCAAATGTTTACCATGTAATATATATATATTTGTTTTATGCATAATCGTCTGCTATTATTTTCGCGCCTAAAATTATCAATCTCGCTTCGCGCGGGAAATGACTTAAGATGTTAGGCCTAATCTCAGTTTATCAAGGCCGTGGTTGCAGGTGTCCAGTTATGTAATACAAAGGCACCGAACTGGTTTGATGGTGTAATATTAGATAACATAACAGATGTTTAGGAATAACAGATGTTTTAGGAATTGTTATATCATATATACACTGATTCAATTATGTATATAAGAAATGGATTTTATTAACATAGATCAGACACACTAGAGCCTAACTCCAGGAGCGAGAAAGGTCGTGATCTCAATCTAGTATATAGAACATATAAACTGTATTTATGATACTTAGATATTATTGACATTATAAGAAATATAACTTATAAAGATTTGTCGAATAATTAAATTGTTCAGCCACAGAAGAAACATAGAGTTTCGGCGAACCATATCGAAGTTGATTAAAAGTTAATCTAATCAGAAACAGTGATTAGATTATAGTGATATTGAGTAATGACGGATTAGAAAGATTGGATGTTAAATATACTGTGTAAGCGCATATTCGGCTCACACAAATGGATTGTTAAATAAGCTTTTAATGATACGATGTATATATATATAGATCACTGATTATATATATATGGATATTTCTGATGCCAATTTAAACAAGATATTATATAGAAGAAATGTAATACTGTGTTGAGTTATCATTAATACATATAATAACGAAGAAACCCCCTAGACAACTCCAGCGAGTCTACAATAGGATAGACCCTGGTAAGAGCCGTAGCAACCGAGACATATTATTACGAGAAGAAAAAGGAGAGTTTGCGACACTAGTTGATTTGTAGAACAGAGGTGGCATAATAATTCAGGCCATTGCAAACAGTGAAGGTCGGTATACTGTATTGTTTGGCGGAGGAATACAGTGTGTACACACAGTGAGGTTATTCACAGGCGAGCACTGGTTATTTGAAACGTAAAATTTGAAATATTCTTGGTGTGTTTCAGGCTGATTTGAATACCTCTTCACAGTGGATGTGGTATCAGAAGAAATGAAAGATTGGAAATATAAATGAACAGACTGCATGTTTTTACTTTTTACTATGTATTTAATAGGCAATTTATTTGTTGTTTTACAACCTATAAATGATAACAGCATGGAGGGAGGTCGACAGTTTAAGGTTAAAAACCGGTATGTTAAACATCAATTCTGGGCGTAGTACGGTCAAAACTAGTATTGTTGACTTGTAAACATTGTCATAGGAATGAAACCTCTGCAACACATTGTACACATATATCATTTCTATGCCATTCATCCTGTGCACGCTGACCCCAAATGAAATCACAATTAGTTTAATAATATTTTATTCAAGAATGGTACATAGTATAGGAATTGTTGCAACAGCACAGTTAGGATTGGGGGAAAAGTTGCATAGTAAATTATTCGAATCCCTTTCCTTCAAAACAATTACATACACACACATATTCTGCTATGACAGGTTACATTTAATTTACAAGAATTGTTTAGTATGACATATTTTATAATGCTATAAAGCAAGTTTAAGCACAAGAAGGAAATAAAGCATTCAACAAAAACGTTCGGAAATTTACGATTTTGTTGGAATCTATCGTTTTGATATAAAAGGAAGAGACGAAAAATATCACATTAGCAAACTGCATAGTTCTAACCTGATCAGACTGCACGTCTCCACCGGGCTCTATGTGGGTTGCTATTCGGATAATGGTGCACAATCATTAGACTGAAGTTCAAACAACATAGATCCTGATTTGACGCGGCGTTACGCCGCGGCAGATCTGGATCTATGTTGTTTGCAAATGTGATTTTACTCAGCAAGAAAAGGGTTAGTAGTCATCTGTCTGCAACAAGAGTATGGATATATTACATGCATGCATATCTTGTGAGACAATCGATATATAACATACACTTAAATTAAATACATTTTACATACATTGTGCAATGCATATGTATATAAAGCCATTTATATTATAGTCGACTTGTTTCTTTCCTCCAAGGTGCAAACTATTGGTATGGCATAAAACGGAACACATGTTTGTATCTTTTCATCCCGCTGTTGTTGATGTCTACTGGTTTCCAGAGTTTGCAATTTGTCAGATAGATAGATAGATAGATAGATAGATAGATAGAAGATAGATAGATATAGATAGATAGATAGATAGATAGATAGAAGATAGATGATAGATAGATAGATAGATAGATAGATAGATAGATAGATAGATAGATAGATAGATAGATAGATAGATAGATAGATAGATAGATAGATAGATAGATGGATAGATAGATAGATAGATAGATAGATAGATAGATAGATAGATAGATGATAGATAGATAGATAGATAGATAGATAGATAGATAGATAGATAGATAGATAGATAGATAGATAGATAGATAGATAGATAGATAGATAGATAGATAGATAGATAGATAGATAGATAGATAGATAGATAGATAGATAGATAGATAGATAGATAGATAGATAGATAGATAGATAGATAGATAGATAGATAGATAGATAGATAGATAGATAGATAGATAGATAGATAGATAGATAGATAGATAGATAGATAGATAGATAGATAGATAGATAGATAGATAGATAGATAGATAGATAGATAGATAGATAGATAGATAGATAGATAGATAGATAGATAGATAGATAGATAGATAGATAGATAGATAGATAGATAGATAGATAGATAGATAGATAGATAGATAGATAGATAGATAGATAGATAGATAGATAAGATAGATAGATAGATAGATAGATAGATAGATAGATAGATAGATAGATAGATAGATAGATAGATAGATAGATAGATAGATAGATAGATAGATAGATAGATAGATAGATAGATAGATAGATAGATAGATAGATAGATAGATAGATAGATAGATAGATAGATAGATAGATAGATAGATAGATAGATAGATAGATAGATAGATAGATAGATAGATAGATAGATAGATAGATAGATAGATAGATAGATAGATAGATAGATAGATAGATAGATAGATAGATAGATAGATAGATAGATAGATAGATAGATAGATAGATAGATAGATAGATAGATAGATAGATAGATAGATAGATAGATAGATAGATAGATAGATAGATAGATAGATAGATAGATAGATAGATAGATAGATAGATAGATAGATAGATAGATAAGATAGATAGATAGATAGATAGATAGATAGATAGCTAGATAGATAGATAGATAGATATATACTTTTATTTCCTCCATTTCTGAAGAGCATAATATATTTACAAATCATTATTAATATGTATGTACAAACAGTATACTATAAATGCACAAATAACGGTTAAATATCAGTTGAGTACTCGCAGCTGAACTATACGTGCATTAGAAACATTGCAATAACAGTTGTAGTACTCAATGAATGAATGCACAAACATCCTGATGCCTCCAATATAACAGAAAACAATTTAGTATACGGTAAACCCATTAAGCGTGTCCTTACTCTATATAATAGTTGTGTTAAGAACACTCAAGGTCTCCATATGTTGAGTTTGCACCAGTGCTCATATACGAGAGAACAGTTCCGGGGGCGCTGGTCTATACATCGATTGCATACTTCGCTCCTGATTGTAGTTATATGTACACTATTTACTATACTACAGCACTGCATTACTTATTCTTAACCATTTCCTTCATAGAGATTTAGGTTAATATACTATTATATCTCCATACAAACGACAGTCATTTAGCTAACATGCAGTGGATAATTAGTCGCCATATCTATCCCACCTCCATAGATATTACTGGGACTACATGAGAGTCTGGCCTTTATTTTGAACATTGATTTGGCTACAACATTGTCAATGTATGTCATATTGGTAATGGCGTCAAGAGGTGCTTCTATGAAGGAAAGGGTTAATCGAATGCCCTGATTGGTTGCTGAATTATTAGCTTGCAAATGATTGGTTGTTTGGCTACCATGTATACACGAAGAGATAAGACAATAACAAAATAACTTTAGTCCCATGCTATTGAGACTAACTTATTATTTCGTCGGTAAGATGCGCCCAGAATGTATCCATCTCCTCACTATTTCTTGGATATTCGACCGAACACTCGCTATCGAATACTCTCAATACATGGAGGGGTAAGTTCTCCTTTGGAATGTTTTCCATCAAAACAAGTATAATCAACTTTCTCTTTGCTTGAATAGACTCCATAAGCGCCATGTTCATCTCATAATCGCACCACGCATCTTTCAGATATTCCGCATCTATAAGAAGCACTGACTTCCGGCTACTATAAATAGAGTGTGTAATATTTTCCGCGAGTGATGTTCCCGGAATTGAATTCCTATCGGCGATCCAAAGTTTAAGATCATGTTGCCCTTCAAGGAATGGAATCATACAATTATTTATGAAACTAGAATTGCTCTTTGCATATGAAATGAATGCATCCTGTTCAAACAGATGTTCAAATCCTTTGTGAATATGTCGTCTGTGCCGGCTGTAGTAGATGTACCTAAGTTTCCAGCGGTTTCTGTAAACCATTAAGCAGACGACAATGCTCAAGACGAATGCACCCACGCTGCACGCAGAAGCAATTAACCACTCGTTGTTATAGCATTCCTTTTCTAAGATGCGCATTATGTTCTTTAAGTCTTCGTCTGATGTAAGCTTCATTTTCATTCCATTTACACTGCAAACATCTGCTTCTGTTAGCTTCACATGGACTTTGGTTTCAGACAACCACTTGAGGAACAACGATGTATTACATGTACATTCCAGTGGATTCGAATGCAATATAAGCGTGACATTGCATGAGTGGTTTATCAATGAATCGAGATAGGTCGTGAGATCTACTGGAAGATCATTCAGTTTGTTTTCTGACAAATCTAGCAGTTTAAGGCATTGTATGTTCTCCATACTACTCTTCCAATCACTTAGGACGTTTCTACTTATGTTCAGATACTGTAAATTGGTTACATTTTCGAAGAGCTTCTCTGAAAGTCGTTTTATATTATTGTGCGACATGTCCAGTTTTGTCAAGTTCTTCAATTGTCCGAACATCCTAGCTGAGCGTTCTGAATTAGCGGCGGGGTCAAATGACTTCCTCAAGAGGTTTCCCGAGATGTTTAGATTCAGCAATGAATGGAAACTGTCAAAAAAGCAAGGAGAAGCTTCACTGCAGTAATTTTCGGAGAGATCAAGGTGTGTTAGATTACCCAACCCCTTAATCGAACTGTTCCATCTGGTGATTAGATTGAATGACAAATCTAAATGTATCAGGTTGTTTGCACCACAAATGGTTATATCTTCATCGAATCTGTAGTAAATGAAGCTTTTTCTCCATCTGACAATGCGCAGATATGGTGGCACGCATATTACACCGTCATCATCGCATGAACAATTACTATTATCTCTCGACACAGTCTCGTCAACTATTTCGCTTGGATAGTATTCTGTAATATCGACATTCTCGGGTCCATAGTGAGTATTGAGTAACGGATCATAGTTGAGATGCTGTCTAGAAATATCAAGAAAGGTTATGTTGGTTGAATTATGTATGTAATTACAGTATTTTCCATAAGTAAGACGATTTCCACACATTGTCAAATTCTTTAATGTACGCGGTAGCTGATAGTTGGGATAAAATATACCCTTTTCAAATACCTCTATCTTGTTTAGGTCCATATGCAGCGTCTCTAGACCACGTAATGTCTTAAGGTTTTCAATGTGCGACACTTGTAGCTTCTTTCCGTGGCCATATAGTGATTGTATCCTATTCACCTTCAGGATCTTCAGATTTGAGGAGTTCTTCAAACCATATAAAGCTGTATTCATGCCTGCAAACGTAAGTTCCTCATTGTACGAAAGATCCAGTAAGCTCAGATTTTCCAAAGGACCGAAAGCATTTGCTTCGATGCTCTTTATATTACATTTTGCTAGCCATAGGTGTTTTAGTCCTGGTACGCCCACAAATGTGTTGTTGGGGACGGTGGTTGCATTGCATGCATTAATCGAGTGACCAGATAAGCTGAGAGTTACTAAATTTGTGAGATTAGCAAATCCGCTGCCAAACATACAATTCGAACATAGATCTATATATAGTCCTTTAATGTTCTTCAAGCAATTCATCTCATTACCCAAGCCATTGAAAGTTGTAATTTTGTTTTCTTTGATATTCAAGTTTTCTAGACTCAATAATGGCTTGAAAAGGCCTTTTCCAAAACTATCGGGCCAGGTTAAATTGTTCGCAGTTAGGTTTAGATATAGCAGACGTGTCAGATTGACAAATGCATCTGGCTGAATGTGTGTGATATTGCAGTTATCCAAGTATAACCATAGAACATCCGTAGAATTTAGATTTGTAATATTAGCAAATGATCCATTCTCAAGCGTGTGGAATGTATTGCGACGTAGGTTTAGTAGACACAGTGGTGGTTTAATGTTTGGTTCAAGTGGTAAAGGATACGACTTGGGCACTTGATGCAGTCCGGAATTGTTGCACATCATAGCGTATCCCTTGTCACCACACGTATGGAGGGATGCTGCGTCCAGTTTTTCAACATTGCAATTATTTCCCAACGCTCGGTTGATAGAAAGCACAAGGACGACTAGCAACACCTCCATACTATGTCGTTGGCCGTATTGCATTATATCAGCATCTGTCAATAAAAAGATATAATTCAAGGTCAAACACACAAACTACGTGAATGGAAGGGGAACTTTCAAACTAGACCTAATTTGTTATTTCCGGTAATGTTTTGGAAGAACATAATATTATGTCAGTATAGTAGTTAAAGGAATATCATCTGGAACCGTATAAAGATGCTTACAAGAAATGACCGACTGGCACCGTATTGACCTAGTAGCCTTGCCACGTAAATATTGCTCTATAGTTTAAACTTTATTTATTTTACAACGATTGCGAAGCAAGTTTTAACAACTTAATCACTCTCGTTGGCGCGGATGAAAGCGTATATGTGATCATTCGTGTGGGAGGAAACCGGAGTACCCGGAGAAAACCCACCTGTCCGATCTGGCGACCACCGTAGCATCTCACATACTTCCCTGTCCGAGGATCGAACCCGGGTTGCATTGGTGAGAAGTGAGCGCGCTAACCACTGCGCTAATCGGACAGCCAATTATGAAATGAAATATTGCTCTATAGGGTATGCTACGGTGCCAGCGCACCGCCGTTTTGTTATGGTGGACTTTTCTGGACTAATGGGAATTTATGTGATACAAATTACTGCTATGTATTCGTATTATAGGTTTTAAAATCAGGGAACTAGTTCCAAGCTTACACTGGTGTGCACATACAGGCTTGAGCTGTAATCCAGAAATGGCCAGGTCAATCTATTTACGTAGTTGAAATTATATATGCAGTTTTCAAACGTCCTATTATATATTTATATGTAATAGTTGTTCTTGTTAGAGCAGTAGTCAATGAGGTCGGAGATGTTAGAGCAGTAGTCAATGAGGCCGGAGATGTTAGAGCAGTAGTCAATGTGGCCGCATATGTTAGAGCAGTAGTCAATGAGGTCGGAGATGTTAGAGCAGTAGTCAATGAGGCCGGAGATGTTAGAGCAGTAGTCAATGAGGCCGGATATGTTAGAGCAGTAGTCAATGAGGCCGGATATGTTAGAGCATTAGTCAATGAGGCAGGAGATGTTAGAGCAGTAGTCAATGAGACCGGAGATGTTAGAGCAGTAGTCAATGAGACCGCAGATATTAGAGCAGTAGTTAATGAGGTCGGAGATGTTAGAGCAGTAGCCAATGAGGCTGGAGATGTTAGAGCAGTAGTCAATGAGGCCGGGGATGTTAGAGCAGTAGTCAATGAGACCGGGGATGTTAGAGCAGTAGTCAGTGAGGCCGGAGATGTTAGAGCAGTAGTCAATGAGGCCGGGGATGTTAGAGCAGTAGTCAATGAGGCCGGAGATGTTAGAGCAGTAGCCAATGAGGCCGGAGATGTTAGAGCAGTAGTCAATGAGGCCGGAGATGATAGAGCAGTAGTCAATGAGGCCGGATATGTTAGAGCAGTAGTCAATGAGGCCGGAGATGTTAGAGCAGTAGTCAACGAGGCCGGGGATGTTAGAGCAGTAGTCAATGAGGCCGGAGATGTTAGAGCAGTAGTCAATGAGGCCGGAGATGAAATAGTGAGACTAGATATACTATGATTGCTATGACTACAACAGCTATGACTATATAATCCCAGATCTACCTGGGTGAACACACACCGACTAGTTAAAAACCGATTTTGGGTTGTAATTCATGGTAATAACGCGGACTACCCATGTTAAAGGGGTAAATTATAATGGACGGTTCATGGGCGGATCAGTAGTCCAGTGGTCAACATATTGGACCGTATATCGGTTTTTTATTATTATTTCAGTTTATTCAACGTCGCTACCCAACACCGTTCCTGGGCAGGCTCCAGAGGTTAACCAGTACTTGGTACAACAAGCTCCGTAAGAAATTGCAACCTTTTTCATTTTCAAGAGACAGGAAATCGTATTGGTGCTTTACGTCGTGCATATAAAGGAACCAGAGGAGGCTCTCGAATGGGTCTCTTTCTGTATCATTGCACTGTCATCCAACATCTAAAATGACTAATCTCTTCAGGGGGCGTCGCTAATATGGGCAGACTGGTAGCGATGATAAATAAAGCGCAAAAATCAACAAATTAACCGTAGGTCGTACGGCAACTCTCCAGTTAGTATTGGCGAAGGAATACCTCGGATGTTACCTCCGTGCAGTATTTCAGGCACGTGTAGACTCACCTCCCTCCCATAGGACAGCTTTCTCGAACCTACCTACCTACCTACCTACCTACCTACCTACCTATCATTATGAATTTATACATAAGGGATAACCTATTGTCAATACGCCGTTGACAACCTACAGCAGTGAAGGATAAATGGCTTAAAGTCGACGCCCTTACCCATTATCAAATGGAACTGGGTCACCTGTTTCTCCATATATTGAATCTGCACTGCACCAAATAATGTCTTTCGCAGTTTCATGTATAGCATGTGGATATTTTACCATTGTCAATGCCCTTGGTTTCTATAGTTTAATCATATTTTATTGCATTCTATATATACAATGTACAATACAAAACAAATGAACAAACTTGTATATCTATCCATAATGCATGATTCCTGGCATTGTTTTCTCAAGTATTGTCATTATATGTTGAAGCAAATGGGTTGGGCCACAAGTTTTAACAACATTAGTTACGGCCCTCCCCATGTAATCCCTCAGTCAATTTCATTATATGGATTTGCAGATGATCACATAGCAAACAAAATGTTTAAACCAACATCTAAGGATAATGAAAAACAAGCTATCCAAGAACTTGAAAATTGTGCTTTAAATATCGATCGATAACTGGATGAAGCAAAACAAACTCAAAATGAACTCATCAAAAACTGAATTCATCTTATTTGGGAGCAGACATCAACTCAAAAAATGCTCAGTAACAGAACTTAACGTTGCTAGTGACAATATCAAATATGTGAGCTGTATAAGGTATCTTGGTGCAATTTTAGACGAGAATCTCAGTTTTAAAGATCACATCAAACGAAAATGTCAGACCGCAATGTTCAATTTTCTCAGAATAAAAAATATTAGAAAATACCTTACCAAAGAAGCAACTGAAATTCTGGTGTTATCACTTGTCATCTCGCATCTGGATTATTGCAATGGAATTCTATTTGGTGTTCCCAAATGTGATATCAAAAAAATGCAAAGAATACAAAATATGTGCGCTAA
Source organism: Archivesica marissinica (assembly GCA_014843695.1). Lineage (NCBI taxonomy): Eukaryota > Metazoa > Mollusca > Bivalvia > Venerida > Vesicomyidae > Archivesica > Archivesica marissinica. The sequence goes on along the minus strand of CM026398.1, from coordinate 51,058,361 downwards.
ACTTGTTTTAAAGCTCAGGAAATATGATAGTTCAAAACAAGCACTGTACCAACTTCACTGGCTTCCCATCAGGGCCAGAATTGAATTCAAAATTCTTACTGTAATGTATAACTGTTCAAAAGGCCATGCCCCTGCGTATCCTACCGAGTTATTAATTGAAAAGGTACCAAGACGTAGATTAAGATCTTCAGATGTTACTGGTTGTTATGAGGTACCGTATAACAAACAAAAAACATTTGGTGACAGGAGCTTCAAAACAGTAGGGCCACAGCTATGGAACACTTTACCCGTAGATTTGAGAAACTTGGATTCTGTAGAAACGTTTAAGAAACACCTTAAAACATTGTTCTTCAGAAAATTTTATTCATGGTTTTAAAACAGTCATGTATTAACAGACTGAACAGGATAGTTGTAGAATTAGTGTAGTGTTAAAAAAGGTTTTAGAAACAATGATATAATTTACCAAAAATTATGCTTATAATAATGATTGATCAAATATGTGTTATTGTGTGGTAACATAATTATTTTTAGACCAATGTCTTTTTGTAAATAACGAGAATTTTGTTCAGGTTTTTATGTAAGTACATGTCTATATATGTATTTTATTTCTCTTGTACAACGCCAGTGAATATACTATGTGTAAAATTAGGCGTTTTATCAAATTAAACAGTTTCAGTTTCAGTTTCAGTTTCATAAGACTAGATTGTAATTAACAAAGACTAGATTGTAATTAACAAAGTACTAGCACAACTCTTGGTTTCTATACGGTCTTAAATGGTTCGTAGCTAGCGTGAGTTGATACTATCCATTACTGAATAGTCAATTATTTCAGGGGAAATTTAAATATGACTGTAGCCCATGTTTCAATTTACATCACGGGTAAAAATAGATGTTAGATGTGGTATGAAACAGATCTGGCAATGCCAATTACATAAAGACATGATCGAGATGTAGGTGGTGCTATGAAAAGTGAGACAATCCAAGTATTCGTGAACCCTATACAAAGAAGTAGCAGTATATGAAGTGTTTGTGTTTTACGTTTATTTATCGTCGCTACCGGGTGCCCATATGAGCGACGCCTCATGAATAGTCATTTTAGATTGTTGGAGGATAGTGCAATGATACAGACAGAGACCCATTCCAGAGTCTCCTCTGATTCGTTTACGTGCGTGGTGTACAGCACCGACACGAGACCTCTGTTTAAAGTCCAATCTGAAAGACTGTTAATTTTATTAGGTTCAGACCTGGGCTCGAACCTGTGATCTCTGAATTACCAGTCAAGCGTGTTACCACTGGACTACAGATTAGTATGTAGTATATGAAGTGTGACATTGCATGTGTTTTGTATGATATGAAAGTAGGTTGGGTGTGTCTTTTGAAAATGTTGAATAATAAGAAGAAACCTATTGCATATATATGTATACACCGCTGTGATTTACAATAATCAATGAGGATATTTGAATTAGACATTTTGAAAGCGGTAGTAAATATGTATATTTATTTTCTCGTGAATAGAATATGCTAATTCCTCTGGGGGTAGTATAGGCACATGGATCTACGTTGAAAGAAAATAGGTATTGCATTTCCCCTGATAATGCACCTATTGTTGCTTAACCCTTAACCACTGGACCACGGACGCCACACATGTATATGAATAACAAGAGTAAAAGAGCTATGGAAAATAAAATCATGAATTAAATTAAACACAATATGATCAAACATGCTTATTTAGTCTAAAAGTAAAATAGACAGAAGATGAGCATACTAGAAAGCTAAATAATAAAAGAATAATACAACAACCATGCAGGCAACTAAGACGAGTTATAAAATGAAAACTAAAAAATGGAATTTAAACTGTAACTGAACTGTCAGACCGAACCCCAGCCATATGAGCCATATACCGAATGATCACATTCAACAATACCCACAACTCCCTTCAAAGTCCAGTTACATGCTTCATCCTTTCTCGACTCTTAAACTATTCACCAGTGGAATATACTTCCCCACAAGAACTTAAACATGCTTAAACTATTCGCCAGTGGAATATACTTCCCCGCAAGAACTCAAACATGCTTAAACTATTCACCAGTGGAATATACTTCCCCACAAGAACTTCAACTATTCACCAGTGGAATACACTTCCCCGCAAGAACTTCAACTATTCACCAGTGGAATACACTTCCCCGCAAGAACTTCAACTATTCACCAGTGGAATATACTTCCCCGCAAGAACTCAAACATGTGAATATACTTCCCCGCAAGAACTCAAACATGCTTAAACTATTCACCAGTGGAATATACTTCCCCACAAGAACTTCAACTATTCACCAGTGGAATACACTTCCCCGCAAGAACTTCAACTATTCACCAGTGGAATACACTTCCCCGCAAGAACTTCAACTATTCACCAGTGGAATATACTTCCCCGCAAGAACTCAAACATGCTTAAACTATTCACCAGTGGAATATACTTCCCCGCAAGAACTTACACATGCTTCAACTATTCACCAGTGGAATATACTTCCCCGCAAGAACTTAAACATGCTTCAACTATTCGCCAGTGGAATACACTTCCCCGCAAGAACTTCAACTATTCGCCAGTGGAATATACTTCCCCGCAAGAACTTAGACATGCTTAAACTATTCGCCACTGGAATATACTTCCCCGCAAGAACTTAAACATGCTTCAACTATTCACCAGTGGAATATACTTCCCCACAAGAACTTAAACATACTTCAACTATTCGCCACTGGAATATACTTCCCCACAAGGATTAAACATGCTTAAACTATTCACCAGTGGAATATACTTCCCCGCAAGAACTTAAACATGCTTCAACTATTCGCCAGTGGAATATACTTCCCCGCAAGAACTTCAACTATTCGCTAGTGGAATATACTTCCCCGCAAGAACTTACACATGCTTCAACTATTCGCCAGTGGAATATACTTCCCCGCAAGAACTTCAACTATTCGCTAGTGGAATATACTTCCCCGCAAGAACTTAAACATGCTTCAACCATAGGAGAATTAAAGGAAGTATACATGTACTTGTACTAAGCAAACGAAAACTATCCATATCAGGTTCGTAGCTTGAAGGGGGATCGGAACAGTCGGACTACCCCACCCCCATAATTACCCGATGGAAGGAACACCTGGGAATAGTTTATCAGAGGCTTTCTCTGAACTTTCTCTATATTCTCTCGCTTTTTAACTATGTACAATGCAGGAAATGGCGTTACAGACCAGCTAGATTTCAAAACTGTCAAAGGGGTGGCATGCGTTCGGACATCCTTAACGGCATTCTGGGTCCCTTCGAGATCTCTAAACGACCCCCAATAGAATAAGCTGGATAACGGCCTGAACATTGGAAATAGGAAAAACCAAGTTTATCACACACGCCTTCGCATTGGATGTGGTGCGCTGAGCTTCGATCTTCACAGAAGAAATATCGTTCCTTCTCCTCCATGCTTATGTGGCTTTGTAGAAACTACATTCCATTTCCTTTTTCATTGTCCAAGATAGTATGCATTGCGCCAACATTTTCTTCACGTCATGTACACATACTTTAAAGTGACATTACTTCAGTGAACACGTAAATGTCTGCAGAATGTAATTTCCTATTATATGGTATAACCCCCCCCCCCCAATAGTTGTCTCAAAACTGATAATTTCAACAAATAAACAAGAGTCGTATACGCGGTTTGTTGACATAACAAAATAATGTAAATAGCGTCGACATTCATGCGTAATATTATATGACCAGATTGAACTGATGTATTTGCATATGCCGTTTGTTTCCGTATTTTTTCCGTCGATTTCCGAATCAAACCGATCTCATTGAATGTGAATATAACACTTTAGAAACACAGTCCTAACCATCTCGAGTAGTAGTGGATACGTCCGTGATCGTGGAAGTTACAGGTTACGGGTTCGAGCCCGGTGAATGCCACTTTTTCTTTCTTTTTTTTCTTCAATAACATATGTAATTAAATATGCGCACACAAATCATGTTTGCAATGTTGAATTTTGTCAGTAGAAATGAAATAAAAAAGTTAAAAATATACATAAAAAAGAATGAATAAAAATATGAAAATATAAAGCAATTAAATTAAAAGAAATACAGGAAACGACAAAAGAAATTAAAAAAATTAAAAAACAAATGTGAACAATTATGAAATACGAATACAAATTATTATGCCGTATGCTAGATTCGAACCAGCGATGTCAAGTTCATATCACTTTCCACTATACCACTGGCCATTTGATAATCTGGTATCGATATTTATAAGATTATTTTGTTGAACAAATATACGGAAACGCTCGAAGAAACTTGCCGAAGATTAATTTTTATCAGTTCAATCTGGTCATACAATACAATGCGTGTATCCTGAATAACACGATTTGTCGTACAGATTTACCGTTATATCTCACATTTGTGCATATGCATATTTATTTGTAGACTAATCTCTAAACGAAAGTATCGCGCGTTTAGTATTGACTCCGATGACAAACAAACGCCATGTCAGGAGCGTGGATGAGCGCTATATGAAATCCTACATTCACTTTTGAAGTTTGTAGACCACAAAAACACTGTTTATTGATTCAATGTTAGTGTTCGAATGTAGTCAGAAGAATTTATAGTAGCAAGGCATTTATACGTGAAAGCATGCATTTCATTTGCTTTTTGCGATGTAATGTCGCTTTAAATAATCTACTGTACGGTTGATGAACAAACTTATCTTTGAAGTCAACAAACAAATCTACTTACATGTCCCAGTGTTTTCTAGCAGCAACTAAGTGCTTCGAGATCTAATCATTTATCATCAAATGTCCGACACCCTATCTACGTGAGATAGTTCAGACAGTACCTATGTCGTTCTACTAAATAGCATCAATTAATGCATTGACTATCAGCATAACATTGCGCATTAAAATTCACTGGCACGTTAAAAAAGATAACATGCTCAATCTATTCCTATACCTACATCCACTGACTGCTTAATTTATATGTTTTCAAACTCCACTATGGAAAGAATTTGTATACCTGTGTCAAAAAAAACCCAGGTGGTATTATAACCGGGGGAATATGTATTACATTCCCCCAAGTCTATAAATAGTTTGTCGGCAGATAAAGAAAATATGACAAAATCTCGCCATCTACTAAACTACAATACAATGGTATTATAATTGAAATGTTAATTCGTTTACATAAAGAACAGACGGGTAACACACTGGACTGGTAATCCAGGGATCGCAGGTTCGATCTCCCGTCTGACACTAATAATATTAACAGTCTTTCAGATGGGACGTTAAACCGAGGTCTCGTGTCGGTGCTTTACACCGTGCATGTAAAAAAGCCAAAGGAGACTCTGGAATGGGTCTCTGTCTGTATCATTGCACTATCCTCCAAAAATCTAAAATGACTAATCTCTTCAGGAGGCGTCGCTCATATGGGCAACCGGTAGCGACGATAAATAAACGTAAAACACACACACACAGAAAATACGACAAGATATCGCCATCTACTAAAAAACAATACAATGGCAGTATAATTTAAATGTTAATTCGTTTACATAACGAAATATGAAAAGATTTTATTTTCTGCTTTCAAAGGACATATGATTTACAAGGTCACAGGCGGCGATCTGGCACCCGTTTGTAATGTTAATGTATGACATCGTTTTCTATCACACACAAATAATTTCAACTGTAAAATAAAAAGAAAATTGCGCAATATAGTACATTTCTCAACTATGGTGATCATAGAAAGATAATAATATTATTATCACTTAATCTCATGATAATATTGCTTTTAATGTTAGTTGGCTGGAATGTAGTTTGGCTGTCCGATTAGCGCGCTCCCTTCACCAATGCAACCCGGGTTCGATCCTCGGACCGGGAAGTATATGAGATGGTATGGTGATCACCAGATCGGACAGGTGGGTTTTCTCCGCGTACACAGGTTTCCTCCCACACGAATGATCACATTTACGCTTTCATCCGCGCCAACGAGAGTGATTAATATAAGTTGCTAAAACATGCTTCGCAATCGTTGTAAAATAAATAAACTTTAAACTTTAACATAGCATTCACAAATAACCTCCACAATATGTACTTAATAGTTCACCAACTCAAAGTTTAAGGGAAAAGCACTTACTTACTAAGTTATTCCTTGAACATTTAACACGTTGAAGTCAATTCATAAATAACACTACCCTTATACGGTGTATTCACATAGCAAATGGATGAAACTATAGTAGTTAATAGCAATGCATTTATATGAGCAAATTGTTGTCATTATAAAGATTTGTCATTTCTTTAAACTTCCGCCAACTCAAAGGCCAAACTAGCAACGTAGGTTAGCTTAGATCATTTGTTCTCCATTTTGAACGCGTCAACTAGTTTCCATGTTATGAACCATCAATGGCTGAATAAGAAGAGATAATCAATACAGCCAAACCTGTGTTAAGCAGCCACTCAATGGAAGTCGTGCTAGCGCGTTCATTTCAGGTGCGAAAGGTCCGGAGTTCGAGCCCCGCTGGAGCCGTTACGATTGTGCACTTAAGGCAAGGCATTTAAATTCCACGTTGCCTCTTCTCTCTCCCTCGTGGCGATGGATTCCATCAGAAATGAGGTCTCGAGAGTGATTAATATAAGTTGTAATAACTTGTTTCGCAATCGAGCTAAAATTAACTTGTATAAACACAATGGAATTACAGAAACTGGTTGCTGTGCACAGGAGTCTGCTTAATCGAGATGGCCGCACAACACAGTATCACCGTGTTCATATTATAATATAATTATTCTTGTCTTTGTTCTTAACTTAAATTATTTTCGATATGTTATTTTGCATGATCAAACATCAACAGTAATAAGAAGCTAGACATAGAGGGCCAGGGCCATAGTACCCTATTCGGGGTTTTAAAGTCGCACCAACAGGATAAGGCTACTCTCCAGCAGTTGGCGGTGGAAGACCCCTGAGTACATCCGAGCAGTATTTCAGGCACGGATGGGCAACCAGGTAGAACCACCGACCTTCCACAACCCAGCTGGATAGCTATCTTACATGCAATAATTCAACACGAATAAAGCACCGACATAAGACCTTGGTTTAAAGTCTTATCCGAAAAACTATGCTACGAGTCATTTTAGTATGGTATAGCGGGCGGTCGAACCTGCGATCCCTGTAATCCAGGGGTCACAGGAGCCATGGACCCGGATGTTGGGCATTACATTCTCCTATTATTTTGAACATTTGTTCCAACGTGATTCAACAAGGCAGCCGCCTCAAGGGTTTCTCGTCACGCGTGATTGACTGGTTCACCGAACTGATTAAAGTGTACCTAACCATGATGTTGATGATGAGTGTATACCTAAACATGATGATGAACGTGTACCTAAACAGGATGTTGATGATGAACGTGTACCTAAACAGGATGTTGATGATGAACGTGTACCTAAACAGGATGTTGATGATGAACTTGTACATACGCATGATGATTAATGTGTACCTAAACATGTTGATGATGAGCGTGTACCTAAACATGTTAATGATGAGCGTGTACCTAAACATGTTGATGAGCGTGTACCTAAGCATGATGATGAACGTGTACCTAAACAGGATGTTGATGATGAACTTGTACATATGCATGATGATTAATGTGTACCTAAACATGTTGATGATCAGCGTGTACTTAAATGATGAACGTGTACCTAAACAGGATGTTGATGATGAACTTGTACATATGCATGATGATTAACGTGTACCTAAACATGATGTTGATGATTAACTTGTACATAAACATGTTGATGATGAGCGTGTACCTGGACATGATGATGAGTGTGTACCTAAACATGATGAGCATGTACCTAAACAGGAAAATGATGATGAACATGTACCTAAGCATGATGCTGATGATGAACATGTACCTAAACATGATGAGCATGTACCTAAACAGGAACATGATGATGAACATGTACCTAAGCATGATGCTGATGATGAACATGTACCTAAACATGATGAGCATGTACCTAAACAGGAACATGATGATGAACATGTACCTAAGCATGATGCTGATGATGAACATGTACCTAAACATGATGAGCATGTACCTAAACAGGAACATGATGATGAACATGTACCTAAGCATGATGAGCGTGTACCTAAACACACAAATGATGATGAACATGTACCTAAGCATGATGCTGATGATGAACATGTACCTAAACATAATGCTAATACGTTGCGTTTCACCATCAATGATGTTGATCGCGATCTAGGGAGGGGAATTTGTCAAGTAGCTGAAATAACAGAATATTAATCTACTTAGAGAAGCAGTCATTTAAAAATGAAAACATATTATAAACTGGCTATCATGAGAAACGTGCAGAGGAAGTGACCCTCAACACATGATCTACTTGAAACCCCTCCACGCACTCTTTCATCCCTCCATGGAGCACACGTAACCTAATCAGCACCTACTCTAACAGATAAATATACCAGTCACATGCATCATTTATAGAACATGTTTACATGTATAGTTTATAGTCATATGTATCATTTATAGAACAAGTTTACATGTATAGTTTATAGTCATATGTATCATTTATAGAACAAGTTTACATGTATCATTCATAGAACATGTTTACATGTATAGTTTATAGTCATATGTATCATTTATAGAACAAGTTTACATGTATAGTTTATAGTCATATGTATCATTTATAGAACAAGTTTACATGTATAGTTTATAGTCATATGTATCATTTATAGAACAAGTTTACATGTATCATTCATAGAACATGTTTACATGTATAGTTTATAGTCATATGTATCATTTATAGAACAAGTTTACATGTATAGTTTATAGTATATGTATCATTTATAGAACAAGTTTACATGTATATTTATAGTCATATGTATCATTATAGAACAAGTTTACATGTATGTTTATAGTCATATGATCATTTATAGAACAGTTACATGTAAATCAAATTAATAGAACAAGTTTACATGTATAGTTTATAGTCATATGTATCATTTATAGAACAAGTTTACATGTATAGTTTATAGTCATATGTATCATTTATAGAACAAGTTTACATGTATAGTTTATAGTCATATGTATCATTTATAGAACAAGTTTACATGTATTGTTTATAGTCATATGTATCATTTATAGAACAAGTTTACATGTATAGTTTATAGTCACATGCATCATTTATAGAACAAGTTTACATATATAGTTTATAGTCACATGCATCATTTATAGAACAAGTTTACATATATAGTTTATAGTCTGATGTATAGTCGGATGTATAGTGTATAGTCGGATGTATAGTGTATAGTCGGATGTATAGTTTATAGTCATATGTATCATTTATAGAACAAGTTTACATGTATGATTTATAGAACATGTTTACATGTATAGTTTATAGTCATATGTATCATTTATAGAACATGTTTACATGTATAGTTTATAGTCATATGTATCATTTATAGAACAAGTTTACATGTATAGTTTATAGTCATATGTATCATTTATAGAACATGTTTACATGTATAGTTTATAGTCATATGTATCATTTATAGAACAGGTTTACATGTATAGTTTATAGTCATGTATCATTTATAGAACACGTTTACATGTATAGTTCATAGTCATGTGTATCATTTATAGAACAAGTTCACATGTATAGTTTATAGTCATATGTATCATTTATAGAACATGTTTAGTTTATAGTCATATGTATCATTTATAGAACCTGTTTACATGTATAGTTTATAGTCACATGCATCATTTATAGAACAAGTTCACATGTATAGTTTATAGTCATATGTATCATTTATAGAACATGTATACATGTATAGTTTATAGTCATATGTATCATTTATTGAACATGTTTACATGTATAGTTTATAGTCATATGTATCATTTATAGAACAAGTTTACATGTATAGTTTATAGTCATATGTATCATTTATAGAACAAGTTTACATGTATAGTTTATAGTCATATGTATCATTTATAGAACAAGTTTATATGTATGATTTATAGAACAAGTTTACATGTATAGTTTATAGTCATATGTATCATTTATAGAACATGTTTACATGTATAGTTTATAGTCATATGTATCATTTATAGAACAAGTTTACATGTATCATTCATAGAACATGTTTACATGTATAGTTTATAGTCATATGTATCATTTATAGAACAAGTTTACATGTATAGTTTATAGTCATATGTATCATTTATAGAACAAGTTTACATGTATAGTTTATAGTCATATGTATCATTTATAGAACATGTTTACATGTATAGTTTATAGTCATATGTATCATTTATAGAACAGGTTTACATGTATAGTTTATAGTCATGTATCATTTATAGAACACGTTTACATGTATAGTTTATAGTCATGTGTATCATTTATAGAACAAGTTTACATGTATAGTTTATAGTCATATGTATCATTTATAGAACATGTTTAGTTTATAGTCATATGTATCATTTATAGAACATGTTTACATGTATAGTTTATAGTCACATGCATCATTTATAGAACAAGTTCACATGTATAGTTTATAGTCATATGTATCATTTATAGAACATGTTTACATGTATAGTTTATAGTCATATGTATCATTTATTGAACATGTTTACATGTATAGTTTATAGTCATATGTATCATTTATAGAACAAGTTTACATGTATAGTTTATAGTCATATGTATCATTTATAGAACAAGTTTACATGTATAGTTTATAGTCATATGTATCATTTATAGAACAAGTTTACATGTATGATTTATAGAACAAGTTTACATGTATAGTTTATAGTCATATGTATCATTTATAGAACATGTTTACATGTATAGTTTATAGTCATATGTATCATTTATAGAACAAGTTTACATGTATCATTCATAGAACATGTTTACATGTATAGTTTATAGTCATATGTATCATTTATAGAACAAGTTTACATGTATAGTTTATAGTCATATGTATCATTTATAGAACAATTTACATGTATACTTTATAGTCATATGTATCATTTATAGAACAAGTTTACATGTATAGTTTATAGTCATATGTATCAGAAAACTTTACATGTATAGTATATAGTCATGTGTATCATTTATGAACATGTTTACATGTAAGTATATAGTATTGTACCATTTATAGAACAAGTTTACATGTATAGTTTATAGTCATATGTATCATTTATAGAACAAGTTTACATGTATAGTTTATAGTCATATGTATCATTTATAGAACAAGTTTACATGTATGATTTATAGAACATGTTTACATGTATAGTTTATAGTCATATGTATCATTTATAGAACATGTTTACATGTATAGTTTATAGTCATATGTATCATTTATAGAACAAGTTTACATGTATAGTTTATAGTCATATGTATCATTTATAGAACAGGTTTACATGTATAGTTTATAGTCATATGTATCATTTATAGAACACGTTTACATGTATAGTTCATAGTCATGTGTATCATTTATAGAACATGTTTACATGTATAGTATATAGTCATATGTACCATTTATAGAACAAGTTTACATGTATAGTTTATAGTCATATGTATCATTTATAGAACAAGTTTACATGTATAGTTTATAGTCATATGTATCATTTATAGAACATGTTTACATGTATAGTTTATAGTCTGATGTATAGTCTGATGTATAGTGTATAGTCGGATGTATAGTGTATAGTCGGATGTATAGTTTATAGTCGGATGTATAGTTTATAATCGGATGTATAGTGTATAGTCGGATGTATAGTGTATAGTCGGATGTATAGTGTATAGTCGGATGTATAGTTTATAGTCGGATGTATAGTTTATAGTCGGATGTATAGTTTATAGTCGGATGTATAGTGTATAGTGTATAGTCGAATGTATAGTGTATAGTCTGATGTATAGTTTATAGTCGGATGTATAGTGTATAGTGTATAGTCGAATGTATAGTGTATAGTCTGATGTATAGTTTATAGTCTGATGTATAGTGTATAGTGTATAGTCGAATGTATAGTGTATAGTCGGATGTATAGTGTATAGTCGGATGTATAGTGTATAGTCGGATGTATAGTGTATAGTCGGATGTATAGTGTATAGTCGGATGTATAGTTTATAGTCGGATGTATAGTGTATAGTCGGATGTATAGTTTATAGTCGGATGTATAGTGTATAGTCGGATGTAAAACATAGTTTATAGTCGGATGTATAGTGTATAGTCGGATGTATAGTGTATAGTCGGATGTATAGTGTATAGTCGGATGTTAGTTATAGTCGAGTATAGTGTATAGTCGGATGTATAGTTTATAGTCGATGTATAGTTTATAGTGTATAGTCGGATGTATAGTGTATAGTCTGATGTATAGTGTATAGTGTATAGTCGGATGTATAGTTTATAGTCGGATGTATAGTGTATAGTGTATAGTCGGATGTATAGTGTATAGTCTGATGTATAGTGTATAGTGTATAGTCGGATGTATAGTTTATAGTCGGATGTATAGTGTATAGTCGGATGTATAGTTTATAGTCGGATGTAGTTATAGTCTGATGTATAGTAGTGTATAGTCGGATGTATAGTGTATAGTCTGATGTATAGTGTATAGTCGGATGTATAGTTTATAGTCGGATGTATAGTGTATAGTCTGATGTATGTGTATATAGTCGGATGTATAGTTTATAGTCTGATGTATAGTGTATAGTCGGATGTTAGTTATAGTCGGATGTATAGTTATAGTCTGATGTATAGTGTATAGTGTATAGTCGGATGTATAGTTATAGTCGGATGTATAGTGTATAGTCGGATGTATAGTTTATAGTGTATAGTCGGATGTAAGTTATAGTCTGATGTATAGTGTATAGTGTATAGTCGGATGTATAGTTTATAGTCGGATGTATAGTGTATAGTCGGATGTATAGTTTATAGTCGGATGTATAGTTTATAGTCTGATGTATAGTGTATAGTGTATAGTCGGATGTATAGTGTATAGTCGGATGTATAGTGTATAGTCGGATGTATAGTGTATAGTCGGATGTATAGTGTATAGTCGGATGTATAGTGTATAGTCGGATGTATAGTGTATAGTCGGATGTATAGTGTATAGTCGGATGTATAGTGTATAGTCGGATGTATAGTGTATAGTCGGATGTATAGTGTATAGTCGGATGTATAGTGTATAGTCGGATGTATAGTTTATAGTGTATAGTCGGATGTATAGTTTATAGTCGGATGTATAGTTTATAGTCGGATGTATAGTTTATAGTCTGATGTATAGTGTATAGTGTATAGTCGGATGTATAGTGTATAGTCGGATGTATAGTGTATAGTCGGATGTATAGTGTATAGTCGGATGTATAGTGTATAGTCGGATGTATAGTGTATAGTCGGATGTATAGTGTATAGTCGGATGTATAGTGTATAGTCGGATGTATAGTGTATAGTCGGATGTATAGTGTATAGTCGGATGTATAGTGTATAGTCGGATGTATAGTGTATAGTCGGATGTTAGTTTATTCGGATGTATAGTTTATAGTCGGATGTATAGTTTATAGTGTATAGTCGGATGTATAGTGTATAGTCGGATGTATAGTGTATAGTCGGATGTATAGTGTATAGTCGGATGTATAGTGTATAGTCGGATGTATAGTTTATAGTCGGATGTATAGTTTATAGTCGGATGCATAGTGTATAGTCGGATGTATAGTGTATAGTCGGATGTATAGTTTATAGTCGGATGTATAGTATAGTCGGATGTATAGTGTATAGTCGGATGTATAGTTTATAGTCGGATGTATAGTTTATAGTCGGATGTATAGTGTATAGTCGGATGTATAGTGTATAGTCGGATGTATAGTTTATAGTCGGATGTATAGTTTATAGTCGGATGTATAGTGTATAGTCGGATGTATAGTGTATAATCGGATGTATAGTGTATAGTCGGATGTATAGTGTATAGTCGGATGTATAGTTTATAGTGTATAGTCGGATGTATAGTTTATAGTGTATAGTCGGATGTATAGTTTATAGTGTATAGTCGGATGTATAGTTTATAGTGTATAGTCGGATGTATAGTGTATAGTCGGATGTATAGTGTATAGTCGGATGTATAGTGTATAGTCGGATGTGTGTATATAGTCGGATGTAATAATAGTCGATTATGTGTATAGTCGGAGTATAGTTTATAGTGTATAGTCGGATGTATAGTTTATAGTGTATAGTCGGATGTATAGTTTATAGTGTATAGTCGGATGTATAGTGTATGTCGGATGTATGTGTATAGTCGGATGTAGTATAGTCGGATGTATAGTGTATAGTCGGATGTATAGTTTATAGTCGGATGTATGTTATAGTGTATAGTCGGATGTATAGTGTATAGTCGGATGTATAGTGTAGGTAGTCGGATGTATAGTTTATAGTGTATAGTCGGATGTATAGTTATAGTCGGATGTATAGTGTATAGTCGGATGTATAGTGTATAGTCGGATGTATAGTTTATAGTGTATAGTCGGATGTATAGTTTATAGTCGGATGTATAGTTTATAGTCGGATGTATAGTGTATAGTCGGATGTATAGTGTATAGTCGGATGTATAGTGTATAGTCGGATGTATAGTGTATAGTCGGATGTATAGTGTATAGTCGGATGTATAGTGTATAGTCGGATGCATAGTGTATAGTCGGATGTATAGTTTATAGTCGGATGCATAGTTTATAGTCGGATGTATAGTTTATAGTCTGATGTATACTTTATAATCGGATGTAAAGGTAAAGTGTTTGTTTATTATAGTATCACCCTATTTAAAGGTTAAGGGCCAGTCATTTCTGACTTATGAGACACCTCTTTTTATGAACGTCAGTACTTCCCGAATCCTATGCTTGTATGCCAGGCACCAGACTGGTATGCAATCGATAACCATTATTTAACTACCTGGAGGCTCACCAACCGGCCATATCAGAATGAAACCCTGACGAGGTTCGAACCGTCGACCTCCCGCTCCGCAAACGGACGCCTTAACCACTAGGCCACGGAGACGATATGCATGGAGAAACCATGTATCTTGTATCCTATAACACACATGAGCTTTATCACGGTAATGTATATAAATGATACTGCAATGATTGAAAGTCGTTGACTAGCAGCATGGGCTGTAAAACACTACAAGTTACAATACAGTCTATCTCAAGTTATGCGGACAAGAGTTATATCCGGGTCAATATACGGTTTAACCCCAAAAAAATTGAAACAAAAGGTTTTATTGTTTTAAATGCATTGGGGGGTCATACTGAACCTCTGAAAAAAACCACGGGAAAGTGGTTAATTAGCATAAATTCAAAATGGCCACGCACTGAAATTTCAATGTACTACAAACTTTTTTATGGTTGGAATTAGACCCTATAAATGTATTACCAATAGATAGAAACATGATACCTCTTAACTAAATAAGCATGTTGAAAATGTTCTATGACGTCACTGTGACGGAGAAATGACGTCACCATGACGTAGAAATGATGTCACGGCTAATGTATTGCACTAAATTTTCAAAAACCAATGAAAATGAGCAATAGTAGTGCCACATTGCCACATTGCCACATACGATAGATTACAGGTCAACAGCTTGTCATAACACTCATTCTAGATAGCTGTCTAAAGTTCTGAGAATAGTCATTTACTATATACCATAATTATGTATCATGCATAGTGAATATCCAGGACATATCGTTACATGTATATATATACTATGCATTGTTGTATGTTTGTTTTCTGAAGGGGAATCGATGCGACAACTAGTGAATTATAGTGAGAAACTGTTGGAGAATACAGAACACATACAGATGTATACACATATTATTATTTTAATAGCATTATAGAACACAGCCGGTATCAATCCGAACACAAACAGTTTAGAAAAGGTTCTGGTCGCTGTCAGTTAGCAAACATACAATACTGCAAATGAGAATAGTTTTTAAAAGGGACGCACTCATAGCATGTAACTAGGCTTCTCTATAGTTCAGCTTACAAAGCCATGCACTTCGTAAGTTTATATGTATCTGTGATTACGTGTTCGTGCACATGTAGCGATATGCATAACTATGGGTACGCATGTGTACATGTATATATACAAATACAAGTGTGAATATATATTGAATTATATATATATATATATAGGTATGCGTGTGTGTATGTTTGTGCGTGCGTGCGTACGTGCGTACGTGCGTACGTGCGTGCGTGCGTGCGTGCGTGCGTGCGTGCGTATGTATGTAGGTAAGTATATGTGCATATGTATGTGTATGTTTGTGTGTATATATGTGTGTATGTGTGTGTATGTATGTATGTATGTA
>CM026398.1:51008510-51040975 GCA_014843695.1 Archivesica marissinica | reverse complement strand
TAATAGTACCATCAGAAGCATCCCTGGTTGTTTTACATGCCTGGTGTATAGCAGCGATACATTAGACATCGGTTAATAGTATCATCAGAAGCATCCCTGGTTGTTTTACATGTCCAGTGTATAGCAGCGATACATTAGACATCGGTTAATAGTCTCATCAGAAGCATCCCTGGTTGTTTTACATGCCCAGTGTATAGCAGCGATACATTAGACATCGGTTAATAGTCTCATCAGAAGCATCCCTGGTTGTTTTACATGACCAGTGTATAGCAGCGATACATTAGACATCGGTTAATAGTCTCATCAGAAGCATCCCTGGTTGTTTTACATGACCAGTGTATAGCAGCGATACATTAGACATCGGTTAATAGTCTCATCAGAAGCATCCCTGGTTGTTTTACATGCCCAGTGTATAGCAGCGATACATTAGACATCGGTTAATAGTCTCATCAGAAGCATCCCTGGTTGTTTTACATGTCCAGTGTATAGCAGCGATACATTAGACATCGGTTAATAGTCTCATCAGAAGCATCCCTGGTTGTTTTACATGCCCAGTGTATAGCATCGATACATTAGACATCGGTTAATAGTCTCATCAGAAGCATCCCTGGTTGTTTTACATGTCCAGTGTATAGCAGCGATACATTAGACATCGGTTAATAGTCCCATCAGAAGCATCCCTGGTTGTTTTACATGCCCAGTGTATAGCATCGATACATTAGACATCGGTTAATAGTACCACCAGAAGCATCCCTGGTTCTGTTACATGTCCAGTGTATAGCAGCGATACATTAGACATCGGTTAATAGTACCATCAGAAGCATCCCTGGTTGTTTTACATGCCCAGTGTATAGCAGCGATACATTAGACATCGGTTAATAGTCTCATCAGAAGCATCCCTGGTTGTTTTACATGTCCAGTGTATAGCAGCGATACATTATACATCGGTTAATAGTCTCATCAGAAGCATCCCTGGTTGTTTTACATGCCCAGTGTATAGCAGCGATACATTAGACATCGGTTAATAGTCTCATCAGAAGCATCCCTGGTTGTTTTACATGCCCAGTGTATAGCAGCGATACATTAGACATCGGTTAATAGTCTCATCAGAAGCATCCCTGGTTGTTTTACATGTCCAGTGTATAGCAGCGATACATTAGACATCGGTTAATAGTCTCATCAGAAGCATCCCTGGTTGTTTTACATGACCGGTGTATAGCAGCGATACATTATACATCGGTTAATAGTCTCATCAGAAGCATCCCTGGTTGTTTTACATGACCAGTGTATAGCAGCGATACATTATACATCGGTTAATAGTCTCATCAGAAGCATCCCTGGTTCTGTTACATGCCCAGTGTATAGCAGCGATACATTATACATCGGTTAATAGTCTCATCAGAAGTATCCCTGGTTGTTTTACATTCCCAGTGTATAGCAGCGATACATTAGACATCGGTTAATAGTCTCATCAGAAGCATCCCTGGTTGTTTTACATGCCCAGTGTATAGCAGCGATACATTAGACATCGGTTAATAGTCTCATCAGAAGCATCCCTGGTTGTTTTACATGCCCAGTGTATAGCATCGATACATTAGACATCGGTTAATAGTCTCATCAGAAGCATCCCTGGTTGTTTTACATGCCCAGTGTATAGCATCGATACATTAGACATCGGTTAATAGTCCCATCAGAAGCATCCCTGGTTGTTTTACATGCCCAGTATAGCAGCGATACTTAGACATCGGTTAATAGTACCATCAGAAGCATCCCTGGTTGTTTTACATGCCTAGTGTATAGCAGCGATACATTAGACATCGGTTAATAGTCTCATCAGAAGCATCCATGGTTGTTTTACATGCCCAGTGTATAGCAGCGATACATTAGACATCGGTTAATAGTCTCATCAGAAGCATCCCTGGTTGTTTTACATGACCGGTGTATAGCAGCGATACATTATACATCGGTTAATAGTCTCATCAGAAGCAGCCCTGGTTGTTTTACATGACCGGTGTATAGCAGCGATACATTATACATCGGTTAATAGTCTCATCAGAAGCATCCCTGGTTCTGTTACATGCCCAGTGTATAGCAGCGATACATTATACATCGGTTAATAGTCTCATCAGAAGCATCCCTGGTTGTTTTACATGCCCAGTGTATAGCAGCGATACATTAGACATCGGTTAATAGTCTCATCAGAAGCATCCCTGGTTGTTTTACATGTCCAGTGTATAGCAGCGATACATTAGACATCGGTTAATAGTCTCATCAGAAGCATCCCTGGTTGTTTTACATGACCGGTGTATAGCAGCGATACATTATACATCGGTTAATAGTCTCATCAGAAGCATCCCTGGTTGTTTTACATGACCGGTGTATAGCAGCGATACATTATACATCGGTTAATAGTCTCATCAGAAGCATCCCTGGTTCTGTTACATGCCCAGTGTATAGCAGCGATACATTATACATCGGTTAATAGTCTCATCAGAAGTATCCCTGGTTGTTTTACATTCCCAGTGTATAGCAGCGATACATTAGACATCGGTTAATAGTCTCATCAGAAGCATCCCTGGTTGTTTTACATGCCCAGTGTATAGCAGCGATACATTAGACATCGGTTAATAGTCTCATCAGAAGCATCCCTGGTTGTTTTACATGTCCAGTGTATAGCAGCGATACATTAGACATCGGTTAATAGTCCCATCAGAAGCATCCCTGGTTGTTTTACATGCCCAGTGTATAGCAGCGATACATTAGACATCGGTTAATAGTACCATCAGAAGCATCCCTGGTTCTGTTACATGTCCAGTGTATAGCAGCGATACATTAGACATCGGTTAATAGTACCATCAGAAGCATCCCTGGTTGTTTTACATGCCTAGTGTATAGCAGCGATACATTAGACATCGGTTAATAGTCTCATCAGAAGCATCCCTGGTTGTTTTACATGCCCAGTGTATAGCAGCGATACATTAGACATCGGTTAATAGTCTCATCAGAAGCATCCCTGGTTTTTACATGCCCAGTGTATAGCAGCGATACATTATACATCGGTTAATAGTCTCATCAGAAGCATCCCTGGTTGTTTTACATGCCCAGTGTATAGCAGCGATACATTATACATCGGTAATAGTCTCATTAGAAGCATCCCTGGTTGTTTTACATGCCCAGTGTATAGCAGCGATACATTAGACATCGGTTAATAGTCTCATCAGAAGCATCCCTGGTTGTTTTACATGTCCAGTGTATAGCAGCGATACATTAGACATCGGTTAATAGTCCCATCAGAAGCATCCCTGGTTGTTTTACATGCCCAGTGTATAGCATCGATACATTAGACATCGGTTAATAGTACCACCAGAAGCATCCCTGGTTCTGTTACATGTCCAGTGTATAGCAGCGATACATTAGACATCGGTTAATAGTATCATCAGAAGCATCCCTGGTTGTTTTACATGCCTAGTGTATAGCAGCGATGCATTAGACATCGGTTAATAGTCTCATCAGAAGCATCCCTGGTTGTTTTACATGCCCAGTGTATAGCAGCGATACATTATACATCGGTTAATAGTCTCATCAGAAGCATCCCTGGTTCTGTTACATGCCCAGTGTATAGCAGCGATACATTATACATCGGTTAATAGTCTCATCAGAAGTATCCCTGGTTGTTTTACATTCCCAGTGTATAGCAGCGATACATTAGACATCGGTTAATAGTCTCATTAGAAGCACCCTGGTTGTTTTACATGACCGATGTATAGCAGCGATACATTATACATCGGTTAATAGTCTCATCAGAAGCATCCCTGGTTGTTTTACATGACCGGTGTATAGCAGCGATACATTATACATCGGTTAATAGTCTCATCAGAAGCATCCCTGGTTGTTTTACATGCCCAGTGTATAGCAGCGATACATTAGACATCGGTTAATAGTCCCATCAGAAGCATCCCTGGTTGTTTTACATGCCCAGTGTATAGCATCGATACATTAGACATCGGTTAATAGTCCCATCAGAAGCATCCCTGGTTGTTTTACATGTCCAGTGTATAGCAGCCATACATTATACATCGGTTACTAGTCCCATCAGAACCATCCCTGGTTGTTTTACATACCCAGTGTATAGCAGCGATACATTAGACATCGGTTAATAGTCTCATCAGAAGCATCCCTGGTTGTTTTACATGCCCAGTGTATAGCAGCGATACATTAGACATCGGTTAATAGTCTCATCAGAAGCATCCCTGGTTGTTTTACATGCCCAGTGTATAGCAGCGATACATTAGACATCGGTTAATAGTCTCATCAGAAGCATCCCTGGTTGTTTTACATGCCCAGTGCATAGCATCAATACATTAGACATCGGTTAATAGTCTCATCAAGAGCATCCCTGGTTGTTTTACATGTCCAGTGTATAGCAGCGATACATTAGACATCGGTTAATAGTCCCATCAGAAGCATCCCTGGTTGTTTTACATGCCCAGTGTATATCATCGATACATTAGACATCGGTTAATAGTACCACCAGAAGCATCCCTGGTTCTGTTACATGTCCAGTGTATAGCAGAGATACATTAGACATCGGTTAATAGTACCATCAGAAGCATCCCTGGTTGTTTTACATGCCTAGTGTATAGCAGCGATACATTAGACATCGGTTAATAGTCTCATCAGAAGCCTCCCTGGTTGTTTTACATGCCCAGTGTATAGCAGCGATACATTAGACATCGGTTAATAGTCTCATCAGAAGCATCCCTGGTTGTTTTACATGACCGGTGTATAGCAACGATACATTATACATCGGTTAATATTCTCATCAGAAGCATCCCTGGTTGTTTTATATGACCGGTGTATAGCAGCGATACATTATACATCGGTTAATAGTCTCATCAGAAGCATCCCTGGTTTTGTTACATGCCCAGTGTATAGCAGCGATATATTATACATCGGTTAATAGTCTCATCAGAAGTATCCCTGGTTGTTTTACATTCCCAGTGTATAGCAGCGATACATTAGACATCGGTTAATAGTCTCATCAGAAGCAACCCTGGTTGTTTTACATGCCCAGTGTATAGCAGCGATACATTATACTTCGGTTAATAGTATTATCAGAAGCATCCCTGGTTGTTTTACATGCCCAGTGTATAGCAGCGATACATTAGACGTCGGTTTATAGTCTCAACAGAAGCATCCCTGGTTGTTTTACATGACTAGTGTATAGCAGCGATACATTAGACATCGGTTAATAGTCTCATCAGAAGCATCCCTGGTTGTTTTACATGCCCAGTGTATAGCAGCGATACATTATACATCGGTTAATAGTCTCATCAGAAGCATCCCTGGTTTTTACATGCCCAGTGTATAGAGCGATACATTAGACATCGGTTAATAGTCCCATCAGAAGCATCCCTGGTTGTTTTACATGCCCAGTGTATAGCAGCGATACATTAGACATCGGTTAATAGTCTCATCAGAAGCATCCCTGGTTGTTTTACATGCCCAGTGTATAGCAGCGATACATTAGACATCGGTTAATAGTACCACCAGAAGCATCCCTGGTTGTTTTACATGTCCAGTGTATAGCAGCGATACATTAGACATCGGTTAATAGTACCATCAGAAGCATCCCTGGTTGTTTTACATGCCCAGTGTATAGCAGCGATACATTAGACATCGGTTAATAGTACCATCAGAAGCATCCCTTGTTCTTTTACATGCCCAGTGTATAGCAGCGATACATTATACATCGGTTAATAGTACCATCAGAAGCATCCCTGGTTGTTTTACATGCCTAGTGTATAGCAGCGATACATTAGACATCGGTTAATAGTCTCATCAGAAGCATCCCTGGTTGTTTTACATGCGTGTATAGCAGCGATACATTAACATCGTTAATAGTCTCATCAGAAGATCCCTGGTTGTTTTACATGCCCAGTGTATAGCAGCGATACATTAGACATCGGTTAATAGTCTCATCAGAAGCATCCCTGGTTGTTTTACATGCCCAGTGTATAGCAGCGATACATTAGACATCGGTTAATAGTCTCATCAGAAGCATCCCTGGTTGTTTTACATGCCCAGTGTATAGCAGCGATACATTAGACATCGGTTAATAGTCTCATCAGAAGCATCCCTGGTTGTTTTACATGTCCAGTGTATAGCAGCGATACATTAGACATCGGTTAATAGTCCCATCAGAAGCATCCCTGGTTGTTTTACATGCCCAGTGTATAGCAGCGATACATTAGACATCGGTTAATAGTACCATCAGAAGCATCCCTGGTTCTGTTACATGTCCAGTGTATAGCAGCGATACATTAGACATCGGTTAATAGTACCATCAGAAGCATCTATGGTTGTTTTACATGCCCATTTTATAGCAGCGATACATTAGACATCGGTTAATAGTACCATCAGACGCATCCCTTGTTCTTTTACATGCCCAGTGTATAGAAGCGATACATTAGACATCGGTTAATAGTACCATCAGAAGCATCCCTGGTTGTTTTACATGCCTAGTGTATAGCAGCGATACATTAGACATCGGTTAATAGTCTCATCAGAAGCATCCCTGGTTGTTTTACATGCCCAGTGTATAGCAGCGATACATTAGACATCGGTTAATAGTCTCATCAGAAGCATCCCTGGTTGTTTTACATGACCGGTGTATAGCAGCGATACATTATACATCGGTTAATAGTCTCATCAGAAGCATCCCTGGTTGTTTTACATGACCAGTGTATAGCAGCGATACATTATACATCGGTTAATAGTCTCATCAGAAGCATCCCTGGTTGTTTTACATGTCCAGTGTATAGCAGCGATACATTATACATCGGTTAATAGTCTCATCAGAAGCATCCCTGGTTGTTTTACATGCCCAGTGTATAGCAGCGATACATTAGACGTCGGTTTATAGTCTCAACAGAAGCATCCCTGGTTGTTTTACATGTCCAGTGTATAGCAGCGATACATTAGACATCGGTTAATAGTCTCATCAGAAGCATCCCTGGTTGTTTTACATGCCCAGTGTATAGCATCGATACATTAGACATCGGTTAATAGTCTCATCAGGAGCATCCCTGGTTGTTTTACATGTCCAGTGTATAGCAGCGATACATTAGACATCGGTTAATAGTCCCATCAGAAGCATCCCTGGTTGTTTTACATGCCCAGTGTATATCATCGATCCATTAGACTACGGTTAATAGTACCACCAGAAGCATCCCTGGTTCTGTTACATGTCCAGTGTATAGCAGCGATACATTAGACATCGGTTATTAGTACCATCAGAAGCATCACTGGTTGTTTTACATGCCTAATTTATAGCAGCTATACATTAGACATCGGTTAATAGTACCATCAGACGCATCCCTTGTTCTGTTACATGCCCAGTGTATATTAGCGATACATTAGACATCGGTTAATAGTACCATCAGAAGCATCCCTGGTTGTTTTACATGCCTAGTGTATAGCAGCGATACATTAGACATCGGTTAATAGTCTCATCAGAAGCATCCCTGGTTGTTTTACATGCCCAGTGTATAGCAGCGATACATTAGACATCGGTTAATAGTACCACCAGAAGCATCCCTGGTTCTGTTACATGTCCAGTGTATAGCAGCGAAACATTAGACATCGGTTAATAGTACCATCAGAAGCATCCATGGTTGTTTTACATGCCCAGTGTATAGCAGCTATACATTAGACATCGGTTAATAGTACCATCAGACGCATCCCTTGTTCTTTTACATGCCCAGTGTATAGCAGTGATACATTATACATCGGTTAATAGTACCATCAGAAGCATCCCTGGTTGTTTTACATGCCTAGTGTATAGCAGCGATACATTAGACATCGGTTAATAGTCTCATCAGAAGCATCCCTGGTTGTTTTACATGACCAGTGTATAGCAGCGATACATTATACATCGGTTAATAGTCTCATCAGAAGCATCCCTGGTTGTTTTACATGCCCAGTGTATAGCAGCGATACATTAGACATCGGTTAATAGTCTCATCAGAAGCATCCCTGGTTGTTTTACATGTCCAGTGTATAGCAGCGATACATTAGACATCGGTTAATAGTCCCATCAGAAGCATCCCTGGTTGTTTTACATGCCCAGTGTATAGCATCGATACATTATACATCGGTTAATAGTCTCATCAGGAGCATCCCTGGTTCTGTTACATGTCCAGTGTATAGCAGCGATACATTAGACATCGGTTAATAGTACCATCAGAAGCATCCCTGGTTGTTTTACATGTCCAGTGTATAGCAGCGATACATTAGACATCGGTTAATAGTCCCATCAGAAGCATCCCTGGTTCTGTTACATGTCCAGTGTATAGCAGCGATACATTAGACATCGGTTAATAGTACCATCAGAAGCATCCCTGGTTGTTTTACATGCCCAGTTTATAGCAGCGATACATTAGACATCGGTTAATAGTACCATCAGACGCATCCCTTGTTCTTTTACATGCCCAGTGTATAGCAGCGATACATTAGACATCGGTTAATAGTACCATCAGAAGCATCCCTGGTTGTTTTACATGCCTAGTGTATAGCAGCGATACATTAGACATCGGTTAATAGTCTCATCAGAAGCATCCCTGGTTGTTTTACATGACCGGTGTATAGCAGCGATACATTATACATCGGTTAATAGTCTCATCAGAAGCATCCCTGGTTGTTTTACATGACCGGTGTATAGCAGCGATACATTATACATCGGTTAATAGTCTCATCAGAAGCATCCCTGGTTGTTTTACATGTCCAGTGTATAGCAGCGATACATTATACATCGGTTAATAGTCTCATCAGAAGCATCCCTGGTTGTTTTACATGCCCAGTGTATAGCAGCGATACATTAGACATCGGTTTATAGTCTCAACAGAAGCATCCCTGGTTGTTTTACATGTCCAGTGTATAGCAGCGATACATTAGACATCGGTTAATAGTCTCATCAGAAGCATCCCTGGTTGTTTTACATGCCCAGTGTATAGCATCGATACATTAGACATCGGTTAATAGTCTCATCAGGAGCATCCCTGGTTGTTTTACATGTCCAGTGTATAGCAGCGATACATTAGACATCGGTTAATAGTCCCATCAGAAGTATCCCTGGTTGTTTTACATGCCCAGTGTATATCATCGATCCATTAGACTACGGTTAATAGTACCACCAGAAGCATCCCTGGTTCTGTTACATGTCCAGTGTATAGCAGCGATACATTAGACATCGGTTATTAGTACCATCAGAAGCATCACTGGTTGTTTTACATGCCTAATTTATAGCAGCTATACATTAGACATCGGTTAATAGTACCATCAGACGCATCCCTTGTTCTGTTACATGCCCAGTGTATATTAGCGATACATTAGACATCGGTTAATAGTACCATCAGAAGCATCCCTGGTTGTTTTACATGCCTAGTGTATAGCAGCGATTCATTAGACATCGGTTAATAGTCTCATCAGAAGCATCCCTGGTTGTTTTACATGCCCAGTGTATAGCAGCGATACATTAGACATCGGTTAATAGTCTCATCAGAAGCATCCCTGGTTGTTTTACATGACCGGTGTATAGCAGCGATACATTATACATCGGTTAATAGTCTCATCAGAAGCAGCCCTTGTTGTTTTACATGACCGGTGTATAGCAGCGATACATTAGACATCGGTTAATAATCTCATCAGAAGCATCCCTGGTTCTGTTACATGCCCAGTGTATAGCAGCGATACATTATACATCGGTTAATAGTCTCATCAGAAGTATCCCTGGTTGTTTTACATTCCCAGTGTATAGCAGCGATACATTAGACATCGGTTAATAGTCTCATCAGAAGCAACCCTGGTTGTTTTACATGTCCAGTGTATAGCAGCGATACATTAGACATCGGTTAATAGTCTCATCAGAAGCATCCCTTGTTGTTTTACATGCCCAGTGTATAGCAGCGATACATTAGACATCGGTTAATAGTCTCATCAGAAGCATTCCTGGTTGTTTTACATGTCCAGTGTATAGCAGCGATACATTAGACATCGGTTAATAGTCCCATCAGAAGCATCCCTGGTTGTTTTACATGCCCAGTGTATAGCATCGATACATTATACATCGGTTAATAGTCCCACCAGAAGCATCCCTGGTTGTTCTACATGTCCAGTGTATAGCAGCGATACATTATGCATCGGTTAATAGTCTCATCAGAAGCATCCCTCGTTGTTTTACATGTCCAGTGTATAGCAGCAATACATTATACATCGGTTACTAGTCCCATCAGAACCATCACTGGTTGTTTTACATACCCAGTGTATAGCAGCGATACATTAGACATCAGTTGATTGTCTCATCAGAAGCATCCCTGGTTGTTTTACATGCCTAGTGTATAGCAGCGATACATTAGACATCGGTTAATAGTCTCATCAGAAGCATCCCTGGTTGTTTTACATGCCTAGTGTATAGCAGCGATACATTAGACATCGGTTAATAGTCTCATCAGAAGCATCCCTGGTTGTTTTACATGCCCAGTGTATAGCAGCGATACATTAGACATCGGTTAATAGTCTCATCAGAAGCATCCCTGGTTGTTTTACATGCCCAGTGTATAGCAGCGATACATTAGACATCGGTTAATAGTCCCATCAGAAGCATCCCTGGTTGTTTTACATGCCCAGTGTATAGCAGCGATACATTAGACATCGGTTAATAGTCTCATCAGAAGCATCCCTGGTTGTTTTACATGCACGGTGTATAGCAGCGATACATTATACATCTGTTAATAGTCCCATCAGAAGCATCCCTGGTTGTTTTACATGCCCAGTGTATAGCAGCGATACATTATACATCGGTTAATAGTCTCATCAGAAGCATTGTTAGGACTAGAAGTGGCCCTGATCGAACATGCGGCCTTGCTGTTGGATTTTGCACACGCGACAACATAACCAATTTGTGAACCGGTCTTTAGATTCCACTTCACCAAGACAGCCGATGTTTTACAGTTGTGGTAATATCTGCGCAAGAATATGTGCAAACGTTTGTCTTAGTCCATGGTCTTAGTCCACAACAATGTCGAAGACAGCTTTATTCAATTTAGTTTATACAAATTTATTTTAACTCGATTGCGAAACAAGTTCTTACAACTTATATTAATCTTTTTCTTTTTTGTTTACGTTTATTTATCGTCGCTACCGGATGCCCATATGAGCGACGCCTCCTGAAGAGATTAGTCATTTTAGATTTTGGAGGATTGTGCAATGATACAGAGAGAGACCCATTCCAGAGTCTCCTCTGGTTATTTTACGTGCACGGTGTAAAGCACCGACACGAGACCTCGGTTTAACGTCCAATCTGAAAGACTGTTAATTTTATTAGGGTCAGACGGGGGATCGAACCTGCGATCCCTGGATTACCAGTCCAGCGTGTTACCACTGGGCTATAGATCCGTCTGTATTAATCATTCTCGAGACCTGGAATTTAAATGCATTCCCTACGGGCACAGTCGTAACGGCTCCAGTGCGACTCGAACTCCTGGCCTTTCGAACCTGAAGCGAACGCGCTACAACTGCGCTATCACGACTTCCACAATGCAATGGACTCGAACAAGTAGCCAATATGTTTGCCAATTGTCACGGATTAGATATCACAATAGTTATCCTATTACAACGAAAATAAATCTCGGTATGCATAATAGGAAATGGAAATGTATGCACAGTAATTAATCGAACATGATTAGGCAGTAATTTATTGCTAATTAAGATCTTTCAAGTTGTGATACATTATATTCTAACATGACTTGATATTTTGTTCCTATAAACAAAGTACATATATACCGTTGTTAAATCTGCAATAAACCACGGGAACAGCAAGACTATTTTATGGCTGTTGAATTTTGCTCCATCTGTAAAATAACTTATTTATGAATGAAAATCACGTGACGTAAATAAGTCTTTAAGTTACCAAAATATCTTTATTTTATTATTTTAACGATTGCGAAGCAAGTTTTAACAACTTCTATTAATCACACTCGTTGGCGCGGATGAAAGCGTATATGTGGTCATACATGTGGGAGGAAACCGGAGTACCCGGAGAAACCCCACCTGTCCGATCTGGCGACCACCGTACCATCTCACATACTTCTCGGTCAGATTGGTAGTGTTAATGACTATAACTACAGGAGTCATAGTGTTGATAGTATGATGGTTATGTTCAGCGCCACTGGAATACAGAAGGTATTTTACAGGGAAGTATTTTGTAAAGCCGTCAGCCAAATAACAGACAAGGAGAAAATATAGCGCACACATTTATTCGTTCATAATATTATATGAGGTTATGTTAGAATGAATATAATAGTTGTCGTGTCGTTGTTTATCGGCGACTAAAACACTGTTTGGTGTTGTTGCGCTTAGGAAGTAACGGCAAATTAGGCATACGGCAAAAGTGATATAATCCTTGTTCGCCGATAACAAATAGCAAGACAAAGGGTTTCCTAATTATAAAATAACACTAGGTATAAATTCACAGCTTAGCAAATCTTTTAAAGTTAGTCGTTCAAATGCATTCATGCGGCGATGGCGTAAAATAAACTTTAAATTTAAATAGTGAACTCTTTGAAAATAAGCGGACCTGAAAACAGATGTGTATGGGTTGCATAACCGAGTCCATTTTCTGCACAGCTCTATCTACTGTACAGTATATCGCGACACCGACACTATGATGGGACAGCAAGAACAGAGAGCATTGTCATATCGAGAAACGACGTATAGTAACCACTATCCGTGCTTCAACACGAAGGCCACGACGGGATTCCGTATATTAATATAATTGTACACACTGTGTCTCAGTATAATATACGAACTACAATGGTTAGGGTGCGTTATATATACTATCATCACAAAAACTGAGCGCTACCTTTTCATTACAAATTTTAGAACTATGGCTCTTACTATTATGAGTGAAGAAAATAATCCTTTACACATTGCACTAATTTACCCCAATAGTGCGCACTTTTCGATACCAAATGTGTCTATATTTTTTCTAAAAGACCATACTGTTTACCTCTAAGGCAAGTGTACAGTTTCATGTTCGTGTCAATATAGTTTCTATTCCTATAATATAATATGATATAGTTATTGCCCATGGCGTTTATAATCTCATGACGTGTAAATCGAATCTAACGATATCTTGTTCACAGTCCCATGGCATCCATTTCTCTTTTCATCTGGCACAAGGTACAAGGGCCGCAGAACGTGGCAATCATGCAGTCAGCACATATAGCGCCCTGTAAAACAACACATGTATCCTATACATACACATATACATGTACATTCCCATATAACACGTTATACCCCCATTCGGTATGTTGCGTTTATAACACGACAATTTCAAAGGCAATAATGCGAAGCTACCACGAGAATTGCAAGTGGAAAATAATACGCACGTAAAACGCTGCGAAAACTGGTTAAAGCAGCTGTCCCCAATGATAAGCTTGTGGGTGTTTTACGTTTATTTATCGTCGCTACCGCTACCATATGTGCGACGCATCCTGAAGAGATTAGTCATTTTATATGTTTAGAGGATAGTGCAATGATACAGACAGAGACCCATTCCAGAGTCTCCTCGTGTTCTCTTACGTACACGGTGTACAGCACCGACACGAGACCTCGGGGGATCGAACGTGCAATCGCTTTATGTATGACCATGTACACGCGGACACGCTCATTGGACAGCGATATAACATACAGCTTCCCTGTTCACAATGTCCGAAAACCAATAAGTACCACAACGACAATAAATAAATGCATTTCACTGACAAATAGCATTGGAAAGCATAAAATAAATAAATGTATTATAATATAATTGTTAGCGTTATATTTCTGTATGCAACCCGGGTTCGATCCTCGGTATGTTGGTTCTTTTACGTGCACGGTGTAAAGCACCGACACGAGAACTCGGTTTACAGTCCCATCTGAAATACTGTTAATTTTATTAGCATCAGACGGGGGATCGAACCTGCGATCCCTGGACCAGTCCAGCGTGTTACCACTGGACTACAGATATGTCTGTCCACTGGACCAATATACCGACCGTCATTGGCATATGGAATACTCGTCTGAAATCGGTTGTAACGATGCATATTGGTTGCCAACATAGCTTAAAATAACAATCAGCGTTGCTTCGGATTAACTCTGTTATCTTGGTAAGGGTAGTGTCAAGTTCGTGAAACCCGCCTTATTGTATCGCCGGTACTTAAAACGCGGCTAAACATCGAACGTAACAAAGTTACCCGAATTCCTCCAAGTGTTCGTAACCGTGACCGCATGGGCAATATAGATCCAGGGACAATGCACGGCATGCAGAAACACTCGCCTATCCGCGGGCTCAGCTGGCACGTTACGCACGGAGCACAGAAGCACACCATTATACCTGAAAGTCAATGCATGTTGCAATATAACGTTCATTATTCCTATACCACAGTTGCATAGCCTTGTTTAATTCCTGCCAGCTGACAAAATGTGGGGCATAATGCATATTAGTGTTGGCATGAAACTATGCAAGTATATATACACTGAACCGAATTTCTAAACGTCCACCTAATAAAGTGTGCGTTTAGGGTAACGGGTCTGTGTATTAGTCCAAATAGTGGTAGTCTATTGTTGTCCACCATACTCTATCAATGTACACTAAGAAAACACCAATGTATTGTCATGGCTGACCAAGCGGAACGGAAGGTTGGAATCCTAAGTTTTGGCATGAGGACCACGTGCACGGCATGGTGAGTGCTCAATTTGATTGCAATTTATTCTATGTGCGACCCGTAACCGAAAAAAACAGAAAATATGGCGAGAATGACCATTGAGGAATGCAGGCGAGCCGTCGGTATGCTTGATACGGGCACTTCTACCAGACAGGTATGTTCAGCGTTGTAATTAAATTCGATATTTCAAGTACATTTTGTAATGAATCATACAATGTCATATTTTAATATCATTCTAAATCATTTCCATCGTGTTTCCAGGTTGCACGACTTTTCAACAGACGGCATTCTACTATGGTCTTTACTTGTTGATTGTCTTCAACTGTTATAAAACATCAGGTGGACGTTTAGAAATTCGGTTCAGTGTATATATAACATACCGGGTACATTCAGAATTGTTACCAAACTAATACGACATGAAGTCTAAACTAACCCAGGAAGGGGGGCCTCCGTGACACAGTGGTTACGGTATTTGACTGTATATCACTTGCCCCCCACCACTGTATGTTCGAATCCCATTGGGGCTGAGTCCGCCTCCGTGGTCGAGTGGTTAAGGTCGCTGACTTGTATACCACTGTAACCTATCATCACTGATGGTCACGGGTTCGAGCCCCGCTCAGGCCGTGTCTCATTTATATGAAAAAGTTGGCAGTTTCTTACGGAGGTTGGTGCACCCAAGTACTGGTTAACCGCTGGAGCCTGCCCAGGAAAGGTGTTGTTAAGTAAACTGCCCGCCGGCGATATAGCCCAAAATGGTGCTGATGCAGGCGTAAAACCTGAAATATAACATAACATAACCCATTGGGGCTGTCGAATTCTTTCATGTTAGGAAATGTGCCAGTTGGTGTGTCGGTGATTCTTACATGGTGTCCATCCATGCGTGAAATACTGCTCGGAGGGACATCCGGTCTCTTCCTCCTGCAATAGCCGGAGAATCGACACATGACCTAGGCTCTCGGTTCGAAATTAAAACCAAATAAATAAAAGGAAAAAAGAAACCAACACGTCATTGACGAATGTAGATAAAAACTTACAATTTCTGACGTCTTGCGTACAATCAAACAAACCCGACGACCAGCCCCTGTGTCCATCCAGAGAAGTGACCAGTTTATTCGGGTCCGTATCAAATTGTGAATACGACGTCGGTGCAGTCACAACTGGCTTGGCTTCCGACGACGGTAGTTGATCGTAGCCGGCCGGGTCGTAGCCGGGCTGAGACGATATTTGATGTTTCTCACTCATACTGTTACGACCTTCAAAAAGAAGAAAGACGGCGATATTGGTTTTACGTCACACTAACACATTTGAGGCGTTGCGACCAAACGGGGCTAAACAATTTGGTATCACATCTCGTTTATAGCGAAACTAAATTATGAGATATGAAATCAAAAGTGATATACCAACTAGAATCATAGATATATAACAAAACCGCGTGTCCCTCTTTCGAGCATGTACGGGTAGTACTAATTTAAACATGATGTCACGGAACACAATATGGATGAACAGGAGAGAATCTCTAAGTTATCCCCAGACATGGATTACCTAAACAATGTTATCAAGCAGATCCACGAGGCTGAGTTAACACAACAACGTAATGCTTGTTGTTTCTTCAGGTTATACGCCTTCACCTGCACCATTTTGGGCTATATCACCAGCGGTGAGGGTAAATAAGCGCAGCTGATATGGATTGAGAAACAAGCGTAAAGCTTGTGCGGAACCATTTCCTTTGAGAAACACATTGATACTGAACTGTAATACATATTTGGAAGATAAAATTGTTAGATTCCAAATACGAGCTGCAAGACTAATTCTTGACAAAGATTGCTACACTCCTTCTTCAGAACTTTTCTCAGCTCTCAATTGGATGACTTTCCCAGAAAGGGTTAGCTTTCAAAAAGCATTCTTAATGTTTAAAGCACGCACTGGCCTAGCACCTGTCTATCTACAAGAGTCACTCAGATTTAATTCTGATGTTAGAACTAAACACTTGCCATCAGCCGCCAATCTCCAACCTTACCCTCCTAAGCCAACTACGTGAAGTTTTTAGGAAATCTTTCTAATATTCAGAGTCACATTTGTGGAATTCACTCCCTTATCACTTAAAAATAGCATATTCTGTTGATGATGATGATTCCATTTATTAACCCTCGCCGCCGGTAAACCATATGGGCATATTCTGTTCCACACTTCAAAGCTTTATATATCAGGTGGACCAATAACCTAACAAACGGATAATATACAATTATACATGAATATAAGTATTAGTTCTTGCAGCTTATATCTTATTTCCTATGAAAGTTTTACTGGTTACTGTTTACATGTTTCATTATGCTATTTCATGTTTTAATTTGTTGAGGGCATCATGGTAGATTGACTTAATAGTTCAAATGAGTTCTCTTGTTCAATAATGTCTTTATTATTATTATTATTATTATTATTATTATTATTCCATCGAAGTTGTTATGCTCCATCGAAGTTGTTATGTTCCATCTGGTGGGCTCACTTACAGTGTCTTCAGACAACAGACATTTATTTTACGATTTAATAAGTTTCTAGTGCCATAGTACGTAATCGTCTAATTTTCAAAATTGGTAAATTGGAAAATATCAACAATTCTTCATATGTAAATGAGTAATCTTTAAATAAAAAACCAAGTGCTCTCCTGAACATTTTCTATTATCTTTGTTAAATCTTCACCACAGAGATGTCTGGCACTTATTTACAACAGACATTTATAAACTGGAATATAAGAAGAAAATGGCAATTGCAAGTATATCATTCATACATAATACTCAATTAATACTCGGTTACTTAATAGATAAACAGATTTATGGAAACTAGAGGACATAGAAAACGCACACTTCGGATACTTGTGTTTTTACATGAATAACAATAACTGTATAAATATACAGTTTTAAACATTTTGGAATATTTTTAGTTGCTCAGTTTGTGTTTTGTAATAAAGATGTGATATATCTTTGATGGAATCCTTCGTATTTCGTTTTCATGTAATAATAATCACATAATGTAGGTGTGCGTTTTCTATGTCCTCTAGAATAATTCTCACAATTGGCTCGTATCTTATAATACCCCGTATAAACACGTCAGTACGTACAATTGGTATCAGGATATCGGACGATAATTCCGAAATATATCGTATTCCTTCGTGTTGTCTACTTCCGGCCAACAACACCTCAGTTTGTACAATATTCCACTGAAATGCACGGACTAGATAATTCCGAAATATATCGTATTCCTTCGTGTTGTCTACTTCCGGCCAACAACACCTCAGTTTGTACAATATTCCACTGAAATGCACGGACTAGATAATTCCGAAATATATCGTATTCCTCCGTGTTTTCTACTTCCGGCCAACAATTCACTATTGCACTATAATGCACGGACTATGGATCTGTATACTATGAATGGTCACACGTGCAACATATTGATCAAGGACACAAGGCCATATAAGTAATATTATATTCACATTGCTCAAGCCACATTTTGTCTTTCTTTCTTTTTTTTGTGACCCAAGCTGTTGTCGCGAATTTAACCTCACAAAACATATACATGAGTTCATATGTGTAGCATATGCTTCGGGGTTGGGTAAAGATTATATATATAACAACACTTTGTTTGTCTACACCCCCCTACATATAACTGGGGGAGTGTGTTATATAACACGATTGCGTTTCATTGTATGTATTCGCTCGCCCATATGGTTCATCATCATCTTTGTATGTGTTGATGATGTTACAAATATTTAGTTTATACTTTATTTATTTTACAATGATTGCGAAGCCAGTTTTAACAACTTATATTAATCACTCTCGTTGGCGCGGATGAAAGCGTATATGTGGTCATTCGTGTGGGAGGAAACCGGAGTACCCGGAGAAACCCACCTGTCCGATATGGCGACCACCGTACCATCTCACATACTTCCCGGTCAGATGATCTAACCCAGGTTGCATTTGATGAGAAGCGAGCGCGCTAAACCACTGCGCTAATCGGAATCTATTTACAATATGATATAATATAACCAAATTAACTAACTTACCATCTACGTGGTTGGATTAACCCTAAATATACCATGGAGTAGATATCGACTTGCGTCGGTCGGATATGCGTCGGTCGTATATTGCGTCAGTCGGATATTACGTCGGTCGGATATTGCGTCGGTCGTATATTGCGTCGGTCGGATATGCGTCTGTCGGATATTGCGTATGTCGGATATTGCGTCGGTCGTATATTGTGCCCGTCGGATATTGCGTCGGTCGGATATTGCGTCGGTCGGATATTATGTCCGTCGGATATTGTGTCCGCCGGATATTGCGTCGGTCGGATATTGCGTCGGTCGGATATTGCGTCGGTCGGATATTGCGTCGGTCGGATATTGCGCCGGTCGGATATTGCGTCGGTCGCATACTTACAGTTATTCATGGCTATGCGCAAAGTGTATACCATAATGCAATATATAGCAAACATACGACCCAAACCGGTTATAGAGCGTTCTCGATCATACCGCCATCTCGTAACTAATGCTAACAATCACTCACTCAACTAAGTATGAGTATTTACGCTAAATCTGTGAAGGGATGACGACGTTGTTGCCAATTTTACGGTATTGAGGCGTTGACCGACGGAGTAACGTATCGTATCTCTTGCGGAAATAAGCGGAGATAATCCACTCGTTCACATATCTAGAAAATAATGTACAGCACATTTCAATTTGCCGTTGCTATGGCAACGTTGTTGTGAATTCTAAGCCAATATCTTATGGCTGTATAACTAAGATTCACAACAGCGCTATGTTTGCTTTGCAGCTGCAGTAAAATATCTCACCGTGCTAATAGTCAGTGCATTTTCACCAACTTACAACATTGACATTCATTTATAACAGTTATTTGCGTAACATTTGTGTTGCTTTGGAATGGCGGTGGTCAACTTAAGTATTGCTGGGGTGGTGTCGCCGTGTAGAAGCTGCTCCAAACCCTGGTTCATACTGTTAACCCGATTTCACTCGCCTATGTGGTGAGCAATCGACTCTGAAACTGTGTGCACAAAGCAGGAACGACCTAGATCTATATCGGCACATGTTACATTAGCAGGTCGATGCAACACAATGAACCTTATGGTTGAATGACACTTTGAGTTGTGTCACTGACTCTAAGTAATTTGTAATAGCGTAGCCTGGGTTCCAGTCTGTCGATTTTTCACTTTTTAACTTCTGGCAAAATTATCACAAGCTCAATACCAATTAATAGTCTCGGTGTTAATATATATTTATTTGACTGACCAGGCAAAATATATCGACGCTTGTTCCCAGGCTAGTAATGACCCGATTTGTAATGATTTTTCACTTTTTAACTTCTGGTAAAATTATCACAAGCTCAATACGGCCCAATTAATAGTATCGGTGTTAAAATATATTTATTTGACTGACCAGGCAAAATATATCGACGCTTGTTCCCGGGCTAGTAACGACCCGATTTGTAATGAGAAAGTATTTTCCCACCAGACATTTACATTGGAATTATATATACAATAACGTATGGAGATATGCTCTCAGATTTCATCACTTAATCGTAGACTGTTGAACTATGAAGTGTTGATAGATATCACAAATTGTGGGAAAACGATTAATTGGCAAAAAAACATCAAGTTAATACTTCCTATGGATGCTACAACTGTGGAAGTCGTGATAGCGCAGTGGTCCCGGAGTTCGAGCCCCACTAGGGCCGTTACGATTGAGCCCTTTGGTCCCATTAATGTTCCAGAGCTCAAACAAGCTGGGTCACTCAAACATGCTGGATCACTCAAACAGGCTGGGTCACTCAAACATGCTGGATCACTCAAACATGCTGGGTCACTCAAACATGCTGGGTCACTCAAACATGATGGGTCACTCAAACATGCTGGGTCACTCAAACATGCTGGGTCACTCAACCATGCTTGGTCACTCAAACATGATGGGTCACTCAAACATGCTGGGTCACTCAAACATGCTGGGTCACTCAAACATGCTGGGTCACTCAAACATGCTGGGTCACTCAACCATGCTTGGTCACTCAAACATGATGGGTCACTCAAACATGCTGGGTCACTCAAACATGATGGGTCACTCAAACATACTGGGTCACTCAAACATGCTGGGTCACTCAAACATGCTGGGTCACTCAACCATGCTTGGTCACTCAAACAGGGTCACTCAAACGTACTGCGTCACTCAAACATGATGGGTCACTCAAACATGCTGGGTCACTCAAACGTACTAGGTCACTCAAACATGCTGCGTCACCCAAACATGATGGTTTGGAGGATAGTGCAATGATACAGACAGAGACCCATTCTAGAGTCTCCTCTGGTTCTTTTACGTGCACGGTGTAAAGCACCGACACGAGACCTCGGTTTAACGTCCCATCTGAAAGACTGTTAATTTTATTAGGGTCAGACGGGGGGAGATGTGAATTTTAAAACTACTCTATCATAATACACACTAATGAACATATCTTATCTCCGAATCACAGGCCGCTAATCAGATTAATACCGAGGATGTATATGTGTCTCGTGGGACTAGGACTTTATCGTAATATTAGTCAGAAAATATCACGGTGTGTGTTATTAGGTTGTTTCTAGTCCACACTTCCGAAGCAACACACGTGCAGGTGAATGTTGTTATAAGACACAATCATATTGAACGAAATGAACGAACATGTATATTATGTGAACAAAATGATATTGAAGATGAATATCATTTTGTATAAATCTGTCCAGTATATGATAATAGCAAAATTACTATACAGGCTAGTTCTATTTTTGAGTTTAAAGCATTTAAACAGAGACAACATAAATGCGTAAAATTATGTATGTTTGTAAATATGACATGGGTTTATGTGCACATGTTTTAAATATGTTTGTTATTGTGAAGTGCTGCTGTGCATTGCTCAAGTTCCCAATTTATGTTACGCATGTTCTATATATAGCATATATGACGATGAACGTAATGTTTAAGTCAAAGGTTGAACACGGTTCTGTTCTGTTCTGCTCTGTTATTGTAAAACTCCAAGCCATGCTGCTGATTATATCTGGTTAGGATTTCGATACTCTGTGTATATAGACAGTAATATTACGCCAGAAACAATTTTACTCATTGACATATGGTTCCAGGAACGTCTGAAGAATTCATTAATATGCACCAGCAGAATGAGTAATGTTAGCTCAGGCCGACATAATATCATGAAAACTTTTCCTGTTTCTGAAGTATATAGTATACTGCTATTGTACCATACATACACACTCAACTAAATTCCTATTTTATTTCTATCGTTTGCCTATATGAGCGACGCCTCCTGGTGAGATTAGTCAGTTTAGATGCTTGGAGGATAGTGCAATGATACAAACATAGACCCATTCCAGAATCCCACTCCTCTGGTTCTTTTACGTGCACGGTGTAAAAGCACGGACATGAGATCTCGGTTTCAAGTCTGAAACAATGTTAATAGTAACTCGTCTCCGTGGCCTTGTTGTTAAGGCTCCCGCCTACGATGTGGGAGGTCAAAGGTTAGAACCTCGTTAGGGGTTTGTTCTAATATGGCCGATTGGTGAGCCGCCAGCTAGTTAAATAATGGTTACCGATTGCCTACCAGATTGGTGCCAGGCATACAAGCATATGATTCGGGAAGTACTGATGTTCACAAAAAGAGGTGTCTCATAAGTCAGAAATGGCTGTCCCTTTAGATAGGGGTGACACTATAATAAATAAACACTTTACTTTCCCTTTTAATGTGGGTTGTTCACAATGGCTACGGGTATCGAACATCCAATAACGGCATATTATGCAACCCCATACATGCTATGAATAAACACATACGTTATTTGCTGAAGTAGTGTCCAATGGTACACCTTTACATTAAGTTAAGTGACCACAATTCCTTATCGGTCACCTGGTATAATCAGATACAATTATTTTCATTTTGCCATTTAATAAAATTCTTTCCCCCATAGAAGCACCTCTTGACGCCATTACCAATACGACATACATTGACAATGTACTAGCCAAGCCAATGTTCATAATAAAGGCCAGAATCTCATTTAGTCCCAGTAATATATATGGAGGTGGGATAGATATTGCGACTACTTACCCACTGCATGATAGCTATATGGCTGTCGTTTGTATGGAGATATAATAGTATATTAACCTAAATCTCTATGAAGGAAAGGGTTAATACATTTATTTCCTAATGGTTTTACAGCAATTCATTGCATAACGATCTGTAATAAAAATGTATCCCGTAAGATGATATCATGCACTATCCTCCAAAATCTAAAATAACTAATCTCTACAGGAGGCGTCGCTCATATGGGCAACCGGTAGCGACGATAAATAAACGTAAAACACGCACATGATATGAATATTGATAATATATGGTTAGTAGTTTGCTTCAAATATTGTAAAACAGCAGGTGATCGATTAGGAATGTTGTTGAGTGTAGATTCTCCATCCATCGATCAATGTGTTAAGCATGCAGTTCGTGTCTTATATACGAGGAAACAAGGAATACACACGCTGAACAAAACTGGCAAGAATATATGCAAACACTATTATTATTTTGTCCTGCCAAGAAATGATAGATTTTCTACCAATATCCTTAGTACCGACAACACAACGACAACACACAGCTAAATTAACATTCAAGCGAATTTGTGAAGAAAATAATGGTCTAATTATAAAAACAATAAGTGCCATAGTTTAGAAAATTTGACATGGCATAGAAAATCTAAAAATAGATATCATCTTTGTGGGACAATAAAGATGATCATTTAAACATAACGCATGCACGGATCTGTAGTCCAGTGGTAACACGCTGGACTGGTAATCCAGAGATCACAGGTTCGATCACCCGTCTGACCCTAATACTATTAACCGTCTTTCGGATGGGTCTTTACAACGTGCGCGTAAAAGAAGACTCTGGTATGGGTCTGTATCATCATTGCACTATCCTCCAAAAATCTAAAATGACTAATCTCTTCAGGAGGCGTCGCTCATATGGGCAACCGGTAGCGACGATAAATAAACATAAAACACACATAATTGTCACGGCCTAACAAATCTAACCAGGCAAAGAGAGCTCATGCACAATGAAGTGGAGCATTGTAAAAGAACACATTATCACACTTTGCACGGCCTAGCAGATGTAACTGACAGCGAACGTAGAAAGATAAAATGAGCAACACTCATCCGCTGATTCAGTTTCCATTTTGTTGGAGGTCCGTAACACGCCTCTACAAAATATACCACATATTTAATATAGAAAATAGAATATACAGGAACAACGGGGATCTTCAGAAATATGGTACGTCGATTTTATAAAATATTATAATTGTTTCAACGAATGCTTTAAAATTGTTTCGTAGTATTTGAAATATTTTTATGGAAAATTAATTGGATTTCTGTATTGTGATTTAGAGATGGCAATATTTTATTTTTGTAAAAAAAAATTACGATATGCTCACGGACTATACATTTTCAGTATATATAAATATTCTATTTTATTTGATAGGAATTAAAACTTTGTAGGGTAATTGGGCGCAAAATGAACGCATTCTTCAAATACGTTTACTAACATTGAGGGCTCAAATAACAAAAATAAATGTGGCAAAATATAGGTCTGAAGTTTGAATATTTGAATTAATATGTGTTTCATATGTACAATATATGACTAATTATATCAAATATATAAGTATATGTGTTGAATTTGCATGTATACTATAAATATATATATTTTACTTTGGCCATATTTCACATAAATATCATTTGTATACATTAATGGCCAACGGCATACTTATATATCATGTTGCATGGTCAGACAGTTACAAGATACACAACACTTATGTTATGTCAAAGTCGGTTATGTCGAATTCTCCGGTTATCTCGAAGTCGGATCAAAGTCCTGTTTCAGACACTATCATGTTACATATAACTGTCTCCGTTTATATCGAAATTCGTTAAGTAAAATTTCGGTTATGTCGAAGTATTTTGTTCGGTCCGACGGAATTCGACATAGCGGATGTAGACTGTACTTCATTAAAACGCATTGTGTTTTTGTAGGTATAGTGTACACCCAAAAGCAATACAGTATAAGTTTATTATATGTGGGAAATGTCTCGACTGCTTGTACAGACTCCTTAGAAGTCTTCATAGTTGTTACTTCATGTTTTAACCCAACACAAAGTAACTGGCATGGAATAGTCCATGGTATTTTAGACCAATAAATTAATAAGAAAATTACATTTGGACCAGTTCATTTATCAAAATGGGTAATTTATTCTAAAAATAGTAATATTACTGACAAAAGGTACAGATCTGGATCTACACTTTTTGTAAACCTATTTAGAGGTATGTAGTGTTGAAAGTGGTAATACACTGCTCACGTACTCAAACGAAGCTCAAAAGGAGTGCTAGTTAATTGTATAGCTATGAACATTATGTACTGCTTGTATTTGTGTTTGTGTTTGAGTCTGCGCCACTCCTGCCTCGTTAATTCTCAACAGCTGATACGGTTTCCACCAATACTCCACACATCTCTAGTAACTGTTCTTTGAAATACTCCCAAGCCTCTTATCCTGTGTTTCTAACAAGCACTTAAATCGTTTATGTTTTGCTAGAGTGTTTTCATTTTTCAATAGCATAATATATAACTGCCACGTATGTCATAGTCTTTGGGGAATATAATGAAGAAAGCACACTGTGGAATGGAAGACATGTTCAGTGTGCACACTACTGAGCCGATATCACCACAATCACAAGAACCTGAGAAACAGGCACATATACATTAATGGACAGCGAGAGTAACTCGTGCAGACAGTGCGATACTGCCGGCACATATACAATGACTGGACAGCGAGCGTAACTCGTGCAGACAGTGCGATACTGCCGGCACAGATACAATGACTGAACAGCGAGCGTAACTCGTGCAGACAGTGCGATACTACCGGCACATATACAATGACTGGACAGCGAGCGTAACTCGTGCAGACAGTGCGATACTACCGGCACATATACAATGACTGGACAGCGAGCGTAACTCGTGCAGACAGTGCGATACTACCGGCACATATACAATGACTGGACAGCGAGCGTAACTCGTGCATACAGTGCGTACTACTGGCACTAATACAATGACTGGACAGCGAGCGTAACTCGTGCATACAGTGCTACTACTGGCACAGATACAATGACTGGACAGCGAGCGTAACTCGTGCAGACAGTTCGACACTACCGGCACAGATACAATGACTGGACAGCGAGCGTAACTCGTGCAGACAGTGCGATACTACCGGCACAGATACAATGACTGGACAGCGAGCGTAACTCGTGCAGACAGTGCGATACTACCGGCACATATACAATGACTGGACAGCGAGCGTAACTCGTGCAGACAGTGCGATACTACCGGCACAGATACAATGACTGGACATCGAGCGTAACTCGTGCAGACAGTGCAATACTACCGGCACATATACAATGACTGGACAGCGAGCGTAACTCGTGCATACAGTGCGATACTACCGGCACAGATACAATGACTGGACAGCGAGCGTAACTCGTGCAGACAGTGCGATACTACCGGCACAGATACAATGACTGGACAGCGAGCGTAACTCGTGCAGACAGTGCGATACTACCGGCACAGATACAATGACTGGACAGCGAGCGTAACTCGTGCAGACAGTGCGATACTGCCGGCACAGATACAATGACTGGACAGCGAGCGTAACTCGTGCAGACAGTGCGATACTACCGGCACATATACAATGACTGGACAGCGAGCGTAACTCGTGCAGACAGTGCGATACTACCGGCACATATACAATGACTGGACAGCGAGCGTAACTCGTGCAGACAGTGCGATACTACCGGCACATATACAATGACTGGACAGCGAGCGTAACTCGTGCAGACAGTGCGATACTACCGGCACAGATACAATGACTGGACAGCGAGCGTAACTCGTGCAGACAGTGCGATACTACCGGCACAGATACAATGACTGGACAGCGAGCGTAACTCGTGCAGACAGTGCGATACTACCGGCACAGATACAATGACTGGACAGCGAGCGTAACTCGTGCAGACAGTGCGATACTACCGGCACAGATACAATGACTGGACAGCGAGCGTAACTCGTGCAGACAGAGCGACACTACCGGCACAGATACAATGACTGGACAGCGAGCGTAACTCATGCAGACAGTGTGATACTACCGGCACAGATACAATGACTGGACAGCGAGCGTAACTCGTGCAGACAGTGCGATACTGCCGGCACATATACAATAACTGGACAGCGAGCGTAACTCCTGCAGACAGTGCGATACTACCGGCATATATACAATGACTGGACAGCGAGCGTAACTCGTGCAGACAGTGCGATACTGCCGGCACATATACAATAACTGGACAGAGAGCGTAACTCGTGCAGACAGTGCGATACTGCCGGCACAGATACAATGACTGGACAGCGAGCGTAACTCGTGCAGACAGTGCGATACTACCGGCACATATACAATGACTGGACAGCGAGCGTAACTCGTGCAGACAGTGCAATACTACCGGCACATATACAATGACTGGACAGCGAGCGTAACTCGTGCAGACAGTGCGATACTACCGGCACAGATACAATGACTGGACAGCGAGCGTAACTCGTGCAGACAGTGCGATACTACCGGCACAGATACAATGACTGGACAGCGAGCGTAACTCGTGCAGACAGTGCGATACTGCCGGCACAGATACAATGACTGGACAGAGAGCGTAACTCGTGCAGACAGTGCGATACTACCGGCACATATACAATGACTGGACAGCGAGCGTAACTCGTGCAGACAGTGCGATACTGCCGGCACAGATACAATGACTAGACAGAGAGTGTATCTCGTGCAGACAGTGCGATACTGCCGGCACAGATACAATAACTGGACAGAGAGCGTAACTCGTGCAGACAGGCGATACTACCGGCACATATACAATGACTGGACAGCGAGCGTAACTCGTGCAGACAGTGCGACACTACCGGCACATATACAATGACTGGACAGCGAGCGTAACTCGTGCAGACAGTGCGACACTACCGACACATATACAATCACTGGACAGCGAGCGTAACTCGTGCAGACAGTGCGATACTACCGGCACAGATACAATGACTGGACAGCGAGCGTAACTGGTGCAGACAGAGCGACACTACCGGCACAGATACAATGACTGGACAGCGAGCGTAACTCGTGCAGACAGTGCGATACTACCGGCACAGATACAATGACTGGACAGCGAGCGTAACTCGTGCAGACAGTGCGATACTACCGGCACATATACAATGACTGGACAGCGAGCGTAACTCG
The DNA here is from genome assembly GCA_014843695.1 of Archivesica marissinica. Lineage (NCBI taxonomy): Eukaryota > Metazoa > Mollusca > Bivalvia > Venerida > Vesicomyidae > Archivesica > Archivesica marissinica. The sequence continues at coordinate 51,012,806 of CM026398.1, read as the reverse complement.
TGCAGACAGTGCGATACTGCCGGCACATATACAATAACTGGACAGCGAGCGTAACTCGTGCAGACAGTGCGATACTGCCGGCACAGATACAATGACTGGACAGCGAGCGTAACTCGTGCAGACAGTGCGATACTACCGGCACATATACAATGACTGGACAGCGAGCGTAACTCGTGCAGACAGTGCGATACTACCGGCACATATACAATGACTGGACAGCGAGCGTAACTCGTGCAGACAGTGCGATACTACCGGCACAGATACAATGACTGGACAGCGAGCGTAACTCGTGCAGACAGTGCGATACTACCGGCACAGATACAATGACTGGACAGCGAGCGTAACTCGTGCAGACAGTGCGATACTACCGGCACAGATACAATGACTGGACAGCGAGCGTAACTCGTGCAGACAGTGCGATACTGCCGGCACAGATACAATGACTGGACAGAGAGCGTAACTCGTGCAGACAGTGCGATACTACCGGCACATATACAATGACTGGACAGCGAGCGTAACTCGTGCAGACAGTGCGATACTGCCGGCACAGATACAATGACTAGACAGAGAGCGAAACTCGTGCAGACAGTGCGATACTGCCGGCACAGATACAATAACTGGACAGAGAGCGTAACTCGTGCAGACAGGCGATACTACCGGCACATATACAATGACTGGACAGCGAGCGTAACTCGTGCAGACAGTGCGACACTACCGGCACATATACAATGACTGGACAGCGAGCGTAACTCGTGCAGACAGTGCGACACTACCGACACATATACAATCACTGGACAGCGAGCGTAACTCGTGCAGACAGTGCGATACTACCGGCACAGATACAATGACTGGACAGCGAGCGTAACTGGTGCAGACAGAGCGACACTACCGGCACAGATACAATGACTGGACAGCGAGCGTAACTCGTGCAGACAGAGCGACACTACCGGCACAGATACAATGACTGGACAGCGAGCGTAACTCATGCAGACAGTGTGATACTACCGGCACAGATACAATGACTGGACAGCGAGCGTAACTCGTGCAGACAGTGCGATACTGCCGGCACATATACAATAACTGGACAGCGAGCGTAACTCCTGCAGACAGTGCGATACTACCGGCATATATACAATGACTGGACAGCGAGCGTAACTCGTGCAGACAGTGCGATACTGCCGGCACATATACAATAACTGGACAGAGAGCGTAACTCGTGCAGACAGTGCGATACTGCCGGCACAGATACAATGACTGGACAGCGAGCGTAACTCGTGCAGACAGTGCGATACTACCGGCACATATACAATGACTGGACAGCGAGCGTAACTCGTGCAGACAGTGCAATACTACCGGCACATATACAATGACTGGACAGCGAGCGTAACTCGTGCAGACAGTGCGATACTACCGGCACAGATACAATGACTGGACAGCGAGCGTAACTCGTGCAGACAGTGCGATACTACCGGCACAGATACAATGACTGGACAGCGAGCGTAACTCGTGCAGACAGTGCGATACTGCCGGCACAGATACAATGACTGGACAGAGAGCGTAACTCGTGCAGACAGTGCGATACTACCGGCACATATACAATGACTGGACAGCGAGCGTAACTCGTGCAGACAGTGCGATACTGCCGGCACAGATACAATGACTAGACAGAGAGCGTAACTCGTGCAGACAGTGCGATACTGCCGGCACAGATACAATAACTGGACAGAGAGCGTAACTCGTGCAGACAGGCGATACTACCGGCACATATACAATGACTGGACAGCGAGCGTAACTCGTGCAGACAGTGCGACACTACCGGCACATATACAATGACTGGACAGCGAGCGTAACTCGTGCAGACAGTGCGACACTACCGACACATATACAATCACTGGACAGCGAGCGTAACTCGTGCAGACAGTGCGATACTACCGGCACAGATACAATGACTGGACAGCGAGCGTAACTCGTGCAGACAGAGCGACACTACCGGCACAGATACAATGACTGGACAGCGAGCGTAACTCGTGCAGACAGTGCGATACTACCGGCACATATACAATGACTGGACAGCGAGCGTAACTCGTGCAGACAGTGCGATACTGCCGGCACAGATACAATGACTGGACAGCGAGCGTAACTCGTGCAGACAGTGCGATACTACCGGCACATATACAATGACTGGACAGCGAGCGTAACTCGTGCAGACAGTGCGATACTACCGGCACATATACAATGACTGGACAGTGAGCGTAACTCGTGCAGACAGTGCGATACTACCGGCACAGATACAATGACTGGACAGCGAGCGTAACTCGTGCAGACAGTGCGATACTACCGGCACAGTTACAATAACTGGACAGCGAGCGTAACTCGTGCAGACAGTGCGATACTACCGGCACATATACAATGACTGGACAGCGAGCGTAACTCGTGCAGACAGTGCGATACTGCCGGCACATATACAATAACTGGACAGCGAGCGTAACTCGTGCAGACAGTGCGATACTACCGGCACAGATACAATGACTGGACAGCGAGCGTAACTCGTGCAGACAGTGCAATACTACCGGCACATATACAATGACTGGACAGCGAGCGTAACTCGTGCAGACAGTGCGATACTACCGGCACATATACAATGACTGGACAGCGAGCGTAACTCGTGCAGACAGTGCGATACTACCGGCACAGATACAATGACTGGACAGCGAGCGTAACTCGTGCAGACAGTGCGATACTACCGGCACAGATACAATGACTGGACAGAGAGCGTAACTCGTGCAGACAGTGCGATACTACCGGCACAGATACAATGACTGGACAGCGAGCGTAACTCGTGCAGACAGTGCGATACTGCCGGCACAGATACAATGACTGGACAGAGAGCGTAACTCGTGCAGACAGTGCGATACTGCCGGCACAGATACAATAACTGGACAGAGAGCGTAACTCGTGCAGACAGGCGATACTACCGGCACATATACAATGACTGGACAGCGAGCGTAACTCGTGCAGACAGTGCGACACTACCGGCACATATACAATGACTGGACAGCGAGCGTAACTCGTGCAGACAGTGCGATACTACCGGCACAGATACAATGACTGGACAGCGAGCGTAACTGGTGCAGACAGAGCGACACTACCGGCACAGATACAATGACTGGACAGCGAGCGTAACTCGTGCAGACAGTGCGATACTACCGGCACATATACAATGACTGGACAGCGAGCGTAACTCGTGCAGACAGTGCGATACTGCCGGCACATATACAATAACTGGACAGCGAGCGTAACTCGTGCAGACAGTGCGATACTACCGGCACATATACAATGACTGGACAGCGAGCGTAACTCGTGCAGACAGTGCGATACTGCCGGCACATATACAATAACTGGACATAGAGCGTAACTCGTGCAGACAGTGCGATACTGCCGGCACATATACAATGACTGGACAGCGAGCGTAACTCGTGCAGACAGTGCGATACTACCGGCACATATACAATGACTGGACATCGAGCGTAACTCGTGCAGACAGTGCAATACTACCGGCACATATACAATGACTGGACAGCGAGCGTAACTCGTGCAGACAGTGCGACACTACCGGCACATATACAATGACTGGACAGCGAGCGTAACTCGTGCAGACAGTGCGATACTACCGGCACAGATACAATGACTGGACAGCGAGCGTAACTCGTGCAGACAGTGCGATACTGCCGGCACAAGTTACAATAACTGGACAGCGAGCGTAACTCGTGCAGAGAGTGCGATACTACCGGCACATATACAATGACTGGACAGCGAGCGTAACTCGTACAGACAGTGCGATACTGCCGGCACATATACAATAACTGGACAGAGAGAGTAACTCGTGCAGACAGTGCGATACTGCCGGCACAGATACAATGACTGGACAGCGAGCGTAACTCGTGCAGACAGTGCGATACTACCGGCACAGATACAATGACTGGACATCGAGCGTAACTCGTGCAGACAGTGCAATACTACCGGCACATATACAATGACTGGACTGCGAGCGTAACTCGTGCAGACAGTGCGACACTACCGGCACATATACAATGACTGGACAGTGAGTGTAACTCGTGCAGACAGTGCGATACTACCGGCACAGATACAATGACTGGACAGCGAGCGTAACTCGTGCAGACAGTGCGATACTACCGGCACAGATACAATGACTGGACATCGAGCGTAACTCGTGCAGACAGTGCGATACTACCGGCACATATACAATGACTGGACAGCGAGCGTAACTCGTGCAGA